>OX453079.1:11651318-12251318 GCA_949699795.1 Spicauda simplicius
AATGAGAAAATTATAGGCCATAGTCCACCGCGCTGGTCAAGTGCGGATTGGGGGACTTCATACACCTCCGAGAACTTTTTTTGTAAAGAACTTTCGTGTATGAAGCTTTTCTCCCGATGTTTTCCTTCACCGGAAAGCAGTAATAATTAATTTTCCAAAAAATATACAGGGTGTAAATGACAGCGTACCGAAAACTTAAATGGTAGATTTGTGACACTAAATGAACTAAAAATAACTCATCAATTTTCCTCGGAAATTATTGGTTCCCGAGTTGGTCATTTTTGAGCGCGCAATGTACATCGAACAACCCGCGTACCGATCGCCGATCGCTTATTGTATTATAAGTAGTTATTCCCCGCACGCATCTAACAACAAATCGCTTATTCTATTTTATTAACTTAGTACCTACCTAGACTAAGACCCGTGCCGATTGCGCAATACTCGAGCTGCGGTGCGTGTACCTAAGCGCGGATTTAGACGCACGGCTTCCAAAATATTACCCACCACACGTGCTCTCAACATTCTTCCGGCACCTTCCTGCTGCGGTACAATCGGCTGATTATCCAACACTCGTTGGTACGCCCGAGTAATCACACGACTGTCCGTTGGATGGCGAGCATAAGGGTACCTCTGGATGTACAGATACAGAGCTTGCTGTGCGTTCCCACGTGCTTCACCATAACACATTAGCATTTCCCCGTATTCACGAGCACTGAACTGCATTTTGCAAAAACTAAATAACAATAAAAACACTAAAAACACAAAACTAAAGCAATAACAAGTAATAATAAATAACAGTTCACACACGACACGACTAACACGAAACCGAAATTTGCAGAGCATCCGTCTTCCGCAAGCGAAAATCACGAACTGTGACAATTTTTCAAATTTTAAATAATATCCGAACTATCAAAGAAAACCGCCAATACGCCGCTCCGTGACGAGTTACTACTAAGCGAGTGCATTACACAGATTCAATTAAATTCAGATATGACACAACCTTTAACTTAAAACTGACAAATCAATTACTTTTACTTGTCCACTCGTTGTTTTGTAATTTTAATAAAATACCAAATTAGGTACATTATAAACATTATTCATGTTAGTTCAAATTAGACTGGTTTACTTCAAGATTCTAAATACTTTAAATACATAAAAGCAAATTAAAATTTCATAAAATAACAACATACAACATAAAAAAAACGCAAGTATAAAAAGCTATTATAATATCAATCAATAACTATTGATATTCTTATCACAGAAACTAACTCATCATCTCGAGTACATGACCTACGGAGAACAAATACTTTATTAGCCACATTGAGTTATCTTTTTATTGTTTATTCTGTGTGCGGCGTTAATCCCGCCTTTCGGCAAAGGACTGAAGAGCCGCACCGCGCTGTATGTGTGAGTGTACTGTGTATGTGGAATAGAATTTTGCATGATACTTATGTACCTACATCATTTCTTTAATGATGTTTCCCTTATGTTTGCTTCTGAAACAAATACGTTAAAATGTTAATCATTATTTGTGATTTATTTTTATTTGCCCTAAATAAATGAAGAAGTTTTCAATCATTAGGTACACAAAAATAAACAAAAGAATAGGTATTTAGTATTTTTCCGAATAATGTTTTCAGTTATTATTTGCGTTAAAATGTTTGAATTAGGTATTGAATGTTTTTTGGAAACTTGGTTCCTAAATTGGTAGAAGTCGGTGCGGCGGAGCGCGGGGCGGCCCGCCGCACGGCGTCATTGACCGGACGTCGAACAGCTGATAGCGCATTCATTATACATTGCTAGTTTTCGTGAAAAACACTATAATGAGTGTTTTTCTTTTAAATTCATGTTGCATTATGCAGTAGTATTGAAATACTACCAAAATTTGTAAAAAAAAGTGCATAAAAAAATGGAAAATCCGAGGAAAATCCGATGAAAAATTCCAACGCCATAAGCACTAGAATCGTGTCAGGAATCCATATTTTTAATATTCGGTACGCTGTCATTTACACCCTGTATATATCCGTCCATGAGTAGTGATAACCTTATGAAACTTGCCCTTTCAATCGGTTCAATCGGGAGGTTCGAATCCCAAACGGGATTTTTGAATAATTATGTGCATATTAGAAAGTAATTGTCGCAGCGTTACGGTGAAGAAAAACATCGTGACGAAACCCTGTATACCTGACAGTTATTTAATTAAAAAAATATAGTTGTCAAAGGTGTATGAAGTCTACCAATTCGCACTTGGTCAGCGCGGTGGACTATGGCCTAAACTCTCAATCTGAGAACAGGCATATTATGAATAGGTTGACAACATCCATCCGTCATTCTTCAGGTCATTAGAGGTCCACTAATGGATACAGGCCTGCCCTAATGGAGCTGTTCACCAATAGTCCTCGCGTCTGACATGTGGCAAAATTACTTGACAACTTTGTAGAGTTGAGTCTTATAAGATTGAGTAATATTTTTGTATGATTTAAATGACCGAGTTTTCTCACCAGTCATTATGCATAAATGATTATCATACTTCATACTAATATTAAAAAAGGTGAAAGTTTGTTAGTGTGTATGTTTGTTACTTCTCCACGTCTAAACGGCTGGAGCGATTTTCATAAAAATTGGTAGGGAGTTAGCTGACACTCTGGATTAACATATAGGCTACTTTTTGCCGTGGGAAAATATCTTGTTCTTATATACGACAATCGATACATTGATTTTTTAATGCGGGCGAAGCTGCGGGCTTCATGTAGTTATCAATAGTACTCTCTATGAATAAGTTCAAAGCATTGATTAAGATTATACTGAGAGTAAAGCCTATTATAAAATTTCTGATTACATAGGAGACAAAACAGCTTGGGACTGAGCAATAATATAAATTATTATAGTATATTTAATTAATGTCAAAGTGTAGCGTATCTTGCCAAATAGGGTTCTCTTTTACTGAACTGTAAGGCAAGATACTGGAGCTAACTTTCATTACCATGTAAAAAAACATGATTGTAATTATATAAAAAAAATGAATATAAATAAGAAAAAAGACAAACCCGCTGAGTTTCTTGCCGGATCTTCTCAATTGAGGTTGTTTTCCGATCCGGTGGTAGTGTAAGAAAAAATGTAACTGACAATTTGTAGGTGCCCCGTTGGCCTATACAAAATAAAGACATTTCATTTCGTTTCATTTCATTTCATTTTACTCTTCTATACTAAATACTGTGTTTTTGATCCGTTTTTATTTCAGTTATGCTCGCTATGTCGCAAGACGTGTCGCGACGGATCCGACGGCAACGATCTATTCCCGCCGGACCTTCAGAGTTTGCCGAGTGATAAGTAAGATTTTATATTTACGTACTTTTAACTTTTTGCCATTAGAATTACACCCACTGTCTATATGTGGGGTTGATAAAGCTTTTATATTGTTTTATTATATCACATCGCGTATTGAGAAGAAAAGGGACCTCATTTTTTGTATCTTGTGGAAATAAGAAATTTATGTTCGCAATTTAGGCATATTTTTAAGTCGCGTATTTATTAAGTTTACCTTTAATAATTACGCGATTTAAGAACTTGTGTTTGCTCTAAATTAGCACAAAAGCGACATTTTTTTATTGATTACAAATCGTTATAACACGACCACAACAATTAGGCGCATGAAACAAAAGCGGTTCCGTACCCCCGCACCTCGCTTCTTACCCCGCGCATCCCCTAGTGACGTGCAGTCGTGTATCGTCCAGGTGTTTACGTTAGCCAGCACGTGTTTAATGTTATTTCGTTATAATACTGGTTTAATGAGAGATTGTTGATTTTTTAAAGTTACTATTAAGTTGGTTGATTAATCGTCAATAAACCTGAAAATGGGTAGGAAAAAGACTATTCGTGGAGGAGAAAGGACTCTTACATTCAAGTATGCATTTTTTTTAACAAGAGAAGATGCATGGGCTCATTTTTCCTGTCTCTCAAGTCAAAAATCGAGGGTGTGCTGCAAGAGGTATCAGCCTCTTACACACATAAAAAAAGGAACAAAATATTCCTGCGAGACGACTATTGAACATACACCACTATGGCGTAAGATTAGTAAGGGTATACCTACATACTCTTGGTATTTGGTAATAGAATATTCTTCGTATCGGGACGGGAAATCCCTAGTTGTAATGACGTTTCAACCGTCATGCGTTTAATTGTTTTGGTCGAGTTATAATATATGAAATAGATTGAAGTATATAAATCAATTTCCCATAATTTTGAGTTCGTTACCTCTCGCTCTAACTGTGCCATATGGTGAGCTTCTAGCGAAGAGAATAACCAAATCCACTGTAACGTAAACAATACAATGAATTAGTAAAATAGAATACCTGTTACAATGTCCCCAGGCTACTGGTCCCGTACCTGATGCTGTCCAGGGAGTTCTGCATGGTGCTGCAAGACGACGAGGACTGGCTGCCCACTAGCGACGGCGAAGGCGAAGACGATTCCGATAAAATCGACGGTGATGGAAAGGCTAATGGTGAGTATAGATTTTTTTTACTTGCTTTAAGTGTCATACAAATTGCGCACTTCGACATCTGTTACGTTTATGTTGATTTTTTGTGGGAGTGTATGCGTTTTATAGGAGTATCGTTGATAGGAGAATGCATGTATGGTACCTTGTGTGTGTGTCTACGGGCGTATGCGTGCGTGATACCCTTGAAACGGTTTACCTTTTCTGTAGTTTGCGTGAATTTTCTCAGTAATTTACTTCATTATCGTAAGCACTTGACATATTAAAATACCATCAGTAAGTATACGCTGTGTTCATCTACGTCATTAAATATGGCCGAGCGAGTACCATACCGGTCTGAGGCGCAATGGGTCCCGGGTTCGATTCCCGGCCAGACAGGTATCTGAATGATGAGTTTAGATTCATGTTCTGGGTCTGGGTGTTTGTGTATTCGTCTTGTGTGTCCATGGTACCTACGACACAGGAGAAAATCCTAGTGTAGTTCTATGAGTGTAGAAAGCGTGTTGTTTTTAATTAAATTAAAAACAAATAAAAAAAATGTTTTCAAGTTTTTTCCATATTACTCACACAGGCCTCAAACCCGAGATAGTAGGTTACGCGTGCGCGGCGCTGAACAGCAAGGACTTCTACAAGAAGCAGGAGATCGCCTGGATACCGGAGATGTGCAGGAAGTATCCATTGGAATACCTCGAGAGGGACGATCTTAGCGATGTTGCGAAGGTATGTTTTAAATTTTAGTTTGGCATCTTGAATTGGCAGTGAATATTATTTGTAAAGTTTATAATTGAGATTTATCTAGTTTCATCGTATTTACCAAACGATTAGTATAATCGCAGTTTCAAATGAATGCAATTTTATATTTATAAGATCATTTTTTTTTCTTTTGCCTGAAATCACCTTTTGATTTTTAAAGTTTGATTAATTTATGTTTTTCCAAAAATTTAACAGAATGAATTTTTATGAATAAGAGAAGTGACCCAGGCCTCTGACACATTATAGTGGCAATCAGCGATTTCGCGTTCTACTATTGCGTAGGTATTTATAACTTTTTAGTGGGAAACAGAAGTGATACATGCCTTGGGCATTATTAGTGGGAGCCGAAAGTGATGTGCATCGAAAGCACATTGGTTTTAGTGGAGATATGGTAACAAGGAGTTTGTCTTATACTCCCCAGGCGTACATCCAGTCATTCCACTCGTGGGGTTCCGGCGCGGAGGGAGCCGGCGAGGCGACGAGCCGCGCGCAGCCCGCCGTGCTCACCGCCGCCGCGCTGCCCGGCGCCGCGCGCGACCCGCTCGCCGCCGCGCGCCTGCTCACCTGCCTGCTGGCCGCCCTGCGCGCGCACGGTGAGCGCACACACACACACGGCGCCGCGCGCGACCCGCTCGCCGCCGCGCGCCTGCTCACCTGCCTGCTGGCCGCCCTGCGCGCGCACGGTGAGCGCACACACACACACGGCGCCGCGCGCGACCCGCTCGCCGCCGCGCGCCTGCTCACCTGCCTGCTGGCCGCCCTGCGCGCGCACGGTGAGCGCACACACACACACGGCGCCGCGCGCGACCCGCTCGCCGCCGCGCGCCTGCTCACCTGCCTGCTGGCCGCCCTGCGCGCGCACGGTGAGCGCACACACACACACGGCGCCGCGCGCGACCCGCTCGCCGCCGCGCGCCTGCTCACCTGCCTGCTGGCCGCCCTGCGCGCGCACGGTGAGCGCACACACACACACGGCGCCGCGCGCGACCCGCTCGCCGCCGCGCGCCTGCTCACCTGCCTGCTGGCCGCCCTGCGCGCGCACGGTGAGCGCACACACACACACGGCGCCGCGCGCGACCCGCTCGCCGCCGCGCGCCTGCTCACCTGCCTGCTGGCCGCCCTGCGCGCGCACGGTGAGCGCACACACACACACGGCGCCGCGCGCGACCCGCTCGCCGCCGCGCGCCTGCTCACCTGCCTGCTGGCCGCCCTGCGCGCGCACGGTGAGCGCACACACACACACGGCGCCGCGCGCGACCCGCTCGCCGCCGCGCGCCTGCTCACCTGCCTGCTGGCCGCCCTGCGCGCGCACGGTGAGCGCACACACACACACGGCGCCGCGCGCGACCCGCTCGCCGCCGCGCGCCTGCTCACCTGCCTGCTGGCCGCCCTGCGCGCGCACGGTGAGCGCACACACACACACGGCGCCGCGCGCGACCCGCTCGCCGCCGCGCGCCTGCTCACCTGCCTGCTGGCCGCCCTGCGCGCGCACGGTGAGCGCACACACACACACGGCGCCGCGCGCGACCCGCTCGCCGCCGCGCGCTGCCTCAAGCCGCGCGCGACCCGACACACAACAAAGAAAAACACACACTGAGAGAGAGGGAAGTTCAGACGGGGTTCTCATAATAATATTGTTTAGTAATTCCTAATAATATAATTAATAACTGTGTTATCGTCAATAGCACAATATTTTTTTAGTAAATTATAAAGTTAAAATACATATTTTCTCACAGGTGCGAGTGGCGTACACACAGTGGTGGACTTATCGGAGCCGTTCACCCAACAGTTCTACTGCAAGCTGGGCTTCATAGAGGTGGCGCGCACGGAGAGCAAGGTGTTCCTCGCGCGTACCTTCTAGCGGTCGCCGCGCGCCGCCAGAGGCGCCACTATGCGCCGGCGCAGGGGGAAGTGACAGCTGGGGTCTAGTTATATCCGTTAGGGGCACCCCTGTGCGCCGGCGCAGGGGAAGTGACAGCTGATGTCTAGTTTTATTCGCTAGGGGCACCCCTGTGCGCCGGCGCAGCGGAAAATTACAGCTAGGTACTAGTTTTATCCGCCAGGGCGCCTCTGTTAGCTGGCACAGGGGTAATTGACAGCTGGGTTTTAGTTCCAACAACCAGGGGCGACATTGTTGATTGGCGGAATGAACACACTGATGTTTTCGACCACAAATTCCAATTATTTTGAAGAATATGTCGAGTAAAAATTTAGATTATAAATTTTTACTCGACATATTCTTCACTGTATTATAGCAATCCATTCAATGTTTGTTTTCGCCGATGACATATCAAGCGAAAGAATTGATGACAGTGCCCGCGGCTCGGTACTGGTAGGAGACAGAATAAATTACACTTTTGCGCCTCGAACGCCACAACATTAATAATGGCTTTCTCAGTTTTGTCAGTCACTTGATAAACTTAATCTAAAATTTAACTTATCAGTTTAAGTATCGATCGATCGAGCTTTCTTTTGCTTTTATTGATAAATAATTCCAGTAACCGATATACAATTTTACATTACAATAACCTAACCATTGTAACGCACTAGTGGCCATATCAGTCTACGATGCACAGGATTCGATTCCTGGCAAAGCAGGAATCATTATGATGAAATTGAATTGAGATCGGATAATTGTTTTGGGTGTAGGCATTTCCTAATATGTAGTCATACTATCTACATAAAGATTTTGAGTGTACAATACAAAGCATTTACTTTTGGAGATTTGTAGTTTAAAATCAATTTGAGTTTGAAAAGTTCTGATAAACCATCAAGGAACAATCTACTCAAGTCAAATTTCTAATTAAATAATCTATAAATAGTTCGTGGTTGTAAAAACTGTATAATACTTTAATGTACGAGAAAAAATAATGATAAAATGTAAAAAAATAACTTTGAGTAACGTTAAGTTTTGCACGCTAGCTTTTGTGTTGCCAGTAGGTATAAATGTTTCGTGATAAAATCTACTAAATTTATCTTTATGGCAATAAATAATGGTTGTTTCACTGCGTTATAATTAGCATGTCAAAAATATTGATTACTATTTGTTTTAACAAATTGTCATTTTAAAATTACAATTGTGATAATAATTACTACTCGACCTAAACAATTAGGCGCACGACAGTTGAAACGTCATTAGAACTAGGGATTTCCAACCCCGATACGAAGTATATTATATTACCAAATACCAAGAGTATGTAGGTGTAGCATTATTAAAACTTACACCATAGTGGTGTATTTTCAATAGTCGAGTATTTATTAAAGCACTTTCACGTGTTTAATATATCCGCAGACATGGAATATTTTCTTTCTTTTTTATGTGTGTTAGAGACTGATGCCTGTTGCAGCACACATTCGATTTTCGATTTGGGAGACAGGAATACTGAGCCCAATACTTCAATCAATTGAGATCTTGTTAAAAAAATGCATATTTTGAATGTAAGATTCCTTTTTCCTCCACGAATAGTCTTTTTCCTACCCATTTTGAGGTTTATTGACGAATAATCAACTAATTTAATAATAACTTTAAAAATTGAACAATCACTCATTACACTAACATTATAACGAAATAACATTAAACACGTGCTGGCTAACGTAAACAACTGGACGATACACGACTGCACGTCACTAGGGGATGCGCGGGGTAAGAAGCGAAATGCGGAGTATTGAACCAGTTTTGTTTTATTCGCCTAATTGTTGTGGTCAAGTAATACAGTAGGATTCCGCGTATGAAGAGTATATTCACTCAGTCTTAGTATTTTATGTTTGTTTAAAAAATGGTTGAAATATTATACCAATTGCTTTTTGGGTGATGGGTAAAATAAAATATGACATTATACAAAAAATGTATGATGCTAATTGGGCATTAAGGTTTTTTAAATCCATCTCGTAATTCCGTAAAACCGAGGAATAAAAAATTAACACATTTTAAGCGATAGGTCATTAGTTGTCCAACGTTGTCCAACGTGTAAACAAAATCGCGGGTAAAAACTAGTATTAATATTTTCACATTCTAAATTCGACTTGTCATGCTTACTTATTGAATGATTACGTTATAGTGTAAATAAACGTTGAGGGGGTTCGTACAGTACTCTCGCATACGATTTCCTCGAATTCGAATAACTCGTATGCTTGGCTTTGGCTGGTACGGAAGAGTAATTTTTTTGGACAATTAAGGCTAGTCAAGGATGAGTAAAGACTGAGTAAGTGTGGTTTGTTATTGAATAGTTTGTGTGATAGGAGAGGTCGGTACTTTTCGCGTACTAATTCGTATAAACTTGTATGTTGATATTTGTATGGTAATAGTCAAGATGTCGGTATTGTGTATAGTACTATTGAATTTTTATCTGATAATGAGGGTAGTTTTATTGCTTCAAACTACCCGCATATCAGATCATGTGTGAATATTATGCGGTTGACTGTGAAATAATATGAAAATATTTTATGGTGACATGTGTCGTCTTGCTTGAAATTAATTCAAGCTTGCAATACAACTAATTTTTTTCTAAGACCAATTCAAATTAGCTTCATGTCACTGCCCTAGATCCAAAATTTTAACATTGTATAATATTAGTTAATAATTATGTACAATAAGGTCATAACAATTCTTAATTATACATTTGATAATCAAATTGCAATTTCATGCAAATTTTAAACAATTTAGGTGAATTAAAAAAATTTGCTGTGTTCATAGAAAAATATTATAATTATTTAGTCAATTTTAAAGGCAACATTTACAGGTCAGATGATTTTGAATCGAAAGACACGTTAATCTCCAATTTTCATTTGAGGGTAAATTATAAAGTTTGTTTGCTCATTGCAACATCATTGTTAAATACACAAGAAAATACAAAAAATATAATATTCTATTTTGTGCATTCAGTCACACTAAGACTTATATCTTGGTTGACGCCATGATTTATGAGTAAATCAAGTTCTTACAGTCAAGAGTTCTTGACAAAAAACAAAATGCTATTTTAACAAAGGCAATTCGCGATCTGCGACTGCATCGATGAAGTCTATCGTTTTTCAGACTTAAGTTACTGTATCGTGGTCGCGTTCAGCGACTGCATTAAAGGGAAAAACGCTGCACCGAGCTTCAAGGAATAGCTGTGACCGACGTCAGAAAGTGCGTGGAATAACATTGAATCACTGAATCTAACTATCTACAATAGGAAAACGTTTGGTCCTATTTTACAAAGTTATTACTGTTAAATAGTCGATTGTAAACCCAGAAAATAGCATTTCTCATTAGACATCTTTCAGGGTTTGCAACTAAGATGTAGTGTCCCATTGGACTTTAACATGAATTTTCAAAATTCTGATTTTTCAATCTGAACTTATATGGTTTTGCATTTCGTTACAAATATTTTCACACATACAAAAGGATCCATTTTAGTTTAACTTTTGTTTTTAATACGTTTAAGTATGGACGTCGTACAGTTTTTAAGAAACTTTTATGAAAAAAGTATTATTTTCTAAAATAAATTATGTTTATTGCTGTAAACATACTTTGCTATGTAACTAACACTCGAAGACCACTAGATTACTTAGGCATTTAACGAGTAAGAAGCTTACTAACTTCACACGAGTTTAGCTTATTTTAAAGGGGAATGGGAGTAGAATTTTTTATATAAATAGGTCAAGAAATAAATAAAAACTATGGTGAACATAATTTAAAAAGCATACAGCCTGTGCAGTCCTACAGATGGCAATAAAATGAGATTATTATTAAAATCTTATGAATCACTATCTTAGGGAAGCTTCATATTACTTCTTCTCTTTATTTTCTATATTTTGAGTTTTAAACATTCTTTTTTTCCATAATAAAATGTAGCTTTTGATTAAAGCCAAACAAAAATTTAAAAAAAAAGTAACTACTAAGCATATTTAAAAAGTATATTATTTTTACATTTTTTTCAGTCAGTATGATATAATTTTGTTAAGTAGGTATATAATTATCATTTTATACAATTCTATTTAATTTCAATAGTTCCTAGCACAACTTATATTAACACAAAGTTGGCACAAAAGCATGACGCGAGAATATTATTTAAGGGTAATCAAAAGTCAAAACAGTTTTGTTTCCGTTTTATGAAAATACCCTAATTTATAAACTACTCGTAAAAAATACAAAAATAACTAGGGTAGAACTAAAAGATAGTTGATGATAACAAACATAAAATAAGATCATTACGCAATGTTCATAGTAGATACAAAGTAAATTATTTTAATTTTGCTCTCAATTCTTTTTGAGTTTTCCAGTAATATTTGTTTAAGCCTTTAGACAAAACAGTTTTCACTATATTTCCATTTTTTTTGTTCCCATTCAGTAGAAAAAAATAGTAAAGACCAATATTTCAACATGTGTAAAATATGTCATACAAAACATGTATAATATCATGAAAAGTATATTTTAGCTAATTAAATCTAATTGTTTTTTACGTATTTAACATTGAGTTATTGTATTTACCACAATCTGTATTGTACACAAATGAGTGGCTTTTATTAATATTAAGTATTATATCATATTGTTTTTCATTGTTATTTATATATATAGACCTTTTATGGTGCCGGCCATCGAGATGATTAAACAATAAATGAGAAATCTGAAACAGCTTTTTATTTTCACACCTATTACCTTTAATATTCATCTTTATAATAGTAGATTTAATGGATCCAGTGTAGTTCGACCCGAAAAGTACCACCGCCACACATACTTGTAAGGTGAAGCATTTCTTGCGTTGGTGGAAGGGTGTGGTTACCGGCTCACTTTTAAATGAGATGACCACTCCTGGGAAGCAGCAACGCATCTATGATTAACTTCAAAAAGAATCAACATTCTATATAAAGCTGTTTACAGATGTTCATGGGCGGCAGTGACCACTTACCATCAGATCGCATGCTCGTTTGCTACTTAAATCAGATAACAAATATCTACCAAGCCTAAATAACCGAATTAAGGTATCGTTGACCAGATTTCGAATAATTACATTAATTTGATAGTAAATGGTTACTACCGCTCGTCATTCCTTCACGCAAGATAGGTGTAGCGGTGGTACCTCACCGGTTGAACTTCAATGGTTCTACATCTTGATTATGATTATTAGAAAAGACCACGCCACAATATTTCTACCCATATGAAAACGAAAAGAATAATAGATTTATTATTTTTATAATTAGTAAATGCAACACATGCCTCGTTAAACCTATAGACCTCAAAAGGAAATACTTTTAGAATATTACGTTAAAAAAACATGTAAAATAACACAAATTAAAGATTGTATTTTTTTAAATATGTAGATAACAATACATAGTAAATGCTTACTCAATTAATTATTACGCCGTGCAAAGCATTGCCATATCAAAAATTATCAATAATCTGTTATCACCGATTTTGTGTTCGTCGTTGAAAGTTCCATTAATTTCTGCTTTATTTCTGATATCTGTAAAATAAGAAATTGGTCTCAAAAAGACAATTATAGCAACTTCCTTTTCTATTCTAAAATACAAAAAGTAATAAAAAATCTTAATCATAACTTATCTTAATTTTAGCATGCACCACTTCGGTACCTATTTCGATGGAGTCGATTTACAGATGAGAACATTTTAGCACTCGGGAGAGGCAGCGTCACGTTGCCTCTCTCGAGTGCTATGGTTGTCAACGTGTCTCTGATTGTGCTAGCGTTGCCAACTCCTCTCTGATTGCGCTAATGTTGCCAACGTGTCTCTGATTGCACTAACGTTGCCAACGTGTCTCTGATTGGGTTAACGTTGCCAACGTGTCTCTGATTGGGTTCAAATCGAACTTGTGTTGTAAAAAGTTGTCACAGATGTCCATGGGCGTGCTCATGTCTAGTAAATACGCTTTTTTAAAGAAATAACGTTAAAGCGAAAAGTGAGGGTGTATTCCACTTTGATCACCCAGGTGATATCACCTAGGTGATCAAAGGCGACTCATTGGTGTCCTTTGATCACCTGAGACATAATCACCTGGGTGATCATAGGCGACTTCAAGAAAATATATTATTTCAGTATCCTTTAATCACCTGTATAAAAAATCTGATGTGGGTGCCTAAAATGTCGTTATTCATATGTATTCATATTAGACTTCAGTATCGTTTATTTTTGATTTCTAAGGGTATTTATTACGGTATCCACGTTTATTGACATAGGAATAGTATGATGATGGAATTTTAGGTTAGAGATTATGGGGAGTTATGGGGTGGATCACAGCGTCCATATTTCTTAAATATTATTTTATAATATAGCATTTGCCGACCTGAGCATACTGCAATTAGGAATGAATAATTAGTATCTAGGCTAACATGTCATGATAAAAAATCCCAACCTGAACTCTTCTACCCTGATGATGCAGGGGTGCCGCCTACCTAAACCATTGGCCAGCCATATGCTGCATATGTATTATTATATGATAAGGTTCTTGAGCAGAGAAATGGTAAAAAAAATAACCTTGAACCCCTCTAAGCTGATGATACGGGGAAACTGAATACTTCATCCAAACGAGTTACCTAGTAGATCTAGCTAGCTGATCACTTGTATATAAGTTTTCTGAGCAGAGACGTATTTTTTGGGATTAACTTCCGTTTTGCCCATACCTCCAACCGATCTGAAGTTTGGTGTACCTATTTCGATGTATTGATTAAGACAAGAGCGTTGTTATGTTTTAGTTTTGGAGGAAGCTAAAAACATCGGTTAAATTCGAGTCGGACTACGAAATCGTAAAATAGCTAAAAGTACACATTAACTCCCTGGGTGAACCTATATATACGTTCTACTAATTTGACGTTCAATCCAATACCACAACATATAAAACATTTCATATTTTAATTTAATGAATGTTAATATTTTAACTTTTCCGGCCGTCTTTCCAATACCCGCAACTTAATTTTCAAGAAAAATTCAAAGAAAAATCATTGAAACGATTTTTGCATTAAATGCGAGTATTATCGATAATAGCTTAGTTTTTTTGATGTTCCAACCTAACCTAACCAATCCTATAAAATATTAGTATATTAAATAAGTAAATAAGTATATATTTATTCTGTTGAGATTTTTCTTCGGTTATCGTATTCAAAATGGTGTTTGCGCCCATAGTTATTTTGCACAAATTTTATTAACGTTACTTACCCTAACTCATAAAAGTTTGGGTAATAATAATAGTTATACTAGCTGATACGGCAAACGTAGTTTTGCCATACAAAAATTTAAAAAAAATGTTAAGGGTGGACTTTTACTAAGGGATATGAAAAATAGATGTTGGCCGATTCTTTGATCTACTCAATATGCATGCTCACAAAATTTCATGACAATCGGTCAAGCCGTTTCGGAGGAGAACGGGAACGAAAATTTTGACACGTAAATTTTAAATTTAAATATAAGTATTTGAAATATCCAACTTATACTGTCATTTTCTAACCACTACTATACATTAACATCAATCTCACCGAACCTAGCTCCTTCACTTCCACAACAACCACCAACAACAAAACCACCACCTCTACCTCTACAACCACCAACAACATTTTACCACATATATCGCCATATATCGCACCACAACCATCCACCCATTCTACCATTTCACCATACATAATGATCCCAGTACTACCGGCTCCACCCCCACCGGAATACCACTAACAACATCACCTCTACCACTTCTACCATCACGATTTCCACCCCACCACTACTACTATATTTTTGGTATGATTGAATAAAAAACATCTATCCATACATCCGTGTCACAAACTCTTGCCATTTTAATATTAGTAAGACATAGGTAAGCAACATTTTATCTGCCCATTTTTGGTAGGTTTTTATATAGGTGATCAAAGGATACTGAAATAATATATTTTCTTGAAGTCGCCTATGATCACCCAGGTGATTATGTCTCAGGTGATCAAAGGACACCAATGAGTCGCCTTTGATCACCTAGGTGATATCACCTGGGTGATCAAAGTGGAATACACCAAAGTGAGTCATTGCAGTAAAAAACTTTAATCATATTAATTTTAAAATAGCTAGAGAACAACTAATTAATTTTACATGTGTATGGATTTAAATAATATTAACATACCTATATGAAATAATTTGTCAAAATAAATATTAAAGCTTCATTCAAATTGTGGTCCATAAGTAGAGCGAGTTCCCAGAATGCTGGCAACATTACCTAGTTGACCAATCGTTGGCCAAGGTATGGTCCCAGCTTTCTGATCATTTGCTAACTTTATGAAATGTTTCAAAAGATGCATAAATATAATTTAGCATAACTTGATAAAGTTACTTACTTTTTGAATTTCACTCAGCAGAACCTTTTGCTCCGTTCTCGGTGTCATTGTTTCTCTATTCAAGTCGATTGCTTCCAAATTTTCAAACAGTTGTTTTATTTTCATAGCTAAATGCACATCATTGTTACATTTCCTTGGAATTGTCGGTTTTGACTTTCTGATCAATCTCTTTCTGTATTTATCAGGCAAGTCTTTCTCGATGTCTTCTCTCGTTAAGAGAGTCATATATTCGGGACTAGTGTCATATGGATAACTCTTAGGGTCTGGTTTGTAAGAGCTGTTTCCGTGAAGCAAACGCAATTGTTTTTTACGGTAGCTCTGTTGCCAATTCTTTAGTAGCTCTTTGTTTCTGGAAATGTTATGGTAGTCATTGAAATTTGCTTCAATTTTATATAAAATTCCTTGAGAGAAATACGATTATTTAATATTCCCTAGGTCATAGAAACAGTGTAGTTCGGGAAAGTAGGTACTAAAGCCTTACTTATTTCTAGAGTGAAGCAATTCTTGTGTTTCGGTGGAAGGATGTAGTTACCAGCTCACTATTATATAAAGCGACCTTAGTTAGTTCTTGGGATTGGCAACGCGTCTATGATCAGATAGAACCCTTGTTCCGTATAAAGTTGTATAAGTCCATGGAAATTTTATGGGCGGCAGTGACCACTTATCATTAAGTCACTTAATGATACCTAATTTAAGTGGACTGCATGGTCCCTTGCTATTTCTATCTTAGAGGTATAAATATTACAGGTATACATCGAACTTAAATTCAACGAATAATAGAGTATAACGTGAATATCAGATAATTTGTAGAGCTTGATAACGTATGCTGAAAATCTGCTGCATATTTTGCAGAAATAGCTCTGGCGAAAGTACATTCCCGGTAGAACCACATACGTTCTACCTTGTAATATATTAACAATTAACAATTAATTAATTAATTAAAAACATTAAAGATGTACTTACTTTTTGTTTTGAATAAGTTTATCTCTAGTCGCGAGCAAATCTTTCTGCTTTTTTAAAGCCAAGTCTTTCAAAAAAGATTGTTTTATTTTCTCATCTTGAGTTTCTTTGTCATCACTATATAATTTTTTCAGGTATTTTGCACTCTGGCTGTGTGGCGTTAGTGTTTTAAGTCGGCTTTTAGGTAATTTTGGACATTTCATCCTATTCTTATTGATATAACATTCTTCATCTGAGTCGACATCTTTTTCACTAAATTGTACTGAAAGAGGTTTCTTTACTTTTAAGTTATCTTCATCCAGCACCGAATTATAACTTCGAGCGTCATTGCTAAAAGAAGCTTCTCGAAAACTGCTCATACTACCCTCATTCTCATCAGACACGACTGATTGAGACTGAGAAAAAAGATCGTCAATAAACTTTTCTTGTAAAAAATTCAAAAGTTTAATTATTCCGGCGTTTATGATTTCTTCCGGTGGGTAGTTTAACGGATTTCCGCTCAATTGTAGTACTTTTAACCGTTTCAATGTTCCTAATTCGTTTGGGAGTGATGTAATTTTATTGTTACTGATGAGTAAATGCGTAAGACTTTGATGATTCTTTATTGAAATTGGTATTTCTGTTAGTTGATTATATCGTAAATCAAGCCACATTAAATTTGGTAAGGTAGTGAAAAAGTCGTCCGGTAAACTTGTGATCTTGTTATTTTGAAGATATAACACCTATAAAAATATATATGTCGTGAGAATTATAGGGCCGATTCTGTATGAAGAAATATGTTATGTAAATTCCAATAAAAGATAAACATACTTTGCAGTACTCACACAAATTAATTTGTTAGAAATATCCGGAAGAATTTCTAATCCTTGCGAAGCCAAATCTAACGTAGTTTCCTCGTTTAAATCTTCCTCATAAAGATTTAAAGCTATGGATATATTACTAATATCAGACATAGTAAAGTGTTCGCCTTAAAGTGCTTTATAATATATGAGAATCCTTCATAAATCAAGAGAATATTTAATAAATTAAAAGGTATTGTAGTTTTTAACTTTAAAAGACATTATTTAATCAATTGTTTCCTAGGTAGCGTAGTTTGTTTACAATGACTAATTTAAAAATGGCGCCTAGTATGTCATCAAATTGGCGGGAAAACATTTCGTAGGATAAAACGGATATTAGATACTCTTTACGTCTGAAATAAACCATATTTAAAACGGAATAGCAAAGAAGATCATTTCTCTCAAATTCATTAGAAGCGAACTTGTGATTTTAGAAATTTGTTGCACTAATCAAACCACAACCATAGATTATGCATGAAGAAAAGATTCTAGTTTCTAAGTAGATTTTTACAGATGTGACCATAGACAGATTATATGACATGATGATGATTTACTGTACGAGAGATTGTATTATTTTCTCGCAGTAATTTTATAGAATTAGAGTTTATTTTATTCCTGTAGCACAAGTAAATCAATTTTAGAAATGAAATTTGATATTTATAAAATTAGAACTTGAATAAAAAAAAAAAATTCGTTGAGAAAATATTTTTTTATAATTGATAATTTACCTTCTTTAAAAAAATATTCTAAGGAAAATTTGTAATATCTCATGTTTCACAAAATTGTTTTGTTATAAAATAAAAAATACTGGATCCATGCATTTTTCAACGACAATTCAAAGGCCACATGCATACAAAATGGAAACGTCACTATCTCAGTTACAAGATGGCGAACGTGCGGGATAGTGACACATCGTTGTGGCTCCACAATAAACTCGGGACGTCGAATGATTCGTGGACAAGTGGTTCAATTTGTACACAATTAAACGCGGAAGTTCTGAAGAATATAAAGGATTGTTTTCCAGACTTACAAACACAAGTGAAACTAAAATTATTGCTAAGTTTCTTTCATATCCCGCGCAGAAATGTTGAAGAGGTAACTTTTCTCTTTGATGTTCTATGGTTTTGCGTAACTGTTTTGTATTCATCATCTCTGTCATCGGTCATTTATTTAAACGCGTTAGAGTGAGATAACGTATTGGTCAATTATAGACTACTTTTATTTGTTGTCATAAAATAATATACGGAAAAATTGGAAAAGATATGTTTGGGAAGCGATGTAAACAAAATAGTATTTGGAAATCAATTAGCCGACTATTGTTTCGTATGTATGAGTAAATAAATTGCAATAAACATGATTTGATAAGCACTTGGTTAATTTATCAGCATGGATTCTTGAATCTCATACATAACCAAGAAAAACAATAACAATATTGGTATCTCGCGCTAAACCGCCGTATTTGTTGATATTTAGATTATATTACCTTGATAACTCACTAAGCAAATCTAATCCTTGATTTAAAATACAAATAACATTATACGAATGTATCTTCATATACTTGATATATCATCTGGGTTTTCAATTTTACATCTATTTTAGACTTATATATTGTTATGTAGAGTTACACTAATGTCAGGTAATCTCTAACCTCAAGTATAAGTTAATAGAGCTATTTACTTAATTGATATTACATTTATAAGCTTATATTAAGTTAATTAATTAATGTTCATTATGTTAACAACATGTCCTGTCTTAAATACAATGGGTATTTAAGCTGTTTCTTATGCTAGGGTGGAACATTTCTATCTATATGTTACAATCACTTTGACCATCTAGGTACCACAATTTCAATATATTACAGAGGCCTTAGATACTAAGGACTAAGACAAAATTGCATAGCGACTCTCAAATTTTTAGATTTTGTGTTAATAGGTTTCAAAATAGAAAAGCTTGAGCATAAGTTTTTTAATAAGAATTTTGTGTATTAGTTCCCACATTGAGGCTTGAACAGATACAATTTAATATTTAAGTTTATTGTTGGCCCAACCGACTTGACTACCTGTGTGGCAGTGATTATCATATTTGTCAGTAAGGGGTCCAATCTCTGGCCAGACTGAATATCTGAATAATGAATTTAGATTTTTGCTCTACGTTGTATGTGTGCGTGTTCATCGCGCCCATTATATCGCCAAAAGTCTAATATAGGGCTGTGAGCATAAAACACTTACTATCAAACATCCTTTATGCTTAATTTGAATTAGATTTCATATATAAAAAATATTGATGTATGGAGTCTTGTAATTATTAATTGTAATTATTAACTATGTTGTACAGTTGTCACCTGGCCTGTCTGCCGTTTAGATTGACCTAAGTTTGATCTCCGTTAAAGGCAACTATGGATTTGCATTTCAATTCAAAGAGGGATATGCAAGTTAGAAGGATATCATTGTACATATCCTAGTAATGTAAACTATGTCACAATTCATATTTATGAATTTTATTGCTTCTTGTAGTTATTACTATACTGATAACAATTAACAACCTGTAAATGAAGTACTATTGCACCATTGGAACTGCATCTAAAAGGGTTTTTAAGGCAAAATAAACAAAAAAAGGATTTATAAGTGAATGTTTTCACTATACAAAAAAATTATAGCTTTTTTTTATAGAAAAAATGTATATTAAGTAATAGTTAAAAAAATGTAATTAAAGTAAGTAAAATGTTGGTTTACTTCAAAGATTTGAACTCGGCCCTCATAAGTTGAGTACCACTGACTTCTAAACTATGTACAATATTTTTATTTTATTTTAACTTTCAATAAGTGTACAAGTTATTTATATGTATGTATACTTTATATCAAAGTTTTAATAATGTATGGGATCAAAATAGTGGGAAATGACTGCCATATAGTATGTGAGTTGTAAATTAGCGATGCATTCTGTATGATTAGTGTGTATTCTAGTACATATTCGACGTACATCATTGTTATGAAACTTCAGGGTTTCTGAATTACAGCTATTAAAGTGACATGGTTAGCTGGAGTTTGTCACGGACATTATGTTTGAATGACATAGATAAACGGTAGACATAATTAGAAACTTAAAGTTGGTATGTTTTTTATAACTTCAGTAACACAAGCATGAAGACTACCTAGTAGAAATTGTCACTGGTTATTGTCATCATATCTGTAAGCAACTTTATATAGAACGGGGAATTGAATTTGAGTCAATCATTGATGCATTGCTACACCCTAGGAATAAGATAGTAGCCTTATATGAAATTGAGCAGACAACCACACCTTGCCACCTGGATCCAAAACGTGCTTTTTATATACAGTCTTATCACAAGCACCAATATAGCTCATATTGGTGCTTGTATAATTGTTCTTAAGTATAATCACATTGATTATATGAGTGAAAATATCTTCTATATGTATAACATTCTCATGTCACAATGTTCGTTCCCGTACTCTTCTGAAATGTCTTGACTGATTCTCATGAAATTTTGTGAGCATAGTAAGTAAGTCTGAGAATCTGGCAACATCTTTCATCATTCATACTCCTTATTGATAAGGGCTGTCCCTTAACATACTTTTTTTATATGGCAAAACAATGTTTGCCATGTCAGCTAGTATAACTATAATCATAATTAATGTTTCGTCACTGTATAATAACACAAAATTGGCTGTACAATACATTTTCTATATTTAATCACCAATACCCTCTTTTTCTAAATAATTATTTTTTTGGGCTATAATATGTATCTGGGCTGTAACATAAACCTCATCCATAATACAACAGTTAATACAACTATTACCACCAATCAATTATCATAATTATATGATTAACAATAACAACTTATTGGACTTTAACAATTATTATAAATTAACATTTGCTGTATATGAATGATATCATAAGTAAAAGTCCTGTTTGGTGCTGGCCAACTTTCAAGGTTGATCAATCATTATATATATGGATCAAATTACCTAGTGACGTTTAAATTAGTAGTTATTGAGCAGTTTGTAAAAAAACTATGACAAAAAACAATAGATATAATTCATAGTCTAGTAAGTAATTACTGGTTTGTTATTGTTTTATCAGTATAATAATCTAGGTATACTTAGTTAAACCAATACATATCAAATAACTTATTATCATGATGAAGCGGGACCTGTGTTAATTAATCAATAAGTTCAATATTCAACTAATTAAGAGTTGTAATATCCTCATAAATTTCTTGTAAAATTTGCAAAGATGGTTTTATAAGTAGTAAATGAGACTTTTGAGGCAACAATGCCACACCTATTTCTGCATTGCAACAACAGTGTTAAGCAGTGTTTTTAGATTTGAGGTGTGCTACAGGGAGAAATACTTACCTGAAGTGTTTAAACTCTAGTCTTGAGGGGTAATTGATCTCAGATCTAATTTGTGACTGATTATATATCCATTAGTGATGTAACGATTGTTATTGTTTGAACATTTGTGAATGCGAATGCGAATTTTGATTTCTTTTTAATATGATGTGAACATGGGCACCGCTATAGGAGTAGTGTGGGGGGTGGTAAAATGTAGATATGGCGACCGTTTTTTTGGCCGTCAAACTGCTTTTTTATAAGATTTAGGTAGCAAACGAGCATGCAGTCTACCTGATGGTAAGTGGTCACTGCTGCCCATGGTCATCTGTAAATAACGTCATGTAGAACAAGGGTTCAGTCTGAAGTCAATTACAGCGTTGCTACTCCAGAGGACTAAGAAGGTCGCCTAAAATGAAAATGTGCCGGCAACCACACCCTTTCACCAAAACCCAAGAACTGCTTCACGTTGGAAATAGATGTGGCGGTAGTACCTCCCCGGTCGAACCTCTGGTCTACCACCTCTTAAACTGCTGTTCTATATTTGTTCTAACTTTCGCACAATTCTTGCGTATGCTATTGCAAATATACGCATTTGTAGAGGCTACTTATCAAGTGATAGACTGCTTTGCTACTTTAATAATGTAAAAATTTATATAAAACTAGCTGAATCGACGCGACTTCGTTCGCGCAGACTATAATGACGCCTTATATATCTAGTAATAAAAATAGCCTATGTTTCTCAGGGATAATGTAGCATTCTAATGGTGAAAGAATTTTTAAAATCGGTTCAGTAGTTTTTAAGTTAATTCATGACAAACATGCAAAAATACAACGTTTTCCTCTTTATTATATTAGTATAGATGACAATATGTTTACTTTTCAGTGGAAAAATGAGCTCGAAGAAATCATTGAGGTGGCAGCCGTGGACTCGGACCTATGGGTGGCCATGCTCGCTGAAGTCCTCAAGACCTTCCCATCAGCCGGAACGCTTAATACGGAGATAGCAGAGTTCGACGAAACTAGACCCATATTCAGTGATATGATTGGGGAGCTCAGACGAGCCTTAGCCAAACATTCTGACCTAGGATTATTACCACTTGAGTGCCTCTATTTAAATAAGAATGCCTTAGTGTCTGTGGTGAGTAAAACTTTTAATTAAATTAGAAAGGATAATTAATTAATTCATTAATTATTGTCATTTCGTAATAAAATATTTAACACGAATGTCGGAATTACGATTGGTATTAAATAAAAAATGTATAAGAAATTTCGGACGTTTGTACGTTAATATTATCAATACAATAATAAATATTTAATACTATATTGCTGCTGTGGTAGCTATTAATTAATTTATTTATTCAATAAATAAGTTCCTAAATCGCTACCAAGCCTATCAAAGAAAAACTCTTCTTTTAAATGAGAGATTTTATTCATGCATATGCATTAACCTATATTGGTTGTTCTATTCATGAACATGGCGAATTTGTCATGCCTTTTATATTTTATGTAAGGAAACTACTTTTTAATTTTTCATCGCCCCCAAAGACTAAGTTTTATGATTCATATTATATTTTTTAAGAGAACGAGTTACTTCTACAGGGCTGGCACCTCCGCCGCGCCAATTCTAGCGTAAAGCATTTCTCGCGTTTCGGTGGAGTTGTGTGAATGCCGGCTAACTTATTTTATAAAGCAGTAATCAGTGATAAACAGTCACTCAATTACGGTGTACACTGCCATCTATTAACAACGTCTGGAACTACTAAATATGTGTCGACTAACAAAACATCGATATTCTCTTGGGAATGAGAGAGCGCGGTAAAAAGTATCTCCCAGCATATAAACCATATCATATAATAGCTATGTGGCGACCTGAAACAGGAACAAACACTTTCACATTTATAATATTAGTATGAATTAAGGCGACCAAGTCCTCGAGAGTAGCAATCCGTTGGTAATTGGCTCAAAGTAGATCACTTGTTGTACAAGGATTTAGTTACAGATGTCGTCAACCCATTATTGTTCCACTGCTGGGCACGGGTCTTCTCTCAGAATGAGAGAGTTTAGGCCATAGTCCACTGCGCTGGCCAAGTGTGAATTGGTGGACTTCACACACCTCCGAGTACTTTTTTTTTTTATAAAGAACTCTCGGGTGTGTAGGTTTCCTCACGATGTTTTCTTTCACCGAAAAGCAGTGATATTTAATGTATAATACGCACATAAATCAGTGGTGCGAGCCTGGGTTTGAACCTCGGACCTCCCGATTGAAAGGGCAAGTTACAACCATTAGGCTATCACTGCTCTAGTTACAGATACTATATCAATTAAAAAAAAAACATTTTTGTTTCATGTTTCATATTCGTAAAGACGCTCAAGTATACGCTAAAACAACGAACTCAGATGCACTGTAAAATAGGCAGAAACAATGGATTTGCTACACTTAGAACGGGAAATGCCATGATGTAATACTTAAAATTGCTTATGTACTTGTTTATGTGTTTATTTGAAGTATATTTATGGTCGTGGCAATCCTCGTTGCACACTAATCCTCGAATCTAACAGAGTTCCGGATTCGAAACCCAAGAATCATAAATTTCTATATAACAATTGGTGAATTAATAATTTTGGTTGTAAAATTCAGTATGTATTGCTATTTTCTGAGCTTAAAATACTCACACGCGCGTTCTACACTCATAACCCCACACTAGGATTTTCTCATGTGTCGTGGGTACCATGGACACACACAAGACGAATTCTCAAACACCCAGACCTAAACATGAATCTAAACTTATCATTCAGATACTGGCCTGGCAGAGTCTGGCCGGGAATCAAACCCGGAAACCATTGCGCGTCAGACCGGTATAATAACCGTTCCGCCACGCGGGCCGTCAAAGTACGTGAAGTCCACAAAGATCGAAGTAAATTCGTATCATACAGCTACGAATGTACCTGTAATTGTAATTAAACATTGATTTTAAAGCCTCTGGGATAAATATCCCAGAGGCTTTAAAATCAATGTAAGGCTTTAAAACTATGTTTCAAGCTGAAATCAGCTTGAAACATAGTTTTATTTTTAATTACCTTGACCTTCATTCTAGATGTAAACTATAAAAATTTAACTCCCAAATATATAGCAATTAAAAAAATCCTAAAAAAAATATGTATTAAAAAAAGTTGGTGAAGATTGAATTAATTTAGGGCTCTCAGTCGTCAAAAAATTCTTTTCCACTGGAAACAAAATTAAATTGCTTAAATGCAGCTGCGATCTTGTGTAAAATAATAATTTCTTACATCAGCCATAAATCACCCAATTTCACAATACTACTGTAATAAATAATAGAATGATGAAATTGTTCACGGCATTAGTTTGACGCCATGATAATATTGAAAATTATTTTTATAATTACGTTTGTTTATTCCTGAGGGTATACACAAATTTGAGAGACTCGGCAGGTATTTGACAAAAAAGTGTAGCTGTAGAACAAGCATAATTCGACTAATGATTGACCACCGCAACCAATATTTCTATAAAAAAAACGCTTTCTACACTCATAGCCCCACAGTAGGATTTTCTCCTGTGTCGTGGGTGCCGTGGAAACACACAAAGACGAATACACAAACACCCAGACCCAGAACAAGAATCTAAACTCATCATTCAGATACCTGGCTGGCCGGGAATCGAACCCGGGACCCACTGCGTGTCAGACTGGTACGGTAACCGCTGCGCCACGCGGGTCGTCTAAGTTCTTGCGTTTCGATGAAAGAGTGTGGTAGCCGGCTTTCTTTCACATGAGGCGACCCATTTAACCCTGGGGAGTAGTAACGCAACTGATACTTCAGATAGAACTCTTATTTTTTACGAAGTTGCTTACATGTATCCATTGGCGGCATAGACCACTCACCATCAGGTGGATTGCATGGTCGTATGCCATTTAAATTTTACTAGCTGATCCGGCGAACTTCGTTCTGCCTAAAAGTCAATAATCTAAAATTATCAGTGTTCCTGCACTATGTTATGCTTTATATACAAAAACCTTCCTTTTCAATCACTCCACCAATTCGCACTGTCCACCAATTCGCACTTGGCCAGCGCGGTGGACTATGGCCTAAGCTCTCTCATTCCGAGAGAAGACCCGTGCCCAGCAGTGGGACAGTAATGGGTTGACGACGACGACGACGCATTAAAATCCGTGGCGTAGTTTTAAAGATCTAAGCATACATAGGGAGCAAGAACCGACTTTGTTTTAAACTACGTAGTAATGACGCAGATAAAATGTCAATTAATTTAAGTGTTTTTGAAGTGAAACTTTATTGGGGTTGGAAAAAAAATGAGTGTAACATTTTTTCGTTACGCGCCATCTTCTTCTGTTACGCGCCATTATCCGTTACGTTACGTTACGTTATCCTTACCACGCGTGATATTAGATAGATTATTATAGATTCGATTATTAGATAAAGTTTAATAAAAGCCTTTTATTAAACTTTATCTAATTTAACTATATTTAACCAATTTCTGTAAAGTTGCATATAGTAAATTATTTTTTGAAAAATAACGTCATAAAGAAGTTTCACTTCTTACGAGTGTACGCTAGTACACGCACACATTTTTTTTTACGTTTCAAAATGTTGTGGCTTTTAAAACACCTGTCCCATTACTAATTTCAGGTAGGACAGCAACCGAACCCCGTGAAACATTTCACATTGAAACGCAAGCCGAAATCGGTGGCCCTTCGTAGTGACTTGCTAGCGAAAGCCGCCGAGGTTCAGGCCAATCAGAAGAAGGCGCAGGCGCCCACGGTGCCCGTCCGCAGCAGAGGGATGCCGAGGAAAATGACTGACACCAGTGAGTATATATCTCTCGTCAACCCATTATTGTCCCACTGCTGGGCACGGGTCTTCACTCAGAATGAGAGAGTTTTAGGCCATAGTCCACCGCGCTGGCCAAGTGCGAATTGGTGGACTTCACACACCTCCGAGAACTTTTTTTTTAAGAACTCTCGGTTGTGTAGGTTTCCTCACGATGTTTTCCTTCACCGAAAAGCAGTGATAATTAATTTCTAATACGCACATAAATCAGTGGTGCGTGCCTGGGTTTGAACCTCGGACCTCCCGATCAAGAGGGCAAGTTTCAACCATTAGGCTATCACTGCTCGTTAGGCTATCACTGCTCACCGAGTATATATGCCATTATTAATATGTGAAGCAAAAACTTGTGAAGCATTTTTAGGTAATATGCCGCGGACGGATTAGTATGAAATTTTGCACGATTATAGTGGACGTAGAGAAGGAGTGCAGAATGTTAATATTTATTTCAAATAATGCATGTTACATACATAAAATCAACTAAAAACACATTACACACACTACCGTCACAAACACATAAATAATAAACGAACTTAAAAATGCACTACAAGTTTTTGCATCACGTATTAATATAGATGTGGTAAAATATTTAATCAAAAATAAAATATTATATATAAGCTACGAAACCATTCCAATATTAGTGTAATTGATTTTCCGCATGTCACTTAAATTTGCATTATCCAAATACGACAAGTTCGCTTTTACCGAGTCAATATGAGAACAATATAAGAACAAGATATTGGAGCTAACTTTCATTACCATGTAAAAAAACATAATTGTAATTATATAAAAAAATAAGTACAATGGATATAAATAAGAAAAAAGATAAACCCGCTGAGTTTCTTGCTGGATCTTCTCAGTTGAGGTCGTATTCCGATCCGGTGGTAGTGTAAAAAAAAAATGTAACTGACAATTTGTACGTGCCCCCGTAGGCCTATACAAAATAAAGGCATTTCATTTCAATATATACTATACATTAAAACAATCTATTTTTCGCCCCCAGCGCCCCTAAAAGGCCTACCGTCCCGTTGGGCGGCGCGCACGGGCGCTCGCGTGGCGCCCGCGATCTCTCGGCCTCCGCCCCGCTCGGGGATCAAGCTGCTGGACATCACTGAGCAGCCGGCCACGCATGCGCAGATCAAGAAGAGGAGGAAGTTGGGTATGGGTTTTTTTTTTTATTTGACTGAAGTAGCAAACGAGCATGCAGTCCACCTGATGGTAAGTGGTCACTGCCGTCCATGGACACCTGTAATCAACTTCATACAGAACATGGGTTCTATCTGAAGTCAAACACAGATGCGTTGCTACTCCCGAGGACTATGATGGTCGCCTCATGTAAAAGTGTGCCGGCAACCACACCCTTCTATCGAAACGCAAGAAATGCTTCACGCTAGAAATAGGTGTGGCGGTGGTACTTCCCCGGTCGAACTACACTGGTTCTACCACCTTCAAAATGTTTTGAGTGCTATGTAGTACTAGTAGAACCAATTTAGTTCGACCGGGTAGGTACCACTGTTACAGCCCATTTTTATCGTGAAGCATTTCTTGCGTATCGATGGAAGGGTGTGGTTGCCGGCACACTTTTGTATGAGGCGACCATCATAGTCTTCGGGAGTAGCAACGTATCTGTGATTGATTTTATGTGGAATCTATGTTCTCTATGAAGTTGCTTACAGTTGTCCATGGGCAGCAGTGACCACTTATTATCAAGTGGACTGCATGCAAAAAAGACTAGTTACTACCTTAGTCAACCCAGGAAAGGAACCTAGAACGTTTTTAGATGAAAAATTTACATACAGTACATTTAGTTTGCACCACCTTTTAAAATAATGTTGTTGGACCTTCCCACCATCCTCTAACAAAGCTACACCTCTAGTTATTAATTATCATTCAAATTTAATCGAAATCTGGAAACCAAAACATTTTTACTCACTATGTAATACGACTAGCCTTTTTTTTTAAAAGTGGGTAATCCTCATGGATACCCAGCCACCCGGGGCGGCAGCTAAGTTATGCCGGACTCTTACCGGCTAAACCCCCACTGTGTTTTCTCCTCGCACCGTACGGCGGGAACACGGGTAAGCTTTCGCAGTCATCCGCGAACCCGCCGGTGCCTGGCCGCTCCCGCAGCCCCTCCCCGCGTGGAGCATAAAGCTCCCCTCCAACTCGGATGCGTCTGTCGGATGGGTTCATGAGAGAGAGAGATGTAATACGACCAGAATTTACTCTATATTAATTACGATTAATATTTAAACGAAAAATTATCTTATTAAAATTAACGAAAGTATTGCATGGTATGTTTGATCGGCAGAAATGGAGGAAGGTGCGAAGAAGCTGGTGAACGCTGCTCCATCGTCGCCGCCGTCCGACTACGCGAAGGGCCTCAACAACTACCAGATGGGCAAGGACGACCAGCCGCCAAGTGAGATATATTTTATACATATATACATTTGAAAACACGCTTTCTACACTCATAGCCCCACAGAAGGATTTTCTCGTGTGTCGTGGGTACCATGGACACACACAAGATGAATACACAAATGAGTTTAGCTTCCTGTTCTGGGTCTGGGTACCCAGAACAGGAAGCTAAACTCATCATTCAGATACCTGGTCGAAACGCCCAATACAACCATTATTACATTTTACAATTAGGGGGTACAACCCATTATTGTCCCACTGGTGGGCACAGGTCTTCTCTCAGAATGAGAGTTTTAGGCCACAGTTCACCGCGCTGGCCAAGTATGAATTGGTGGACTTCACATACCTCCAAGAACTTTTTTTTGCTTTAAAAACCCTCGATTGTAGGTTTCCTCACATTGTTTTCCTTCACCGAAAAGCAGTAATAATTAATTTCTACTACGGACATAAATCAGTGGTGTGTGTCTGACCTCCCGACTGAGAGGGCAAGTTTCAACCATTAGGCTATAACTGCTCTGAAACACCCAATAGTATATAAATATTGTATTACATTTTGTCATGACGCGATAGAAAACACATTTATACTCAGGGCAAAGTCGATCTGGAATAAATGTAAACAAACCATAAAAATTCCTATGTAGGGTTATCACCAACTTGCATGAATTTGTACACAAATGCATTTTATATTCAACCAAACTATGCATTAAATTTAGCGAAGTAATTTAATTAAGGAGAGATTAACTAATAACGACCCACTGCAAGATAATATGCTAAAGAGAGTCAAACAAAATTTATTTACCATTATCGTCATTGTAAAACTAATGATGTTACAACCTTAATTCCATGGAGAGATTTGCAACATTATAAGTTACAGATAAAAGTTAATTAATAGATAAAATACGGCTGATAAAACAACAAAAAGTTTCATTCCCCTGCCTGTCAGTGGTTGCTAGGCAACACCTTGTTATTAATCTTGTTTTTGTTGTTACATTCCATATCGAATATGCCCCGAGTATAGTTAAAGTTTCAAGGTGGTAGAACCAGTGTAGTTCGACCGGGGAAGTACCACTGCCACACCTATTTCTAGTGTGAAGCATTTCTTGCGTTTCGATAGAATGGTATGGTTGCCGGCACACTTTCACACGAGGCGACCATCATAGTCCTCGGGAGTAGCAACGCATCCGTGATTGACTTCAGATGACACCCATGTTCTGTCTGGATGTCGCAGGGCGGCAGTGACCACTTACCATCAGGTGGACTGCATGCTCGTTTGCTACTTCAGTCAAATAAAAAAAATTGACGACACGACAGAAAATGCTCCTAACTAAATGTGTTATGCTTTACAGCGACGAGCGGCGAGGGCGGCGCGGAGGTCCCCGCGGCGGAGGGCGAAGCGCCCGCGTCGCCGCGCGCCGCCGACGAGCGCGCCGCGCCGCCGCCCGTCGTGCTGCCGGTGAGTGTAACACGCTATCCCACGTCTACCATAAGGGCAGAGCACTCGGAGCCTTGCCCAGGGCTCCATTCTCATAGGGCCCCGAAGGGCTGATAATGTTTCTCACATCTAATATCAAAATATTATATAATTATACATACATATATATAAGGTCCTATGTATAAAGTAAGTAAATATTAAGGTTTTCTGTAAAACCTCACCCTCTGGATGATGGTGACAACGGAGGCTTAAGTGGAGCTAAAATAACATACTAAGACTGACAAAATGAATGCTATATGAAAAAAGGCACGGACGATCCGTCTGTGGAGCTGTAATTTATTAATAAAAAATAAAAAAAACTCAAAATATTAAGGTCGGGCGCATTTCATTTTTTCAATTTTGTAATTGAGCGCTCTTTCTCCGGATAGTTTTGAGACGCTGAATGTGTATCTTGGGTTTTTCTATATCGATTCAATACATCCTTATCATGACTAATTGAACACTGATGTCCTTTCAGAACCCCACAACGAAACCAATAGTGATAGGCCAACAACCGAAACTGTTGATAGCGGGGCAGGCGGGTGGAAAGCCCTTGCTCCTCTCAGCGCAGAACCTTCTCAACACGTCCGCAGTCATCCTGCAGGGCGGCGGCAAGGCGGTTCTACTGCAAAATATCAAATCTGTGAGTTTTTTTGACACCTAATTTATATCTAGCTCTTACCCGCGGCTACGTCCGCACAGTCAAAGGAAATTAGCATTTGATTGCGTGATTCAGAACTTGCAAATGAATTTTACTAATGCCATCTATTAACAATGTCTGGGACTACTAATGGGAATGAGAGAGCGCGGTAAAAAATAGCCTACGTTACTCTCCGTCCTCCTAACTATCTCCGAGCATATAAACCATATCATGTAATAGCTATGTGACGAGGTGAAAGAGGAACAAACACACTTTCACATTTATAATATTAGTAGGGATTAATCACACTTATTTTTAGCATGAACCAGATCTTGTTCTTCGGGTGTGATTGCCGGCTCTCTTTTACATTAGGCGAACATCTTGGTTCTCGAAGTTACGTCGTTTTCAGTCGTGGGAACTATTGACAAAATCCTCCATCAGGGCAAGGCTATGTCCAGCAGTGGAGCTCAAAGCTAATGAGTGGATAAATTTACTAAGATAGTGATAGGCCAGTAATCGCAGCTGATAGTCAGTGCTTCTATTAACATATTAATGTCTTAAGTCTGCAGTATTCCTGTAGAGCGGAGTAAATACAGTTTTGCTGCAATATAAATCTGTAAGTTATCTGTACTGGTAAGATAACTGGAAGAACCACCGCCAAACCTATTTCTGGCGTGAAGCATTTCTTTCGTTTCGATAGAAGGATGTGGTTGCCGGCACACTTTCACATGAGGCGACCATCATAGTCCTCGGGAGTAGCAACGCATCTAAGATCAACTGACTTCAGATGGAACCCATGTTCTGTATGAAGTTCAGGTGGACTGCATGCTCGTTTGCTACTTGAGTCAGATAAAAAAAAGATGGTAAGATTAAATCACTATTAGGTGAACTGTGCTCATTTCCTACGTCCATACATTAAAAACAAAATAAAAACGTTTCCTAGATTAATTAAACCTATGCAAAAAACTAATAATTTCTTTTTTCTTTAGGTAACACAACAAGTGCCTGCAACGGCGCAGCCCATTCAACAAATACCTGTAAGTTTCACAACTGTTCTTATATTATATGAGTAAATTGCCTTTAAACTTAAAAACTTTTGTCTTTTATATAGATCAACCATGTTTACTCATCGGGAATAGCCACATATATGTGATTGACATCAGATAGAACTGAAGTCCTATTAGTCTATTTATCATAATACATAGGGCGATCCAGAAGACTCTCACAAAGCCCAAAACGCCCATAACGTCGTTCCACAAGACGACCGCGGTCGTTGTGGTCGCGGCGAATACGTCACTCATGACGTCTTGACTTACGCCCACGCGACGCTCACGACGACCCATCTAATAAGGTGGGTCGAAGTGATCGTTCCATTAGAACTTATGTCAGTAACGCTCATAAGTGGAACGGGAAAACTGCGGTCGTGAGCGTGAGCTTTGTTAACGTCTAATGGAACGCACTCATAGTGTTTTGCATTATACACTACATTTGCAGCAGCTACAAATTTCATTTCATTTACGAATTAAATATGAACCTATCGTCAACCCAGGTCCAAATCCAGCAACAACAAGTGCCGACGGCGGTTGTCACGCCGGTGCAGCAACCGCAACCGCCGCAACCGCAACCGCAGCAAGCGCCGCAACCGCAGCCGCAGCAACCGATGCAACAGACGCCGCTGTTGCCGCGAAGAGGCCTGTCGCTTACGGTAAGTGATTTTGAATCAAGTAATAAGTTCCGATGGCAGTGATTTCGTCGTTGCAACAACCGCAATCGCCGCAACCGCAGTAACCAAATTAACACATATGATATTACTTAGCGTGGTAAATATAAATCATAACTAACTCCAGTAACTCCAGTTCCCCTCTCATGCTTGTTTCTAATAAGCACATAACTTTGAAAAAGTCAGATTTGCTCTCTTAGTTATTCTATTACAGTTTTCTAATTATTCCTGAGGATTAAAAATTCATAAGTCTTTATTTCATTTATTTTATTATATATATAGCAATATAAACACATAGCAATTAATCCATGGACTGGATCAATGACAACTTGCTAATCTTTGTATTGTTTACAGCGTGAACAAATGCTGGAAGCACAGGACATGTTCAGAAATGCCAACCGGGTGACGAGGCCGGAGAAGGCGCTCATATTGGGCTTCATGGCTGGATCTAGAGGTAAGACATATCTTATACTCATTTTAAGTATACATACAAAATTTGACTGTCGAACGAGCGTTGTATCACCGGGATACACTACGTGTGAACTATATGTGGGGTGCAGGCCTCTCTTTTCCACTGGGCACAATGGGCCGGTGAGGGCCCTCCGATTAGTGTGATGGGCAAAAAAAAAGGTCGTCAGAATTATACAGATTTCAGTGTGATGAGCAAAAAAAAGGTCGTCAGAATTATACAGATTTCAGTGTGAGCATAAAAAAGGTCATGAGAATTATACAGATTTCAGTGTGATGACCATAAAAAGGTCGTCAGAATTATACACATTTCAGTGTGATGACCATAAAAAGGTCATCAGAATTATACAGATTTCAGTGTGATGACCATAAAAAGGTCATCAGAATTATACACATTTCAGTGTGATGACCATAAAAAGGTCGTCAGAATTATACAGATTTCACTGTGATGACCATAAAAATGTCATCAGAATTATACACATTTCAGTGTGATGACCATAAAAATGTCATCAGAATTATACATATTTCAGTGTGATGACCATAAAAATGTCATCAGAATTATACACATTTCAGTGTGATGACCATAAAAATGTCATCAGAATTATACATATTTCAGTGTGATGACCATAAAAATGTCATCAGAATTATACACATTTCAGTGTGATGACCATAAAAAGGTCATCAGAATTATACAGATTTCAGTGCGATGAGCATAAAAAAGGTCGTCAGAATTATACAGATTTTAGTGTGATGACGATAAAAAAGGTCGTCAGAATTATATTCAGTATTATGGTCATTATCCTTATGTGCCCAGGGTCACTTATAGGTCAAAGACAGCCCTGGTAGTGTGAAGCAATGCTTGCATTTCAATGGATGGGCGTAGATACCAAATCACTCTTATTTGAGATAAAGTGTTCGGCCGTACAAACGCATCTATAATTGACTTCAGATAGAATCCTTGTTCTATATACAGTATAAGGTCACCAACAAGGTATTCCATATATTTAATGCTCTTAACATAGAAATAGGTTATGATATGTTTTTATGGTCTTATCAATAATGTCAAATATAAAAGAAAATATAAGTAAATCTCGTACTGTTTTTTTATACAGAATATAAGAAAATTATCGCATTATTTAACATACACTTGTATTTTCATTGCATCATGTTTTTCCAGATAACCCTTGTCCGAACCTGGGCAACATAGTGACCATAAAGCTATCGGAGAACATTGAGAACGTCCTACAGTCAGACGACACATACCTGACCATGCTCTCCGAGATGCACTTCCAGATGAACTACAACAACGGTCAGTGGACAAGACTCAAGAAGTACAAACACATAGACGGTATGGTTCCTCAGAAGATACCCCCTGGGTCCACGGTGATCCCGGCCAGCACCCAGCAACCCGTGGTGTCTATAGCCAACCAGAGTGTCAGTTAAGACCCGTTGATGTGTAGGACAAGAATTTGTTGTGTGTGTTGTGAAGAAGTGTTAAGATGTGTATGTGTACGGACAAAGAAGTGCAGTGTTTACGTTGATTCTTGGATAAGGCTGCTCATACACGCAAGAACTAGGAAGTGCAGTATTTACGTTGATTCTTTGATAAGGCTGCTCGTACAGGCAAGAACTAGGAAGTGCAGAGTTTACGTTGATTCTTTGATAAGGCTGCTCGTACAGGCAATGGTTGCGGTAAGGCAAAGTTGACATCTATTTTTGTTATAGACAGCTAAGTTATCTATGCTGTTACTACAAATGTGTTTACAGACAAACATTGAAATGTACATTGTATATTTATGTTTACGGTCACAATTTGCAATGTGCTCTGTAATTATGGGCAGCAACGTAAGCCATGATTGTTTTGAAGAAAAGATAATCTCATATTAACGGTACTGTATTACTGACTTTTTACTGTTAAAGTGACAGATTCAAAAAATATTTTAAAGCCAAATGTTTGACATTACGTTTATATTGTGGTATTAAATGAAATATTTTCCTTTATTTAAATTATGGGATGCCATGTTTCACGCTTTGATGGTTCCACTATTGTGTGGAACCATTTTACAGAAAAATATTGACCATCTTAATATGTAAGGAGTATTCAAGATATGCGGGATTCAAATTCTTTTTAAAGTCTTTTTGTCGATATTTCGAACCATATACATGGATCGTGGTCACGGCGAAACATTTTCGCTTTGACCACTGTCCATGTAAATGGCAAAACAGTTCCACCGCGCCGTTACATACGAAACTGTTTTAAATTTCGCGATAATATTAGGTACTCAAAAATAATATTTTGAACCGTCCTTCAATGTTTTGAGCTGCCTTACAATTTACAAATTGTCATTACATTGCGTCTCAGTGTGCGAGCAGCCTTACACGATACCGATAGTGTTGCGACTGTGAGGTCGTCCTAATGGATATTATTGTTTTGCGTTGAAAGATTGTGGTATTGTTAAAGATTTTATATATAAGATTTATATTTCCAAACTCGTTGCTATGTACATTATTGTGCTACAAGACTTGACAAACGAGAGATTGTGTCTACATTAAACTAGGATATGAAATAAGGTTCACTGACAAACAAAAATAGGTACTTTTTTGTTTTGAGTCTGCAGACCATTATTGAGGATTTAACCATTGTCCTATGTCCAAACTGATACATTAATTTCGTTGGTTCATTCAGCTGTCAATGTGGTTGTATATTATTTTGTGTGGAACTTAGTATGAAGATGGAATGTATTTATTGTAACAGTGGGAATGAAGGGACCTCAAGCGAAATTTATATTTTGTGGGAAATAACATTTTGGGAAGTTTCTTTAAGAGTGCAGTTATGAAAGGGTTAGAGCGCTTTCACATTAGGTCGCAAGTAGCGCGGCCGCAGCGCGACAGCAGAGAATGCTTTCTTTTTACGATTATATCCGCGGGATTGTTTTTAATTAATTTGACGCGCTGTACTTTTATAATGGAAATAATAATAAATACTGAATAATGATTTCAATAATAAGAAAGCATCCGTTGCAGTCGCGCGGCTGACGCGCTGCTTGTGACCTAATGTGAAAGCGCTCTTAATGGAGGCGTGATCAATAAATGTTACGTACATGTTTGTCATTTTTGCCACTAGTTAATCTGTTACAAGTTACGTTATTGTGAATAATTTGAAATCAATTTGCTGAGTTTTGGTCCCTTTTGTGTTTATGCCGTAATAACATATTGCAGAAGAATCCGTCGTCATTCAAAAAGGCTTCATTTGTATCTATAAGTATTGAAGATGTTTAGGCAGACTTAAGGATACATAATACAATGTAGGGGGAACCATTTCCAGACAACCTTTATTTTTTTTTACAAAGTACAGACACTATCGAGCCTGTTTGACAAACCGTTTTTTTACAAAGTAATGAGACTATTATTCATTCTGTTGAATTTATTTACATACATATTGTAGTGAAAATAAGGAAATGGCTGCGTTTCGGCTGCTCCAATTTGGCAGTTTCAACAACAATAAAATAATTTTATTTAGAGATAGGCTGAGTAGCAAGTACTACATTTTAGGTGTCACCGAGTACCAAGTATTATTTGGTTTTACTGTTTTCAAATCGAGTCGGACAAATAACTCAATTCAGTCATGGCTCGAAAAATATACGTGACGAATAGATAATGTCTTTCCTTTGGCAAGTCAGTTGAAAATTGGTTTGCAAGTGCCACCGACGAGTGAACACGAATTTTCAGAAGTGAATAACGTCTCTGAAGATTAGATGTAAATTACTAGCAGAACCATAAGCCACAAAGCGAAATACAAAGTGTCATCGAGCTTGCAATAAAATTTTGCGGATTTCTGAAAGTTTTCAATCCTATTTTAGCCTCTTAAGGAGTCGATTGTACGTAAATGATGAAACATTTTACATTTTATCAAACCGAAAAGCCAAATACTTAGTTTCATTAAATAAGCATCAAAATTAGCGGACTTTCATACAAACTTTCCATCCCATTATTTTCTCCTTAAGGGGTAAATTCTCTAAATCTTTTACTAATGCTCACTTTGAATATAAGCAGATTTATGGTGGTTGTATTTATAAATTTCAAATTGTAATTTTATGAAATGTGACGTCACTGTACATAAACCTCTCTTACAGATTTTTTTATATCCTCCATGAAAATTTAAACTCCAAAAGCCGTATTATGTGGTTAATGGAACGTCCCTGAAATGTTTGGAGACGCGAAACTGTATTGTATGATCTCATAGCTATTGTGTTTAAGGACTTCATAGTATAATTTGTGCCAAAATTTTCGGGTGGTAGTCTTATTGGATAGCTGAGAATGTTTGCTCAGTTTGGAAAGGGAGAAATGATTGGGCCATCAAGTTGAAAGTTATTATCGACAGACAATGTATCAAACAATGCATGTATCAATATTAGTAACGGGCGTCATTGTTTTGTACCAGTATGTTCTTTTTAATTAGATTAGTACATTATTATATGTTTGAAATAGCTTTTGTTCTCCGACAGCGCTATTTAAAGAAATTTGTTAAAAAAAAGGAAATGTGTGTACTTATGTACCCGTTAGATGTTATACTTCTTTGGCTTTATATAAAAATCTTTAAAAAAAACATCGCTTTATTCTACGTTACTTAAAAAAACGACACTAACAATAGAAAAAAACTTATGGACCTCTATTCGTGGCTTCTGAAAAAACTGTTACGTACCCCTGTCACAAAAACTAAACTAAAAAGAAATAATATATATTCTCGTCAACCCATTATTGTCCCGCTGTGCACGGATCTTCTCTCAGAATGAGATAGTTTGACCACAGTCCACCGCGCCGGCCAAGTGCGTATTGGTGGACATATCTATTTATATAATAATTAAAAATTGAAAATTAAATTTAGGATATAGTAAATATATATGACATAAATTGTACTAAATATTATGAGATCATCCATTTTAAATATGTGTTATTGGTAATTGAATATTCTAAAAATAAATTAAAAAATAATTTATAACGATAAATAATACATACGGATAGATAACCTCAATTATACTGGAGCACTTGAAAAACTCTATAGAAACAAATTTTTACCAATATTTACGAACAGTAAATATACTAATAAAAATTATTGAATTTAAATCGCAACTGAATATAATTTATCAGCACATATATAAATCGCACTTATATGACCTTTTTTGACCTGGTGCCTTCGTCACCTTTTCTTCACCGCACCACTCGCCGAAGGATGAAGTTCCATCCACACCAACTGGACTCGTGGCGGTCCTCCACGGTTCGGTTTGCTCGCTCGTTTTTGCCACGGACGTGCAAGTTGTGGAATAAACTTCCTCCTGAGGTATTCCCGGAGCGCTATGATAAGGGGTTCTTCAAGAAAGGTGCGAAAAGAGCTCTTCTTCAAAGCCGGCGATGCATTGGCGACTCCTCTGGTGTTGCGAATGTCCATAGGCGACGGTGACTAGTTTTCATCAGGTAGCCCGTTTGCCTTATCGTTAGGTTAAAGTATAAAAAAAAATTAAACTAAAACACGTGTGTGAATGTAGATACATGTGGATAGTGGATGGACGTGGACTAGAAACATGTGGATAAATAGTATGAATATGAAAACAGTGAACAGAGGCGACGATGGTGCCAACTTGCAGACTAATAGAGGTTCTATTTCTATTTTGTTGGTAGCTTTAGTTTCGAGACTGCAACCGCTGCAACTTCATAATGTAACTCGACCGCTGCAACTTCATACTGTAACTTTTGTGTGACAAATCTTTAAATTTCACTCTCATCATTTTTTCATAACGCGCCTAAAGAAGTATAACTTCAAAAGTATTGTTATTTTTATCATAGACTTTCGCATGTTGTGTTTCTCGCTTCCATGCGAAAAAAAACAAATTTAAACAAGTTATAAAGTTATGTTCCGCTATCAGGATTTATTACTAATATCTGATGCGATACCGCACACGGATCGGAAGGCCGGATGTCGAAAAGTAACCGGACGTTAATTTTATTTGTTTAAGTAATGAGATCTATCCGATCAAATGTCTGAAACGGATAAACCTCATACGGAATAGGAAGTTTCTTTAAGTTTATTATATAATTAAAAATACCTAACCACATGCCTGATTTTTATTGAGGTTTTCATGTTAATATCAATGTAAAGAGCACATACGCTATACAAATAAATGTATTGTAATTGGATTATCTTACAACGTAAAAAATAAAACAGTAAACATAAAACATTTAGGGGCCACACACACTTGCGTTCCCTGGGTCTAAAATCCACTAAAAATCAATCGATGCATTTTTATGTCAACTTTTATTCTCGACTCATGATTTTCTATTCATGAATTTTAAAAATATATTGCACAAAATCACGGATCGAGGTTGAAATGAACACAATGCAAAGAATACAGGAGTGCATTTTACGTTTTACTTTTTACAACAAATTTTAAAATGGCTAACTGTAATAATTTGTATTTACTGGAATAGTCTAATTTAGATCTAATAGTTGTGTATAATGACATAACATCAGCCTGATTGAAATTTAGTCAAAAGCAATTTAAATGTTAGTGTAAGGCTAAGAACTCACTTAGCGATTTTTACTATATTCGCAGAGATTGAATACATATGGTATTCAAAGTTACGATACCTACAGCGTTTTAATTCCTGCCGTAAAACAGCTTAATGAGTTCTTAACCTTATTTCGTAGGTCACATCGAAAAGCCTTCAAAATCGTAAACATAATTTGCCCTTAAAAATACAATAAGACTAATTAATATACTATATATTATATTGCTGTTAAAAATGTAATAGATTTAGACAATAAAAATGATTATTTTCGTTACACTAACATCGTTTTGAAAGTAAGATTCTTTTCAATACGTTTCTACAGTCAGCAGTATTTTGCAGTGCAATGCGAAAACTGGCGTTTTTAAAGAAATAGATTTTATATCCGATAGAAAATTAAATTAGTATAATTACACGCGTGTACATACAGTTAATCGGAGAATTACGGAAATTTAGTTGCTTGAAAAGGCGTAGCGTTTTTATTAATCTTTGAAAAAATAGAACCAAGTTAAATATCGACAGTTAATTAAATAAACGCTTTAAAATATATGTATTTGAACACAAATATAATATATTACGTATCTATATTAGGCTAATGCATTAATCGAAACTTTTGGCTGTTTGTATTTCGAAAATATTTATCGATAAGAATAAACACGTCAGCTTAAATAAATATTATTTAAAATATATATTTCTTGTATGAAACGATTTATGACAAAAAAAATATCTTGGATGTTATGATGAGTTTAGGTGGGATTTATATTCCGACAAGTGTTTCCTGTCACGCATTAATTTATATTATTAATTTTTTCAATAACAATATGAAAATTGTATTTTGCGGGATACCTCAAGATTGCTTTTCTGTGCCGACTTGTTTCTATTTCTCTTTGAAAATCTTTGAAAAAAATCTCTACATAGAATATATTGCATATATTTGCTAAAAGATAGTTAAATGACTGAGTATGAGTTATAATAGTCATTAGAAATTCTGTTTGTTTATGTATTTAACATCACCAAATCAAAACTACTGAATTTTATATAAAGAATTGGTAGTTCGTATCTTGAGGTAACGTTTAGTGCATATGTAATTAAAATCGTTCTATTCTAAAATAATTAAATGTTTGTCATTTTTTGTAATTTTTCGCGGGGCACAACTAGAACATAAATAAATTGTTAAAAAAATGGAAACTGATATTGTTCATAAAAGTACACCAATGTAATCTTCAAAAATATATTGTTTAATAACCATTCTAAAATATTTGATTTATAAGCGATTGAATTTAATAAATAATAGGAGACTGATGTCATGGAGAAAATAGTTAAAATTCGTTCTGTAAATGTGTTTAGAAAATAAGAAATTGTCGTAATTCTAGTTGTGTTTTATGTTTACCTGAATTCATAAAATTTCTGTTTGAATCTAAGAGTGCTCGTGCTTTGTGTGTTTGGGTATATAACATAATTATAATAAATATTACAATAAATTAACAAAAATATTATGTTGCATTTTCAATAGCAATACATTATTATAATTTGTCGACCCGCGTGGCGCAGCGGTTACCATACCGGTCTGACACGCAGTGGGTCCCGGGTTCGATTCCTGGCCAGGTATCTGAATGATGGGTTTAGATTCTTGTTCTGGGTCTGGGTGTTTGTGTATTCGTCTTTGTGTGTCCATGGCACCCACGACACAGTAGACAATCCTAATGTGGGGCTATGAGTGTAGAAAGCGTTTTTTTTTTTTAATTTCCGTAAAAGTAACGCCATTTTTTTCAAAGTGATACTATACCCAAGCGCTCATCGTACATTCTGTAAATAAAAATTCTGTTTTCCTTCTATATAAATATATAGGTAATATATAGCTTAAATTTGATCGTGTTCATTCGTACAGTATTGTGTAATGAAAAAATATGTACCTACAAGCCAATATGTTTTATGTGTTGAAATTAGAATGAAATTATGTAAAATTGTACTCCTTGATGAAGCAATAATGCCTTTGTTATATCCTCAGACAACGAACGTGGTAGACAAAATAGTAGTATTCTATATAATTTGTACTAGAAATGATATCCTAATGGCTGAATACGACGGTACGTCGAATCCCAGGCACGCACCACTGATTTTTTTAAATGGTGTGCGTAATACGCACACCATTTAAAAAAAACAGTGGTGAAAGTAATTATCACTGCCTTACGGTGAAGAAAAATATCGCGAGGAAAATTGTTCAATTGAAAGTCTGTAAAAAAATAAGGGCGGCAAATTTACCGATCGTTTTTAAGATCGTATAATTTGTAGATTTCTTTTCTTTTGCTGAAAACTTAACTGGGTTTCCGGTAAAATTACCGACGCATTTTTGGGACCCCTTCGTTTGGGTCCTCTTCCTAATTTTGATATAGGACCCCTTCGAACCATACAGAGTATCTCTAAAACTGCCCTCGAGAAGAAACGTATTTTATGTATATATAAAGTATATAAGATATTTTTCATCTAGCGCTTATATCTGGACTTGTAATAAAGAATAGAAAATATAGAAATAATTATAAAGGGTTAATTGCATCAGAACAATACGTAATACGTTACATATTAATTAATCTAGATTTTAATTAATATTTACGGCTTCTATTGAACTGAACACCAAATATTATAATAGACAGCGGGCACTCGAGGCATTCCATCTTATTTCACGAGTACTAACGCGATAAGACTAACTTTTGATCTTAGAATATAAAAAAAATATACAGAACACTTAAATACGGCTTTTAATTGTCAAGGAACGATGATGTTATAATTTGTTCTGATTTATTCAGTCTTTTTATTTTAATTAAATATTTATTTTGTTTGTGTTTACACACTGTACATAATTGATTAATTCATAACACCAACTGTCTAGCCATAGTGGTTTTGGCGGGACGAATTTATTAGGCAAGTAATTAAACGAGTTTGTATGAGCCTTCTGCATTTTTCTATGTTCTAAGCGTTAGTCATCATCTTTATATGGACCTTTCTCTTCAAGGGATTGTGGCCAAGACGATTCGCATGCGTGATTCGCATTCTATTGTTTCATAGATACTATTCCTGTCATGCATGTTATAGGGATGAGAATACAGCGTGACTACCCCGCACACTTCACGCGTGCGGCGGGGTAGACAGCGTGACAGGAAATGAATAAATGTTAAGTTGTGAACACTTAATACCTGGACTTGACGATTATGCATTAATTCCTATAAAAGGAAACGTTTTTTTAAACATGAGTCTTGCAAAATGTTTTCTAATTAGTTTTAACGTTAGTTTTACGTTTGTTGTACGATGTTTTTCTATAGATATTTAATATTCACCATGTATATAGTAGATAGTACAAAAATATTAAACGAAAACAAGTATTTAAAACATTGTTTTTATTGACCTTATATTCTCCTTAATATTTTATTACATAATATTATATAACTAATGTTTTATATATGTTAAGCGGGATACTGACCAAAAGTGTCTATGTGTTTGGAAAGTGGTAGAGCGTCCGTAGTTCGACCAGGACGGTACCACCGCCACACCGAATCGTAGCGTGTAGCAATCCTACCGTTTCGCTGGAAGGGTGTGATTGCTAGCTAAAATGCCGTCTTAGTCCTCTAAAATATCAATACATTTTAAAAATTGAAGGTTGTAGAACCAGTGTAGTTCAACCGGGGAAGTACCACCGCCACACCTATTTCTAGCGTGAAGCAGCAGGGCGTGGTTGTCGGCAAGATTACAAGATTATATTATTATTATTACAAGATTACCCACTTAAAAAAAAGGGTGTGGTTGTCGGCACATTTTTTTATGAGGCGACCATCATAGTCCTCGAGAATAGCAACGCATCTGTAATTGACTTCAGATAAAATCCGTGTTCTGTATGAAGTTGCTCACAGATGTCCATGGGAGGCAGTGCCCTTACCATCAGGTGGACTGGTTTACTACTTCTAATATAGTTGTTAAAAAAGTCAAGACATTCAAAATGTCATATACATCGGTTCAGTCAAAACGCCATAAGTATGGTTACAGTCATCCCGCAAAAGGTATCAGCATTGTAAGCGTTTAAAAATGTGGAAAATATTAAAAGATAAACGATGTACTTATAGAAATATACTTGTTATAGAAATAAACAATTTCTCAAAGATGAAAACCTCTTTAGGCAACCTAATATTAGGTATTTGCTTATCATTCTATTATTTATCTATCACGCCGAGGCTTAAATCGCAACGTTTACGATTCGCACGGGATTACTTAAATTTCAATTTTGATAATGTAATATTTGTAGATGAAAAAGTTTTTTGTTCGTCTGCCCATACAAGGGATGACGAAAAAAAAGGTTTTCCCGAACGAATATTTTTATGTCAATAGTCTACCTTCGCATGAAGAGTTTTGGTCACTATCCATCTTCACAATGATAAACCTCTACAAAATATTTCCCTCCAAACGCTTCCTGTATGTGTCTACTAGCGGTAGGCATCTGAATGTAACTGAAAAGAAGAGTTTTTTTATATACTCAAAATAGTAAATCTACTAACCAACCAACACATTTCTATTAAGATCTCCATCCATCCATCCATCCATCAGCCTTTTGATGTCCACTGCTGAACATAGGCCTCCCCTAAATGGCGCCACTCCAACCGGTCCTGTGCCCTCTGAATCCAACGGTTTCCCGCTGTCTTCTTCAGGTCATCGGTCCATCTGGTAGGGGGGCGACCTGTACTCCTTTTGCCTAAACGTGATCGCCACTCGAGGACCTTTCTTCCCCATCGGTTATCGGTCCTACGAGCGATGTGGCCGGCCCACTGCCACTTCAGCCTGCTAATTTTGAGAGCTATGTCTGTAAGCTTCGTTCGTCTACGGATTTCATCGTTGCGAATCATGTCTCGTAGCGAAATTCCGAGCATAACCCTCTCCATAGCACGCTGAGCGACCCTGAGCCTCCGAATGAGGCCTACCGTGAAGGACCACGTTTCGGCGCCGTAGGTCATCACTGGCAACACACATTGCTCGAATAATTTCGACTTCAGGCACTGAGGAATTTTGGACGAGAAGATACTACGTAATTTCCCGAACGCAGCCCAGCCGAGTTGGATTCTACGAGTGACCTCCCTCTCAAAGTTGGACTTACCCATCCGGATCGTTTGTCCCAGGTAAATGTACTCGTCGACAACTTCGAGAGGAGTGCCGTCAACAACTACCGGTACGGGTGTGACATGGACATTAGACATGATTTTCGTCTTGTCCATGTTCATCTTAAGACCCACCCGTTGTGAGGCACTGTTGAGGTCGCCTAGCATTGTGCTGAGGTCCGTCAGCGAATCTGCCAAGATGACTATATCATCGGCAAATCGAAGGTGCGTGACGTGTTCGCCATTGATGTTAATGCCAAGACCTTTCCACTCCATCAGCTTGAACAAATCTTCCAACGCAGCGGTGAACAGTTTCGGCGATATAACATCGCCTTGTCTGACTCCCCGCTGCAGTTGGATTGGATTTGTGCTTCTGTCGTGTACTCGGACTGACATGGTGGCGGCTGTGTATACACACTTCAGCACCTCGATGTACCTATAGTCGATCTGGCATCGCTGAAGGGACTCCAGCACCGCCCAGTGCTCGATAGAATCGAAGGCTTTCTCATAGTCCACATAAGCAACACATAACGGCAGATTATACTCCTCGGTCTTCTGTATAATCTGCCGCAGCGTGTGAATGTGGTCCATGGTGCTGTAGCCTTTTCGGAAACCGGCTTGTTCGGGAGGCTGAAAGTCGTCTAGCCTGCGCGCAATGCGGTTAGTGAGGACTCTCGAAAACAGCTTATACACGTAGCTCAGAAGCGCAATGGGCCTGTAGTTCTTCAAAAGAGTTTTGTCGCCCTTTTTGAAGAACAGCACCACTACGCTTCTGCTCCACGCTTCCGGGGTTGTCCCGCTAGTAATGACGGAATCGAACAACTTTTGGAGCGCCACTAGTACGGGTTTACCGCCAGCTTTTAGCAGCTCTGTTGTGATTCCGTCATCGCCCGGTGCCTTGTTGTTTTTCAGCTGTTTGAGAGCCTCTCTAATCTCGTACAGACTGACGTCCGGGAGGTCCTCAGTATAGTGTCGGGTCAGTTTGGCACGTTTGTCGTCCGCCTTGTTGCGGGCGGGAACTCGTGCGGAAGCATACAACTGTCCGTAGTATTTCTCAATTTCTCTCAGAACATCGGGGTTAGACGAAACCATGGTGCCCGATTCGGTCTTCAACCTCGTCAGCAGGCTCTGCCCAACGCACAGATCCCTGGCGAACACTCGAGCCCTGGTTTCGCTCAATAGCGTCTTTTACGCGATGGGTGTTATGAGCACGCCAATCGCGTCGCCTACTCTGAGAGATCTGTTTATTGAGCAGTCTGTATTTCGACATTGAGGTTGGAGACTGCACACATAGTTCTCGCCTCTCCCTCATAAGACCGAGAGTATGCTCTGAGAGAACTCGAGACCTACCACTGGAGTGGGTCTTAAAGTACTTAGACCCCACCTCGTGGACAGTTGTTACTACCTTGGTGTTAATTTCGTCCACAGAAACGCAAGAATCGAGACACGCGAAACGATTTCGTAGCTGAAGCTGAAACTCTTCGGAGCCCTGGATTTGGACAGGTGTTGGTCGGAGCGTAGACTTCATTAGGCGTGACCGTTCCAGCTTTACGTTGATATTTAATGTGCCTCTTACCATCCGGTGATCACTTCCGGTTTTCACCCTGTTGATCACAGATACATCATTAAATATGTGCCGTTTGTCTGCCAAAATGAAGTCTATCTCGTTTTTAGATGAACCATCAGGACTTATCCAAGTCCACTTTCGCTGTGCCTTCTTCTTGAAGAAAGAGTTCATCATAAATAAGCCCTCCCTCTCCAAGAAGTTGGCAAGCAAGTGGCCTCGGTGGTTCCGTTGTCCAATTCCAAAGGGCCCCAGCCTCCGCTCGCCATCGTTCCGCGCGCCTAGTCTTGCGTTAAAATCCCCCATAACAACGGTAAAGTGGGTCTTTGAGGTATGTATGGCTCTACTTACGTCCTCATACATAACCTCGACCTCATCGTCTGGGTGTGTCGAAGTCGGCGCATATACCTGTATGACCTTCAGCGAATACCGTTTAGATATTCTGAGTATAAGGTACGCTACCCTTGACGACACACTGTCGACTGTTACCACGTTGTTGACGAGGGGTTTGTGGACGAGGAACCCGACACCACCCTGAGACAGGTGGTCGCCCTCCCGGTGATAGAACAAGTTGCCCGATTTGAGGATTATCGTGTCCTCACCCTGTCTTCGGACTTCAGACAATCCCAAAACACTCCAGTTCAACTTGTCTATCTCTTCTTCCAGCTCCTGTATCTTCTCGTCGGTCCTCAGTGTCCTGGTGTTGTATGTTGCCAGGTGCAGAAGTCGTCCGTTGCGGTAGCCGGATCTCTGCCGGAGATTCTTAGCACCCCCTGCCCCGCCGTTACCTAGGCCGCTACCGTAGCCTGGAATAGCGGGGCTGCCGGGGACTGGGGGCCGGGGTTCTTCTGCACCTTTCATTGGGGGTTTTTGCCGATAGTCACCGCGCCTGGCAAGCGTGTTGGTGACCGCAGTAGATGTAAATTACACAAGGAGATGCTGCTGCCCATCTCATGGATTTATGTCCCTTAGTCGCCTCGTACGACATCCACGGGAAGAGAGGGAGTGGTGCTATTCTAAAAGGCCGACACCACACGGCCAATTATTAAGATCTAGTTTCCCTAAACAGCTATTTAAAATAACATCTCACAAATACTTTTACATATAATTTTGCATGCATCCGAAAACATCCATTTTACCAGGTGGTAGAACCAGTGTAGTTCGATCGGGGAAGTACCTACCACCGCCACACCTATTTCTAGCGTAAAGCATTTCTTGCGTTTCGATGGAAGGGTGTAATTGCCGGCATACTTTTATTTGAGGTTACCATCTCAGTCATCGGAAGTGGCAACGCATCTGTGATTGACTTCAGATAGAACCTGTATTCTGTATGAAGTTGATACAGGTGTTCATGGGTGGCAGCGTCCATTTACCATCTTTCGGTGGACTGCATGCTCGTTTGCTACTTCATTCAGATATATAATATAAAAAATATATATAATAAAAAAACTATGCTTTTAGACTAATCAATCGCGGAATTGGTCCACTTTAATATGTAATGAGCATTCACGATATGCGATTTCTCCTTACTATCGTACTTTCTCCATGACCACGATCCTTGCTAGTTCGTCAAAATAACAGTAGATAATAAATGCAAAACTGAATAGCTTGAGTAGGTACCCGTTACGTATTAAAAATAACTTACGGTGAGGAGTAAATCGTGATAAAACTTTTTTTTTTCGAGTACCCGGTACCCGACGCCGTGGGAGCGGCGCAGGCTTATGTAGGATTTTTACCGCACTAAAACCCCCCCGGTGGCCGTCCTCAGCGCTAGAAAGAGGACTCCGGGAACTCGGTCCGACCGCAACCGGAATCCTCTGAGTGCGTCGCCCCATCGGGCTCCTCTCAGATGGCGGCTGGGCCCACCGCTCCGTCTAGTCTTTACGACGGTATGCGACCACATATACCGCCGTCCTTCCCGGTATCGCCTGACCGGACGGTTCGAGCTCCCACTCTAGCCGCCTGCAACCCCGGAAGCCCCTTTTAGTCGCCTCTTACTACAGGCAGGGGATGCCGTAGCCCTATTCTGATCCCGAAACTACAGGGACAAATCGTGATAAAACCTACAAATCAATGAGTTAAAAAAAATTCTCAAAGGTGTGTGGAGTCTACAAATTGTCACTTGACCAGCACCCCGCAGTGGAATAGTAATGAGTTGAAGACATTAAAATGTAACATGTAACGTTCACATAACTTCTGCGTTGTAGGTAGTTACAAAAAAAAAATTAGCCTATTGCGTAATAAAGTATATGAAGCGACCATCTTAGTCCTCGGGAGTAGCGAAGCATCTGTGATTGACTTCAGATGAACCCCAGGTTCTTTATGATGTTGCTTACAGATGTCCATGGGCGGCAGTGACCACTTACCGTTAGGTGGACTGCATGCTCGTTTGCTACTTCAATCTTATAAAAAAAAGTATATTAGCCGTGAATGTCTGATTTGTGCCCCTTCAGGTAGTTGTCAAGATGAACCAACGGTAACCTATACTCACCCATTCATCTTTTGTAATATAAGTTATAAGGTAAGTAATTTAATGTACATTCGCAATAATTGTAAACAAAAATAATGGGTTAAAATTAACTTACCAAACAAAAAGGCAACCTCTGTAACAAAATTGATGAAACTCCAGATTCCCTCGTCATTGAAGCGGAAGAGGAAGTCCAGAATCGACACCACAAATCCGAGGACTATAAAGCCGAGAACATACCACAGGTAGATTTGCAGGAGTAAAGCATTTTCCTAAAAATTAAAAAGACATTATTTCTTTTTATACATATTTTTTATGACTGTATTATAAATGCTAAAGAAAACCCCTTCCCAGCAATGGAACGCAACTGGTAGAGGCCTGCCAGAATGAATAGTAAATCAATATTTAAAAAAGTTTCTATTTTTTTTTTAGAAATTAATTATCACTGTTTTACGGTGAAGGAAAATAACGTGAGGAAACCGACACACCCAAGATTTCCTTAAAAAAGTTCTCGGAGGTGTGTGAAGTCCACCAATTCGCACTTGGCCAGTGCGGTGGACTGTCGCCTAATCTCTCTCATTCTCAGAGAAGATCTGTGCCCAGCAGTGGGACAATAATGGATTGACGAGATTTAAAAAAAATTGCTTTGAAGTAGGAGCGTTACTTAGATGGTAGGTACCTTGACCCTGTAGTCGGGGAGTAGAATACGGCTACGGTATCCCCTGCCTGTCGTAAGAGGCGACTAACGGGGCCTCTGGGGTTGCGGACGGCTAGAGTGGGAGCTCGAACCGTCCAACAAGCAACCCCGAGAAGGATGGCGGTATGTGTGGCTGCATCTCCAAGAGATAAGCCCGTGAGGGGCACTGCGCTAGGGGCCACCGGTTCGTTCCGTTGGAGTTTCCGAGTCCCCTACTACAAGTGCTGAGGAAGGCCACCGGGGAGGTTTTAGTGGGTAAAAATCCCACATAACCCTGAGTCTCTCCCAAGGATTCGGTGTACCTTTTAAAGGTTTCCTCCCCGTAACAGAAAAAAAAACTTACTTATCAACCTATTGTTATCCACCTACCCTCTTCATCACCTACGTCAGTTGACCCATGTTTTTTTTGTTATTTTGTAGTTGTAATTTTCTCTGTGAGTGATTTTTGTAAATCTGTTGAGAAAATAAATGTTTTAACCGTAACCGTAACCTAATAAGGTTAAATTGAATAAACATACAACAATAGATCCAAGTAACAGCAGCATATTCGCCATCTGATAGAGCGTGACCAGCGTGCTCCTAAAGGAATCCAGCTGCTGCCGCATCTCGCAGCAGTGCGGGTCGCTGTCGTTCAACAATATGTCGATTATGCTCGCTGACTGAAACAAAATCGATATAACTTTTCATTTTTAAATCAAAATGATAACGAATTTGTAATGGACCTAAAGGTATAGGTAGGTACATACCGATATTTGTAATGAAAACAAATTAGTTTTTCGTAAATAAATCGATGTTATTTGTTTATAAATAAAGTGTACATATAATTACATTAATGTTATTCCAAAATTTAATACTATTCGAACTTAATATCTGGATTTTATGAGTCTTACTTAAAACTAATCAATAGGTAATAAATACCTAATTGCCAACAACAACCAACAAAAAAAAACAGTGGTGTGAACAGTACCTACCCACTTTTAAATCTTTTAAAGTTAAATTTAATTATTTTATCTGATTGAAGTAGCAAACGAGCATACAATCCATCTGATGGTAAGTGGTCACTGCCGCCCATGGATCTGTAAACAACTTCAAACAGAAAATGGGTTCTATCTGAAGTCTAACAGATGCGTTGCTAGTCCCGAGGACTAAGATAGTCGCCTCATATGAAAGTGTGCCGGCAACCACACTTTTTCATCGGAACGCAAAAAATGTTTCACGCTAAATATAGGTGCGGCGATGATACTTCCCCGGTCAAATTACACTGATTCTACCAACTTCAAAACCCTGCAAAAATACCTGTGATACATGTATTTGAGGCAACTTACCAAACTTATAATTGATATTAAAGCAACGGAACTTCTCGGTGTAAGACAGCAACAAGTGCCATCGCCACAAGACTCAAGAATTATTAAAGTCTTCATTTCACAGTATCGATATGGATTTTTAAAACAACTTTTTGACAATTAGCACAAATGACTTTGTCAATATAGGTATTTATTGAATAAAAAACGGACAGTAAGGCTACGTACTCACGGAGCGGTTTTCATCCGCGGCCGCCGCGGTTGCGGGCCCGCAGCTTCTGTAGGATGCAGATATAACTGTAAAAAATTAAAGCAATACTCACGACGCGTTTTTCCCCCGCGATGCGCGCGGTTGTTTGCGGCTCCCACTGCACCGGCGGGCAACATGTAAAACCACGCGGGCCGCGGTCAGCCGCAGCCGCGGCGGTATGCGCCCGCGCGCATCGCGGGGGAAAAACGCGTCGTGAGTATTGCTTTAATTTTTTACAGTTATATCTGCATCCTACAGAATCTGCAGGCCCGCAACCGCGGCGGCCGCGGGTGAAAACCTATGTTTTGCTGCTCCCGCTGCACCGGCGGTCAACCTGTAGAACCGCGCGGGCCGCGGTCAGCCGCAGCCGCGGCGGTTTGCGCCCGCGCGCTCTGCGGTCAGTTGGCGGGCGAGTGCAGTAGTCAGGACCTCAACTGATGGTAAACTGCCCGTCTTGCGGTTTTCGCCCGCCACGTTTGCGGTCGATAATCGCAACTGCGACGGCAGCGGAACCGCAAAAATAGGCGGTCTCGTGAGTTTCGCACAAAAGCTGCGGGCCCGCAACCGCGGCGGCCGCGGGTGAAAACCGCTCCGTGAGTACGTAGCCTTAGTATAATCAAAGTGCCTGTGGCAGAATCGTCTTAGATTATGCTGGGGCCCTTGGGCACACAAGAATTCGGGGCCCTTTTGGAATGAAAAGAAAGTATGATGGAGGTACTTTCTTTACATTCCAAAACGGGATCGACGACTTTCGTGCAACGAGAAAAGTGTTATGCGCCCGACCAAAATATTTTGATATTAAATGTGAAAAAAAATGTCGACAGTCCGTGCGACCGTTGTAACGTGAATGCCCACCTTAAAGTAATAGGTATGCCAATATTATTTTCTTTGAGTACATAACGTACTGGCTGTTAATATGTATAGTGTCTATCTGTGACATAGATAATAATAAGTTCTTTAGAACTTCAATATTTCTTCATGATCTTGCGTCAACAGCGTAGTCGTGAGGATTTTTTCTTTCTGCTATAAAACTCAATATAGGAAGATGATTCGTATTCCGACAATATGTATCGTCGCGGTCTCGTGTTTTATTGCACGTTATTCAGCAAATGAAGAAATCATGGAAGGTAATGATAAATTTCATGCTACGTATAAAATAATGTCGTACTTACTTACTTACTTACGTACGATACTTCAAGTTAGACAAATTCAACATCTTCCATTTAGAATCTCTTCCCTTATGTTTACAATTTAAAATATCTAAATAGTTAAGTTTTTATACATAACTAGATGACCCGGCGAACTTCGTTCCGCCTAAATGTCAAAAATATAAAATTCTCAGTATTTCTTCACTATATTATGCACGTTATTATACATGAAAACCTTTCTTTTAAATTATTCTATCTATTAAAAAAACGGCGATAAAATCCGTAGCGTAGTTTTAAAGATCTAAACATACAGGGACAGACAGTGGGAAGCGACTTTCTTTTATACTATGAAGTGATATTGGAGTAATACGAACATGCAATCCTCCTAATGCTAAGGGTTTACTAACGCCTTTGAACATCTGTAACGAACCAGGGTTTGGTCTGAAGCCGTTCACATATGCGTTTCTACTCCTGATAAATGAGGTGGTCACCTTATATCAAAGTCAGTTGGTATCTACACCATTTAAGCGAAGCGCAAAATTGCTTACGCTAGAAATAGTTGTGGTGTGGTGGTATAACTCTGATTGTACCATACTTATAAAGTTTTACTTTGAATAGGTTACGTATGTATAGTTAAACCTTAAAATTTTAATTTTAATTGTTAATAGTTGAAAATGTGGTCATGAATGTCGAAGAAATGGCACAAATGAAAACTCCAGAAAGTGATTATATAAATCGTATCGAAGAGATTATAGAAAACATAGAAAACAGAGCTACTCTGGCTGAGAAGAGGATAAAAGAAGGCATACTACCAATTGAATATACAGAAGAACTTTATTCCAAAATGGCAGAAGAGGTCGAAGAATTAATTGATTTGGTCAATGAAACAACAAACGTTTATAACTTTTTTAATGCTAAGGGCATAGAAAGGACTGTTTTGCCAAATATCGGTATTAATTACGCACCATTGAAGAGGCAACAACTGTTATTAATCAAAAAACTCTTTAATATAGCGCCCATTACAACAAATGCCGTTATGCCTATGGGTGTCGTTGATAAAGTATTGGACATATTCGATGAGGATGAAAATCTGGCGTTGAAGGCACACGCCCTAGACGTATTATATGTTTGGTTGCCAGATAACCCAAAAATCCAAACGCGTGTCATGAAAATGAAAGGTTTCGAGCCTTTCTACTACCAAATTCCGAAATTGGATGCTAGTATTATAGTTCAACTTTTGGATCTTTTTAACAAGATTTTGACGGAACATGTGAAAGCGAGGACGAAAGACGTACAAAGGAGCAAAGCAGATTACGACAGAGTTAAGCTATATCAAAGGATTGGGTTGATAGAACGAATGTCTACGTCTACTTTTTGCAACGGTTTCCTAAATATCTTAGAAACTACTTGGTCTTACAATACAGATGAAAATGAAATGGCCCTGCCGATTTTTGAGGTAATAAAGAATATAAGGCCATTTTGCATTAATGTTTTTAAATCTAAACCAAGACATACGAAGCTATTTCACGTATTATTAAATTATGTCGATAATCCAGCTAAAATTGATTATTTAGAAAAACTGGGTATGAATGTAACTGAGTTGCGTGAAATTATAAATGAATATTCAAGCGTTACTCGTGATGATTATTTTAAGGATGAGTTATAATTTACGTATTGTGATTTAATTATTTTAATAAAGTAAAGCATAAATAAACCACTGTTTATATTTAACTACTTAGCTAAGCCGGCGAACTTTATTCTGCCTAAACGTCAAAAACCTAAAATTGTCAGTGTTTCATAAGTATATTATGCAGGTATTATACATTAAAACCTTCCTTTTAAATCGCTCTATCTATTAAAAAAAACTGCATTGCATTCAGTTGCATAGTTTTAAAGATCTAAGCGTACATACGGACAGGCAGCGCGAAGCAACTTTATTTTATACTATGCAGTGACACGTACGTACTAGGTATCTACCTGTGTCGCACAGTTATCTGTAAAAGTTACGCAAAGACGTTTGTTACTACGATTGGATCATAGAGACAGACCGAATTATTGTGTATTTTTATGTTACCAAAATTGTTCGTTTCAAATAAAGATGGATACCATTCCACACGGTCCAGTGGATCGCACCTTTGGGATGGATTTTTTGTTCCACCAAATCAAATCCATCCATCCATCCATCAGCCTTTTGATGTCCACTGCTGAACATAGGCCTCCCCTAAATGGCGCCACTCCAACCGGTCCTGTGCCCTCTGAATCCAACGGTTTCCCGCTGTCTTCTTCAGGTCATCGGTCCATCTGGTAGGGGGGCGACCTGTACTCCTTTTGCCTAAACGTGGTCGCCACTCGAGGACCTTCCTTCCCCATCGGTTATCGGTCCTGCGAGCGATGTGGCCGGCCCATTGCCACTTCAGCCTACTAATTTTGAGAGCTATGTCGGTAAGCTTCGTTCGTCTACGGATTTCATCGTTGCGAATCATGTCTCGTAGCGAAATTCCGAGCATAACCCTCTCCATAGCACGCTGAGCGACTCTGAGTCTCCGAATGAGGCCTACAGTGAAGGACCACGTTTCGGCGCCGTAGGTCATCACTGGCAACACACATTGCTCGAATAATTTCGACTTCAGGCACTGAGGAATTGTGGACGAGAAGATACTACGAAATTTCCCGAACGCAGCCCAGCCGAGTTGGATTCTTCGAGTGACCTCCCTCTCAAAGTTGGACTTACCCATCCGGATCGTTTGTCCCAGGTAAATGTACTCGTCGACAACTTCGAGAGGAGTGCCGTCAACAACTACCGGTACGGATGTGACATGGACATTAGACATGATTTTCGTCTTGTCCATGTTCATCTTAAGACCCACCCGTTGTGAGGCACTGTTGAGGTCGCCTAGCATTGTGCTGAGGTCCGTCAGCGAATCTGCCAAGATGACTATATCATCGGCAAATCGAAGGTGCGTGATGTGTTCGCCATTGATGTTAATGCCAAGACCTTTCCACTCCATCAGCTTCAACAAATCTTCCAACGCAGCGGTGAACAGTTTCGGCGATATAACATCGCCTTGTCTGACTCCCCGCTGCAGTTGGATTGGATTTGTGCTTCGGTCGTGTACTCGGACTGACATGGTGGCGGCAGTGTATACACACTTCAGCACCTCGATGTACCTATAGTCGATCTGGCATCGCTGAAGGGACTCCAGCAAATCAAATACATATAGGTATTCGGAGTAAACATTACCTATGGTATTTCGTAAATTTAATTCGTATGTTTTCATGAAAGTTTTGTGAAATTTACTGTTAAAGACATGACATTCACATTAACATGAGAAATACAAATTACAAATAATGTAGGTACGGTACAGACGTAGATTGGAATAACATTATTGTGAAGGTATTAAAAGAAATATGTATGCACTAATTACATATCAGTTTACAATAGCAAGTTGATAGCAATTATGGTTGATAGCATAAACTGTTTTAAATAATTGAATTAAATTTGTTTTTAAAATATAGAGAAATCCCTTAAAATGTAAAATTTTAAAGTCTTTAAATAGTTGAAAAGACTGAATGTCTTTTAAATCATTAGGCAGTGAATTATAAAGCTGTGCTCCTTCGTAAAGTATATTTTTCTTACCATAACTAGTTCGCGGTTTTTTTAAACTTATATTGTTTTTTCATCTAGTTAATCGTTTCTGTATTTGGCCTTGCTTTGTAAATATGATTTTTGAGTATTTCTTTATCAATTTTTTTTCTAATTAATATGCGAGTGTTAAATTTATATGTTTGGCTTAGGGTCATTAACTTAGTGTTTTTGTATAGTATTTGTGTTGGAGTTAAAAAGTCATAATTAAAGAGTAATTTTATTATTTTATTTTGGCTAGTTTGTCTTATTTATCCCATGATTGGCTAAAGGAAATAAGAAAAAAAAATAGTCCTAATACGAGTAGTTACTAACCGAATGCAGTAAAATGTGTACCACTTAAAATAATTTAATGAAAGAACATTATTTGTAAACTACAAACGTAACACTATTTGTATAGAATAAGTATATAAATCTATATACAAGTATGATTATTTTTATTAAATTTATCCACAATAGCGACCCTTCCGTGTGGTCTGCTATCCACCGCAAAGCTCCGATATCTATTGTGCAAGTTACAAGGGAGCATCACCCCAACTTTGCTACGATTGTTGCAAATTGATTTATAGCTATCGCGATGTTGACTGTTTTGTTGCTAAATTTATTATTCACCCAATATCTAATAACACGTCATCTAGTTTAGAATTCAATCATAAGTTATAAAGGAATGAAAGGCACATCGACAATTATATTTAAGGATCTTGATTTTGTAAAATTAAAGCATCAAACGAATGCAGTCCGTACGTGCACTCTTAGTTATTGTACCTACCCTTAGGGCAAGTTTGTTTATTTATTTATTTTTGAAGTGAAACTTCTTTATCGGGGTTGGAAAAAAATTTAGTGTAACATTTTTTCGTTACGCGCCATCTTTTTCTGTTACGCGCCATTTATCCGTTACGTTACGTTACGTTACGTTATCCCTACCACGCGTGATATTAGATAGATTATTATAGATTAGATTATTAGATAAAGTTTAATAAAAGCCATTTATTAAACTTTATCTAATTTAACTTTATTTAACCAATTTCTGTAAAGTTGCATATAGTAAATTATTTTTTGAAAAATAACGTCATAAAGAAGTTTCACTTCTTACGAGTGTACGCTAGTACACGCACACATTTTTTTATTTATTTGTTTATTCACACACATAGAAATCAAATATAAAGAGAAAAATCTAAAAAAAATCAAAGGAGATGTTTCAAAATGTATGGACCTTTGGCCAGGTATCTGTACACCATATGATAAAAAAGCCAGTAAAATATAGAGCACTTTTAAACTAAGCATTTTATTAAAATCGACTGGATTTATTGGTACAAGACTAGAATTTTAAGTTAGAATTGCAACACAATATAATGGCGGCGATATTAATTCATTTTGACAGTTGAGGTTAATAAACAAACTGTGACAATGACAACCAGTTGTGCATCCAATGCAAAAAAGGAAAAACATATTATTACATTATTTAGCTTAGCTATGATAACCTTAAAACTATTGTATAGTTATGGTGCTATGTAAACAAATGTAAACAAAGACTAATCTTACCTCATAGCTAATAGTCAATTACAATTATGATTTTAATTCAAACCCGAATAAATCAGTTGATGTTTGGAAGTCCAAGCTGAGTATGTAAATCCTTTATTCACTAGCCTGGCCAACAGATTAACCGATGAACAGTCCAAAATATGAAAGTCAAGTCAACTGAGGTAAGCAGCGATCCGAAATCCAAGATATGTAAGCCAGGGGTTTGATAACTTGATATAGAAACTCCAACACAATACGCACACGAAAATATTCCGTGAAAATATCTAAGAACAAGAAGACAGATGAATGGATCTAGTTCTTGTAAAAGAATCAATATGACAGTTGTCAGATAATGACAACTATAGTTTTGTCCACAGACTGTCTAAATCAGTTGTTCCGCCATATTGGAAAACGAAGAAAATAGGTGATTTTAATTGGTTTTGTACCAGAAAAGTACACGTTTTTATAAATTTTAACTATTTTTTTCGGATTCTTGAGATTTTTCTCGATTTTTTTATATGGTGTACATATACCTAGCCAAGATTGAAACATCTCCTTTGTCATGTTTTCTCGAAACAATCATTGTTTACATTTTCGCTCTTAATTTCAAAATACTTACATTGCAAGTAATGGTCGAAAACAAATGTAAGCGTGGAATGTACATTGCAATTATGAGCGAAAACTCAAACAATGATTTTTTATTAAAACTATAAAATCGTACTCTATAGGATACCTACTACTGCCTGTCTAAGCCCTCTTACGCACTAGCGGTTAACCGCGCGGCTAGCCGCTTTTGCAGTTTAATCTATAACCGTCCCAAAATTTCAACCGAGCGGTTAACCGCTAGTGCGTAAGAGGGCTTCGTCAATTTCAAATCTGATTTAAGTTGGCAACAGATGTATTGATTGATACCTATCTCAAAGGCCACGAAACATTAGTTTAGCACTGCAAGCGTTAGCGTTGACGACCCGCGTGGCGGAGCGGTTACCATACTGGTCTGAGGCGCAATGGGTCCCGGGTTTGATTCCCGGCCAGTCAAGTATCTGATTGAAGAGTCGTGTTCTGGGTCTGGGTGTTTGTGTATTCGTCTTGTATGTGTCCATGTTACTCACGACAGGAGGAGGAGAAAATCCTACTGTGGGGCAATGAGTGTAAAAAGCGTGTCTAGCATTAGCGTTGAAGGAATTTTAGTTTTGCAGCAAAATTTCGTGACCTTATAAGACCGAACACATACTGCAGCCCAGAGGTTGCGAAATGCTTTAATGTGGCCAAATGTGAAGACAAAGGGAGGTCAGGTGAGGCTCGAGGAGAGGCGATTTGCGAATTGGAAAAAAAATTGACCTAAATATTTATTCAGTGTCCCATTTCATAGTTAATGTTGATAGAGCCAATCTAATGACTGAACTAGTTTAGAAAGAGTTCCATTAAAGGCATATCAAAGACTATGTAAGTCAACATGCTTTCATACAGTTTCACCGAAACGCAAGAACTGCTTCCCGATTGGAACTATACAGATTGTAACATTTTTACTCTACATTTTTATATGAAAAAAATATTTATCGTGTAATAAAATCATAATGATAAAAACTAGAGTCGCGCCGAATATTTAGTTGTTATTCGGTATTCGGCGTATTCGGCATCTATTTCATCATTTGTATTCGGCCGAATTATTCGGTTCCAGTTTTTTCTATTTTCTTGGCTAAACGTCACGGTAAAGAACAAAAACAAAACTTTTTACGTAAGATTTATGTTATAAGTCAAATAAATCCTATGAAGTGTGTGTTATATAAAGCTAATAATATAAGCAACTAAACTTCTAACCAACATTTTTGAAACATCAATCAAATTTGCATTTTTTCTCATCTCTTATATCACATACATTTTTAAAGTCCATAAAACATTTTATTTTTTTATGAACACACTTTCACAGTTGTTTCTTAATAGGAAATGGTAATCCGAATAATTCGGCCGAATATCCGGTTCGGTAAAAGTTAAACCGAATAGTATTCGGTACTGAAGATTTTATAGATTAAGTACCTACATGAAGTATTATGAAAATTGAACATCATTAATCCAAAGCTCAACTAAAGAGCTTCTCAGATAAAGCTTCCGATCTACCTATCATTACCTCTGCGATACGATCTAATCATGAAAATGTCCCGCGAAACCACAAACCAAATGTCCGCCACCCATGGCGTGCGATTTGTCAATATCACCCATCGCGCTAATGATCATACATGTTGCGTTTCTGTACTTCCGCTGCAGCCATAGATAACGCTATTGAATAGACTGCTAATGCATATGATCCTTATGCAAGTATGCATTAAGCTATCAGGTTTTATTGGACAAAGGCAAAATCCTTAGGCATTTTTTTGATCTATTTCGAAGGGGGCTCACTTAAAAACTTGAGGTCTGGAGTATACTCTACCATACCTTACCAATAGAGATTGGTCGAATAAGGTATGCATGGGTGTTGGAAGTTCTCAAAAGATAAGCTTTGAAAACTGCTATGGCAAAACCAATAGGTGTAATCATTGCTTTCCGAAGCATCGAAACATGTATATAATCAAGCCACTAGTGGTCACCGATCCTGCTTTTAAACACGGCCGACAATCCTTTAATTTTTAGATCACAATCTTTTGAAGGAACAAACATGATAACATTAATCGCGGGCTACGTGGGCTCTTGATGCTAATAATTTATTATACATGAGATTATTTCATTTTTAATGTTATTTTTAAGTAGACAGCGATTTAATTGGGTCAATTTACACGTTCCGGGAAATTTGGTACACGTCAATGTGACATTACGGCTGTAACCGTAGGTAAATTCAATTTCGTAATTAGTGAAGTTACGTATTTGATATTCGGTAAATCTACTAAGAAAATCTTGAAAGCACACTTTCTTGTCTCACATTATACGGTATTCATCTTAGACTATTGTTACAGCAAACAAGAATTTGGAAGACTTTTAAGTAGGTCCTAGCTACCTCTCACCAACATTGATAGTGCGGGTTAAATGTGACAGGCGATATCATAGGTAGGTAGCCGTTTCCGTTCATAAAATGCCCTATAACTCTGGTTTACGTTATAAAGTTCGCCCAGAGGCGGGGTGAATCTTTGTACGGCACGTTCATATGTCAACGACAGAACCCAATCTATCTATGATAATAGTACCTACTTTAGAAAATATGAAATAGGTAGGTACTGGCTTTTCACGTCACTCATTTCCAAATAGCTTAAAGCTATTTTGTACAATATCATGATTCAATTAAATAATTATTTATGTCGATTAGGAGTTCACTGAATTACTTCGTATGTGGTGTCACCAGTTTTGAAAAATTTCGACCACAAATCTTTCAATTATTAGCTTACGACTATGCATTTAGTAATGTGCACTATATTGACGTAATATATAGTAATTTTTATTACGAGGTACCTATACAGTTATCTGTACACTAGGTGACATTAGGTACTGGAAAAAAAACTATTGTAACAAAAATAGGTATACTTATAGCAGCTTTACATTAATAAACAATTTAAAATTAATCCACTTTAAGTTAAAGTTACACTTTTACACGAAATATGGCGAAAACATGATCTTTTAACATATTTATTAATCGACTTCCCAAAGGAAAGAGGTTATCTATTCGTTCTATTTTTTATTATTTACCGACCGATGACCTTAAGAAGACAGCGGGAAATAGTTGGATTCAGAGGGCACATTACCGGTTGGAGTGGCGCCATTTAGGGGAGGCCTATGTTCAGCAGTGGACATCAAAATGCTGATGGATGGATGGATATTATTTAACATTCGTTAAAATGTCAGTAGCAAAGGTATCTTTTTACCTAGCTCTCCTGTGAAATACTTTTTTCTGTTGTGTTATTTTTTAATCGAAGGAGCTATATCTACTTTTATATAAAACTTTCAACTCCAAACTCGAAATATTAGTAAAAAATTGTCTCTTTAATTAAGTTAATAAAATTTAAAGCACAGTATAAATAACAAACATTAAAAAAGAATAAAATAGTTTATATGTAACCGTTTTTTTTTGTTTTCGAGGGGGAAACCTTCAAAAGGTACCCGACGCCGTGGGAGCGACGCAGGGTTATGTGGGATTTTTACCGCACTAAAACCCCCCCGGTGGCCGTCCTCGGCGCTATAAAGAGGACTCCGGGTACTCGGTCTGGCCGCAACCGGAATGTAACCGTTTACTTGACCAATTTTATACAGTCTGATCAATACGATTTGTCCTAATGTAGATTAAAATGGAAAACTAGCATTGCATTGCAAGCATTCTATCTGATTGTGATTGTATTCTATCTGTTCCGACAGACATTTATAATTAAGGTCATTAATATCTCATCTGATCTTAATCTGATTGACTTTAGCTACAGATTTAATTTAGCTACAGATTTAATTTAGCTACAGATACCTATGCATGCATTGTTTTAGTACAACTATTTTAGCAATTTAAAAAGTAATGGAACCAATAAATTTACTTCTTTCTTCAATTCTTAGTGGGTTTTAACTGCCATAGTATCGACCTATTCATTTAAACTAGGCTGTCTCAAACCGTATGTATCTATGCTTATTTACAAATATTATTATTATTATATTCTTATTTACAAGGTGTTTGCGAATGACAAAAGTCGTATAGGTCGACTAAACAAACACAAAAATCGAGTCCAATCGATCATTTCACTCACAGATAAAAAATGGCATTACACAAATGTCAAAAAATGAATTCAAAATGTCTATGCATATCAAATCCGACAACCTGTACCGAATCGAATTTGGCAAGTACTCGTGAGAATAAAATTGTACTTTTTCTATTTGGAAGTATGAATGAGCATTGTGAAGTAATGACCGCACTAAATAACGCTATTTGTATTGTACAATTCTTAGGACTCTATTTGAACGGCGTAGGGTGCGCATATTATGAGCAGTGGATTCAGGACCGTTTCTCTTCAAACTCTCACACCATTAATCGGACCTACTTTTGTAAAACGAATCAACCTACACAGCGACAGTTTTGAGAAAAAGCCATTTTTGTCAAAAATTTGTGTACTGAATCATTTTAGGTTAGTTATAATAAAATCTATTCACAATGTTGCACAAAATAATTTATTCTATGTAAACAAATATGATATTATTGAAAATCATCAACATTTAAAATAATAATTAGTAGGAAAACTCGTCGGTTCCTCTTTGCAAAAGTAGGTCCAATTTCAACATTCATTTATTCAAAATTTATGAAATAAATGAAAGTTGACATTCAACATTTTTCGTCGTATACCCATTATTGTTCAACTGCTGGGCACGAGTTTTCCCTCAGAATTATACTATATAATTTTTGACTATAGTCTACCGCACTGGCCAACTGCGAATTGGTAGACTTCACACACTTTTTTTAAGCTCTCAGGTTTATAGGTTTCCTTATGGTATGTTTTATCACCGCGAAGCAGTGATAGTTCTAACACACACATTATTTTATAAAAAATAAGTAGTGGATTTAAAACTGGGATCTTCCAGTCGAGATTAAAACTAAAAAGATTAAACGAATTAGGCCATTGCTCTTATTCCTATCATAACATTTTTATTATAGTAAAATTCAAAACAAACCAATCAATTAAAAAAAGAAGGTAAATGTTTTCGTTCATCTTTGGACGTATTTGTAACTTTGTACTACCACTAGTATTCTACCACTGCGAATGGCTAAGGACACTCAGCTATTAATCCATTAATAATTACCCAAAACCTGTTTCGTTTTCTTAAATCATGTACAGAAACATGGAAATACCTAAGAATATTTAATTGTATATTATAGGAGTAGCAAACGAATCTGTAGATAGGATTTTAGAACTAGCTGAAGTCAGCCTCAGAAGTTTTGAGGACTACGTTGGAGCTCCTATTAGTGTGTCTCCCTTCAAATCAGAGTACAGCGCTTAAAACTTAAAAAAAGGAAATGATTTACTAAAATTGTACTGTGTTGACATTCAGCACAAATACAGTGATAACTCTCAGTAATATGTTTAATGTAATTCAGGACAACCCCATGCCAAACAAAACCGTGGTCATCGCATGACTTTAGTCCTACAGTAGCGTCAGGTAGCCAAGAGCTATAAAAAATATCTAAGCGTGGGCGTGACGGCCACCTGACCGAAATTCCCATGCACTGGACAAGGGTTTAAGTTTTAACTGCTGACATAAACGTTATACGGTAATCGATTGGATTTTTTCGTTTCTGACCTTTAAAACATTAATTTACTTCTAGTACAATAAAAAAGGAAAAGAAAAGTGTAAGAGATTGTAAAAAGAATCTTTGACACATTTTATATCATCACATAGTATAAAACTAAGTCGCTTACCGCTGCCTGTCCTTGTGTATGCTTAGATCTTTAAAACTACGCTACGGATTTTAATGCAGATGATTACGAGTTACGATTAATGGAATGACTCGCGAGGAAGGTTTTTATAATAATACATAATATAATACATACATAATATAGGAGGAACACTGCTAATTTTAGATTTTTAAATTTTAGGTTGAACGCAGGCTGTCGGTCAGCTAGTTTCTATATAAAAGTTTTTTTTTACTTAAATAAAAAAACTGAAATTAGTTAAATCACAATATAATATCAACGCTTGTTACTTCTATATTAAAAATAAAATATTGTAAAAAAGATTTATATCCCATTTTAGTAGCATACGAGCATGCAGTCCGCCTGATGGCAAGTAGTTACTGCTGGTAATAGACATTCATAAGCAACTTCATAGTGAACATGAATTCTATCTGAAATATAAATAGGCCAGTGCAAAAATTGATTTGTTTATACATATTAGTAGGTACGTTCGAAAAATGTTCACTTCTGAGGCAGTCGGGTAAAACCTTTACTATTCTCAGTACTAAGTGTACAAGGTACTTAATAATATTAACCCTAAGGATATCTACGACTAGTTTTAGAATGACATTTTTTTTAAATCGGTTATTTGCAAAAGAACTGAATAGCAACAGTTTGGTGTTACTCCCACATAACTAACGACCACCAAACAATAAATGTTTACACTGTCCAGTCATTAATATTGTGTTTTGTCACCGAATTTCATTCAATCCCCGAGAACCACCTGCACCGTTCTTTATCCTTTCTATCCAAAGAACAAACTTTAGCTCCGATATGCTCAATAAATTATCCATTCAGCAAATTTGTTCGGATCGTAGGCGGGTTATCGAATGAATAAAATTATTCGTTCCCATGCTTTTGGGTGACTGAAATAACTAAGAATGGTTACGTTTTTTGGTCATTCGAAGGGTCACACCTCCACATTGATTTAGGGACAAACTTTTTTAGTGCTCTGTCGTTTTATATTTTTTTTTTTCACATTCTCACTTTTTTGTCTAAGCATTTAGGTTCTACGTTCAAAAATCAAATGGATTGTTATAATTTTGGTCCTGTAACATCAAATTGTGTCTCAGTTATTTAAACTGATTTAAGTATATCGCGTTTCTTCCTTATCAAATTTGTAATTGACAAATGATTTTTTTAAAGCTAAACTATATATTTATGATCAAATGTAGATAAACGTACCTATTTGTAAACGACCATAACATTTATCTTTTTGGCAAATTGGTGATTTGATTCTGTCTTACTTCCTCACTAATTTCAACTAAGTACTTCCTTTGGATTGTTGACTATAGTGCCTAAAATGGTCATAAATTATTGCATCCTTGCAATGTTACGATAACAACACCTCGTTTATCCAATTAAATAGCGTTTAGACCAAAACGGCCGACCACACGCTGAGCACTTCCGAACTGCTTACAATTACCTTGAATCATTTAAAATTATTGACATGTCTTCATTTCGGTAATCGTCGTGGGAAAATGTTTAATTTGCACGTAATGTGTGCAATCCTACTTTTCACTTGCTATTTATTTCTTTTAGATTTGTATCGGTTCATAGTGTGCCTAATAAATTGTGTTAACGGTCAATACTCAGTTAACTTGACGTTGCACTATTTCATGCAAAAAAATAAATTAAACGTTGCACTCGTGAAAAAATATTTAATAATTGAGTCATAGTGAGCTAATCCTCTAGCTACCAAACATTACAAAAAAAGTGAAATTGATCGAAAAATAAAATAGAAAGATGTTCTTAACAGCTATTCTGTCTTGCCTATTTGTATGCTTATAAAGGCGCATACAAATTCTATATTTGGGTAATAATCAAAGGCGAAAGTACCCAATGAAACTTAGAACTTATTAAAAAGCTTTAATCGTTTCAATTAAGCATTGTATCATACTATCATACGAATATTATAAAGGCCAAAGTTTGTGGGTGTGTATGTTTGTTACTTCTTCACGTCTAAACGGCTGGAGCGATTTTCATAAAATTTTATAGGGAGTTAGCTGACACTCTGGATTAACATATAGGCTATTTTTTACAGTGGGAAAATATCTTACCCCCATGGGACAATCGAAACATCGATTTTTTGACGCGGGCGAAGCTGCGGGTTTTAGCTAGGAACAAATAAGGCCTGATAGATTATTAACCTAATTAGAGATTTGAATCAGCTTCATCATAATTATTTTAGTTTTGTTGATGTTGAAACACGTTTTAGTTTTGACGACCCGCGTGGCGTAGCGGTTATCATACTGATTTGAAGCGCAATGGGTTCCGGGTTCGATTCCCGGCCATACAGGTATCTGAGTGATGAGTTTAGATGCATGTCCTGAGTCTGGGGGTTTGTGTATTTGTCTTGTGTGTGTCTATGGTACCTACGACACAGGAGAATATCCTAGTGTGGGGCTATGAGTGTAAAAAGCGTGTTTTTTTATCTTAAATCTGCGATACGACCTATATGATATCTTTGTCAAGTAACATTTCATTAAATTTATTTCATTTTACTTACTCACACCCATTAAAATGTCAACGACCAACATTACAAATCGAAATAAATTGCATTTATTTCTTAAAATTCTTTTAATATCACAAGTGTGTCTTGGCACAATGACACAGAGTCAAAATATTGTAAAACGGCTAATTGTCTATGCTCGGCCATTCTTCTTTCGTCCATAGACCGGAAGTCCGTACTTGGGAGCCATTTTGTTATTTCACTTGCGTAAGTATTCAATTTTTTTGTCGATCCAACGTTAGGAATGATGTATCGATTTTATAACATTGGTCCTTTGGGGGCTATTTGTTATTTCAAATAATTTTATTATGAATCTGATATAAAAAGATTTGTATTGAATCTATTCAAAGATTGAAGAACTCTAATAACATTAGCAATTTTATTTTTCTTGAGATCGTGCGACAATAGGACAATCGATTTAGATTTTTATTTGGGCTTGGATCTAAATGCCTCTTTTCTGGGTGTTTTTTTTGTCTGACTGAAGTAGCAAAGGAGCGTGCAGTCCATTTGATGGTAAGTGGTCACTGCCGCCCTGCGACATCTTTAATCAACTACATACAGACCATGGGTTTCATCTGATCACAGTCAATCACAGACGCGTTGCTGCTCCCGAGGACTGTGATGGTCGCCTCATGTGTGTGTGTGTGCTGGCAACCACACCCTTCTATCGAAACGCAAGAAATGCTTTACGCTAGAAATAGGTGTGGCAGTGGTACTTAACCGGTCGAACTACACTGGTTCTAACACCTTCAAATTGAATTCAAAGTGTTTGAGGCAACTACGTCGCGATGATTCCTCATATAGGCTTATTAATATTGTCCCTATAGTTTCGGGATTAGAATAGAGCGACGGTATCCCCTGACTGTCGTAAGACGCGACTAAAAGTAAGCTCGGAGTTGTGCAAGAGTTGGGAGCTCGAACCATCCAGCCAAGCGACTCCGTGCAGGAGGGAAAGAATAAATAAAATAACACTTCTTTAATCGTAAACTACAGAAGAGTTCTTTAGTTTATTTATTTTTTTCTCACTTCCATTTAACTTGATTTGTTACTTAGTGTGAGCGGGTCAATTCAAATAAGTTTAATATAATTTTAAACTAGCTAACTTGCTTAAATAGTGGGGATAACACTATTTAAGCTGAAATATTGCATACATGCTTGGTTAGGACGATAACTGTTTAGTGAATCAATATTTTATTTGCATAAATTGTGGTTACATGGGATTTTAATTTATATTTTCTATAGGTACAGCTCTCAATGTACCATGTCACTGGCGTGCTTTGTGTTAGTAAGGGTTAATTACTATTGTTTTATAATTTACTAGCTGTCCCGACAAACGTTGTTTTGCCATATAAAAAATTTAAAAAAATGTTACGGGTGGACAACCCTTAAGGGGTATGAAAAGTAGATGTTGGCCGATTCTCAGACCTACTGAATAATCATATAAAATTTGGTAAAAATCGGTCAAGCCGTTTCGGAGGAGTATGGCAACAAAAACTGTGACACGAGAATTTTATATATTAGATGTTAATATTATTATTAATACTACATCGTTATTATAATTCCAATTACATAGATACATATATCACATAACATGATTAATATTGTTAATCATAATTCATTGTCTTAATCAGTTTCAGTGATTTACTCTATTGGGATACGAATACGGAGGCCATTGAAAGATAGCGGTCAATTATTATTTTATGCAACTCCATGACATAGGTATTAAATAAAGGCGTTTTCTAAAAAGTAACCAATACCAATAAGCTTCTTTTTAAAAGCTTTTATTTAACTTGCAATGTTGAAATATTGATTTACTAGTAGATCCGGCGAACTTCGTTCCGCCTAAAAGTCATAAATCTAAAATTATTAGTGTTCCTCTACTATGCTACGCTACTACTACCTCTTGAATCACTCTAACTATTATAAAAAACTGCATTCCAATCCGTAGCGTAGTTTTAAAGATCTAAGTATACATAGGGGCAGATAGCGGTAAGCAACTTTGTTTTATACTATGTAGTAATGTGGGCGGCAATGACCATTTACCACCAAGTTATAAAGTTTACACAAAGTATTTGGGTGAACTTTAATAAGTGTGAAATTTCAGTACATCGGTGTAAAAAGTTGTTGATACTAATATATAATACTACCTATGTTTTATTAATACATTAAAACATAATGGAAATTTACACACACCTAATGGTTCATCTGACACCTAAATATACATATTATTATATTGATACATCCATTCTAGTATCATGATATTTAATTATAATTTAATTTATTAAAACGTATAATTATGTCTCTATTTTGCCTCTCAAATTTACATGACTAGGTCGCTCCCGCGGCTCTACCCGGTTCTCGGCTCTCGTCTCGTCAACCCATTATTGTCCCGCTGCTGGGCACGGGTCTTCTCTCAGAATGAGAGAGTTTAGGCCCTAGTTCTCTACCTTCTCTACCCGCTTAGGTCACCTATCACATACTGGAGCTAACTTTTGTTACCCATGTAAAAACAAGATGGAAAATAAAAAAATAAAAATAAAAAGATATACAAAGAAAAAAGACAAACCCACTGAGTTACTTGCCGGATCTTCTCAGTTGAGGTCGTGTTCCGATCCGGTGGTAGTGTATAAAATATATATAAATGTAACTGACAATTTGTAAGCGCCCCTGAAGACCTATGCAAAAATAAAGACATTTCATTTCATTTCATTTCATGCGTTAATCCAGGTTATAAACTGTCTGTGTATCAAATTTCAGTGATAGTAGTTTCTGTCTGGAAGAGTTCCTAACTGAAAGAGTAACACACATAACTCACAAAATTTGACAATTTTAACATGATAAGATTTTAATTTATTTTGTAATTATGTACAGTTTTATATATTTAAACACAGGATGTCCACCAATTCGCACTTGGCCAGCGCGGTGGACTATGGCCTAAACTCTTTCATTCCGAGAGAAGACCCGTGCCCAACAGTGGGACAGTAATGGGTTGACGACAAACACAGGATTGGTATAGAATTCCACCAGGGATTTAGTTTGCCCTGTACCTTTATTTTTTGTAAGAGATGTTACAATTAATACGTAATAAATATAATTAATAATCATAGACACGAAGTTTCTTTATATACCTTTTGTGCGTCTGGATTTAGGCGATATTTGGTAATCTTTTAGCTCTATATAGGTGTTACATAAAGTAAGTTGTACCTATACCAATGTTCGAACTACTGAAGATAAATTATAGTTGAGATTTCAGTTATGTTTAGAATTTTTGGCTCTCTGTTTGTCTATGTATTTGAAATCTCATGAAACCGAAACTCAGAATTTAATTTAGAAATTAAAAAATGCTATGAAAATAAAATTCCTTTTCCTTTTATTAAAAGCTATTTATGTTGTTCAATAGCTGTTACATTTTCCGGATATATTATATTTTTTTTACCGCGGGAAACCGCAGGGCAGTATTCACTTAACAAATGTTAAATGAACCTAAATTTTATTGGGAAAACATGCACTTAATTAATAAGTACATGTTTTCCCCATACAAACTTACAATTTCTTATGTAACGTATTACTTTGTATATGTATTATAATAAATTGCACGTCAGAATAATTGCTATAGTAGGTTTCAGGCTTTCGAAAATAATATAACTTTATATCATTATAAAAATATTTCTTTATTATCATTAAATCTATATAAATAGTTCATATTTTTCACACTTCAATCATCATACAAAATATCGTATAACCCTTACAGTCTTGACAAGCTCATTTGTATCCGTTTTCAAAGAAAATCCATTAAACATAGCTTACAGTTTCAAATACATCAGTATACATTATGTTCAACTATATCTATATACATATATTTTTTAACTAAACTTTATGTGGCTACCATAGATAGTCTATGTTAATAGTAGATAGTTATCGTCCTTATAATTTTTAATACCAAAGGTCGTATGTTTGCCGTCGGTTTAGATTGCTTCAAAGCTTCACTGTCCCTTATAGACGCCTGCGTTTTTTAACAGAGTCTTTTCGGCCACTTTCAAAACCCTAGTAGCCGTATAAATAAGGAAACCCGCCAACATGGGGCACAGCCGAAAGCGGTACAAACACGGGCATCATTCTTTCAGCTTGAAGAAAATGCGTTCTCGTGTGCTTTTTCAAATGATCTCTTCTGCCAAACTTCTTTCCACACGTGGGACACGGAAACGGACGAACGCCGGAGTGTATCCTCTTATGCCTTGTCAACTCCTCGTTCCTCGTAAACGTTTTACCACAGTTTTTTTCATCACATTTGTACGGTCTTTCTCCGGTGTGGATACGGATGTGACCTTTCAGTTGGCCGTTATTGGAAAACCCTACATGACAATGCGGGCATTTGTATTTTTTTGGTCGTTGCTTTCGCGCATTTAGAAGCTTAGCTTCGTTTTCTTGATGCAGTATTCTCGCGTACTCCAACTCCATTGCGTAACCTTGGGCTAATGATTCTAGAAGCAGTGGATCCGTTGGCGGCACACCTAAAGTATGCGCGATGTCAGTTGGAAGGTAGTCGGGTACGAATCCATTATACGCGTTCGGTACTGGAAATACATTTGTGGGTGAATAGAGATTTTCATTTGGGAGAGGTAGCTTAACATCTTCTGGTTTTTTAACTTCGTTTTTTATGGGTTTGCTTGGTTCTTGTAGAAGTCTGTCGCAACATAGGCTTAAATTTGCTACCGGCGATTCAGATGTAACTTCTTGAGTTTCGGTAGCAGTAATGAAGTTTGGTTTTCTGTCGTCTTCCAAGTCTACAGTGGTGGTAGAAACAGTCGAGTCTTGATGAACGTTGGTAACACTTCTTTTGAAAGTTCCTCGAATTTTCCTCAACCTTGACTGTCTTTTATTTTCATCCGATTTCTTTTTCCGTAATTTCTCATCGTCCGCGTTATCACAATTCGTTTTGGTTTCGGTTTTCTTGTCACTCACATCCCACGGCCTAAATAGCCTAGCATAACTTTGGTCAACAGATAACATAGTGCGAAATATTTGGCTCGTCTCACTCACGATAGAAGTCACTGACTGAGACCCTTTTCATTTCAGCAACTTTTATATACATTCCTTTAACAATAAATTTAATAAAGGCGCCCAAAAGAGGGATAACCGATGCCATTGAATGGACGAAAGAGACGAAATATTTTTCAATTGTTGCACACTTGAAAGGGTCGCAGCTTTTTTATTTAAGCGCCATTTTGTCGTGAACTGAATTTGTTTTTGTGTCAGTTGTATTAAGGTTGTGTTTGTGTTGTATTTATTGTGTATTTGCGTTGTTTTGTTGAGTAGGGTTGTCACAGTCTTTGAGATAGGGGTGTGTAATGTTATTTATGTTGATTTTTGTGCTTGGTTCGGAGGCGGGCTTGGGGGCCGAGCGTTCGGCTTGAGTGGTCGCGTCCCTCGCAGCTGCCTTGTTTGTTTTAATGGCACCACCGATTGTTGCGGTTCCGACTGTTCTTTTTTCATGATACTCGTACATACGCATGTGACCCCATGATAGTTATGTTCTGGAAATGCATTGTTTGTAGCCTTATGGGAGACTTACCAATTTTGATCGTAAGGGTTTATCTATGAACATTATTTATGCTTATTGCGACATTAAATTTAAACGTTTTTACTAAAACGAAAAGTAATGTCTTATTATTAGAATATTTATTTATGGTCTAGCCAAAGGTTTTGAACAATTTTCACTGCCTCAAGAAAATAAGATCTACCTAGTTGATAGATAAGTAAGAAAAATAAAAGAAACAGTAAAACCCAGCAATATACACTTAGCCAACGTGTTATACGTATTACACGTCGTTACCGCCCGCCTTTTCTGCGTGCAAAGGATCCAGTTCCAGTAGCAAAACAATTTAACTAAAGATGTAATTTATTTCAAAAGGAAATGAAGTCAAAAACGTCAAAAAACAAAAAGCTTTATTGAATCAATTTGTTCAAAACCTTTACAACAAAATGACCCGAGTCTTTTAGACTTCATTCGGGTTCAGATTGCTAATGTGACTTACTATTAGGTACCTAGGCATTTTTCTCAAAAAATACGTAGCACTGTATTAAATTAGTAAGTCACATTATGAGATGCGTGCAGAAAGGGCATATCACGGCAGTTACAATGAATATACTTCAATAATTTTAATATCTCAGAATCGTCCCACGCATAAAAACATCGATTTCCTGGATTATCTCAAAAAAGTGAACCAAAGAAGTGTCGCACCACAAAATTGATCGGAAGATCAATCTAAACAACGTTATATCGTTTATTCAAATACAATACTCTTGATTGGGACGCATTCAGGTTTTGAGTATTTTTGGACAAAACGCGAAGTGCGCGGAATATGTCAAAATGTATGTCGCGATGATGGATGGTCGTTCAAACATTGCGTTTGATTGCATCAATGTAGAAAATATAGAAATATTTGTAAAATGGTTCAAAGTGCTTAGTTACACGTGTTGAAAAATATATTTTTATGTTTGTGTGAGTGGTTTAATTAAAACTGCAGAAGGATAATTGACCACTGCATTGCATTTATGATATTCAGATCCATTCCCCTTTTTAGTATAGTAAAAAAATAAAAAAAATGTGTGCGTGTACTAGCGTACACTCGTAAGAAGTGAAACTTCTTTATGACGTTATTTTTCAAAAAATAATTTACTATATGCAACTTTACAGAAATTGGTTAAATATAGTTAAATTAGATAAAGTTTAATAAAAGGCTTTTATTAAACTTTATCTAATAATCTAATCTATAATAATCTATCTAATATCACGCGTGGTAGGGATAAGAAAAAGATGGTGCGTAACGGAAAAAAAAGATGGCACGTAACAGAAAAAGATGGCGCGTAACGAAAAAATGTTACACTAAATTTTTTTCGATAAAGAAGTTTCACTTCAAAAGTATCATATATATGAAATCTTAAAACTTCCGGACTTAGTTCATGTTAAAACAAATGCGATCTTACATTATATCACAAAACATACAAAAGTAAAAAAATACACTTCTGTTAAACCATTTTTAAAATATTAAAGTTATAATTATAATATAACTAGTTGACCCGGCGAACTTCGTTCCGCCTACTAGTCAATAATCTAAAATTATAAGTGTTTCTTCACTATATTATACATGTATTATACATAAAAACCTTCCTCTTGAATCACTCTATTAAAAAACTGCATTAAAATCCGTAGCGTAGTTTTAAACAACTAAACATACATAGAGACAGACAGCGAGAAGCCACTTTGTTTTTTACTATGTAGTGATAATATTTATAATAATAACATAAATTCTTTGTTGGTATTACAAGTTAAAACATTTTTCTGAAATTTAGCACATAGACGTAAACGCCGAAATATGGCACATAGACGGTAGCCGTAGGAGACGTGCCCGAAGTAAGCTAAGCCGCAGGAAAACCCTACTTGTATATTCTAGTAAGTAATAATTATATCTAAGTACGTAGGTAATTATTCTAAGTACGTCCACCAATTCGCACTTGGCCAGCGCGGTGGACTGTCCACCAATTCGCACTTGGCCAGCGCGGTGGACTATGGCCTAAACTCTCTCATTCTGAGAGAAGACCCGCGCCCAGCAGTGGGACAATAATGGGTTGACGACGACGTTTTGTGAGCAGTGATAGCCTAATGGTTGAAACTTGCCCTCTCGATCGGGAGGTCCGAGGTTAAAACACAGACACGCACCACTGATTTTTCTAAAAGTATGTGCGTATTAGAAATTAATTATAACTGCTTTTCGGTGAAGGAAAACATCGTGAGGAAACCTACACACGCGAGAGTTCTTTAAAATAAAGTTCTCGGAGGTGTGTGAAGTCCAATTATTCGCACTTGACCAGCGCGGTGGACTATGACCTATAACTCTCTCATTATGAGAAAAGACCCGTGCCCAGCAGTGAGATAATAATGTTGACGACGACGTTTATATGAACGGCTATGACTAAAAACAAAAGCTTATCTTAATCTGTGACTTGAAATACCATTGCAGCAAGTTGTAACAATTTCTTAGCAAAAGTAGAATACAATGTAAATAACAATTTAGCTGAAGTTCAAGTTATTAAGATCCGTGTTTTAATCAAAACTTTACTGAACTTATGTCTCGGTCGGTGGTAATAAGTTGCGAAAAAGGTGAAAAAGGATTTCTCCTTAAATCCCACTTTCCATCAGATAGCCTCTACTTTCCATCAGATAGCCTCTACTTTCCATCAGATAGCCTGTCTGCCGTACATAAGGTAAAGCTTCAAAAAAGCTAAGTTTTTAATTTACTATATTACTATCGAATTCCGAATTCCCCTTACTGCTCAACGTATCAACAATTCAATACTAAAAGAACTAAAAATTAAAGAAAGACTATCTACGACGATCCAGATGCGCATTTTAAAATATTTTGGTTACTTAATCAGAAACGAAAACTCGTTGGTACGACTGGTAGTTCAGGGTCGGGTGGAAGAAAAGAGGCCACGCGGTAGATCTCCGACACGCTGGACAGACCTAAAAACTACTACACAGTGCTCGATTGTCCAGTGTAGCCGCAATGCCATTACTAGAAGCCGGTGGCGAAGAATCGCAAGAGATGTTGGCAAAGACGACTGACCAGTCGTCAACATTATGCCACGACCACTCTGCCAGGAGTTACTAAAGAGATATTACTACCAGTCGAATTATTAAAGTACCACAGTGAAATTTGGCACACTATTATGACCTTATTTGTGACCCGCTACCGTAGTTTTAACGTGATTATGTACGATTCATATAATGAAATATCGGTTTAAAGAAACTCAATACCACATATCGTCGGCTTAGAGTGTAAACCTGCTAACTCCATATTAGGTAAATTTCCAGGAGAGACAAAAAACATTCCAAAAAAAAAATTAATATATTTTATGAAAAGGCTTTTATTTTAATTAACTTGTATTTGTATTAGACACAATTTGAAATGAAAGAAATATAATTTAATTCAGTATTTATTTATTTATCACCACTTTTGTGACTTAGCAGGTTTTGGTAATCAAATATATAATTTTAAAATCAACTTAGCAGGTTTTTCACATACGTAATCAAAATTTATAAAGTATTCATAAAACAAAAATTAACAATAATTAAAATTTTGAAATTTTCATCCATCCATCCATCCATCCATCAGCCCTTTGATGTCCACTGCTGGACAAAAGACGTAAATGGCGTCACTCCAACCGGTCCTGTGCCCTCTGAATCCAACAGTTTCCCGCTATCTTCTTCAGGCCATCGGTCCACAAGGTGAGGGGGGGGGGGGCGATCTGTACTCTAAACGTGGTTGCTACTCGAGGACCTTTCTTCTCCATCGATTATTGGTCCTTCGAGCGATGTGGCCGGCCCACTGCCACTTCAGCTTGCTAATTTTGAGAGCTATGTCGGTAGCCTTCGTCAGTCTGCGGATTTCATCGTTGCGAATCATGTCTCGTAGCTAAATTCTGAACATAGCCCTCTCCATTGCACGCTAATGGCAGCCACACACGATACAGTATACTTGACCAAGTCCAGACTTGCTCAAGTATACTGTATCGTGTGTTGGAAGATAATTGCGCAAGTTGTTCCCTTGCACAAGTTCTTTAAAAAGTTCCAAATTTCAATTCTCAACTAGTGCAAATTTGCATTTGCGCAAGTTTACATGAACGTGTGTGGGAGCGCGCGCAAGTTTCAGTACTGTCTTTGGGTACAAATTTCAATTCATTCAACAAACTGATGTACGAATAATGCTTTATTTTTCTTAACCAGTCTTTAGTCCATATTGTTCGATTTCTCTTGTGAGTTTTCAGTTTTTTCGTAGCTAAAATAAAGTCAACTAATGCCACTGCATCATCCATACCACAAAACAACACAACCAGGTCACTTTCAAAAAATGATATTGTTTTAATTGGAGCAGATACGCACGCTTGTACGAATATCAGTGAAATGATATTTGTGCAAGCATGCTTGAGTCGTTTATGGTCGTCTCCAAAATACGAGAATTTGTACAAGTCCAAGCTTGCGCAAGTATACTGTATCGTGTGTGGCTGCCATAAGCAACTCTGAGCCTTCGAATGAGAAAACATCAATAATTTGTACGAGCACATATGCCGGCCACGAAATCTCAGTACAAAATGACGGCTTACACGGATTTAGCAGGGAGCTTTTGAGGTTATGGATTTGACAGTTTTACTCATCGTCTGTTTTTGTCAATTTTAAAAAGAATATTGATTGTGGCTGTTTTTCTAGATTGTGTATTTCTTTTTACACTTTCGAATGGTATGAAAAACGTAATATCGTCAAAAATGGATTTGGCAGGTTTACACTCTAAGCCGACGATATCGTGACTATTCATTACATATTGCAAAATTGACAGAAGTTTAAGTCAATAATTTTGTTAAATAATATTGTAAATATTTCATATAAGTGAATTATATATTAACTAATCACCCGTCGGAACGGTCGAAATTCGACCGTAATTTAAGTTAAAAAACTAAACTTCATATTGTCCAAAGTAACACCAATATTTCTCTAGTTTAAATAAATTGTAATAATTTTCAAGTTATTTTGAATGCACCCGTTAAAGGTAAAAGGTTTATTAGCTAAGCTGCATTTAAAAGCAATAGCGGGTATTTTGACTAAGACATCTGACATTTTTGTGTTTTCATAGTGTGTTTTCAAAGTAAGACATTGAATGTTCTATTTCGTTTATTATGTATGTGTTTGTGTCATATACAAGTTAGTGAGTGTAATGTGTTTTAGTTGATTCTATGTATGTTTTATACATTATTTGCAAAAAATATTAGCATTGTGCAATCGTTCTCTACATCAACTATAACCTTGCGTAATTTTATACTCCTCCGCCTGCGGTATCTTATAAAACGAATCACAAATTTTTGCTTCACGTATTAATATGTAGGGATTCTTGTAAGAAATAAAGATTTTCTATATCCTCAATAATTTTAAAGAAAAACTTATTCAAATTTTTTTTGCAACTTTTACAAACAGTACTTTTAAGAACTCCAACTCTGTCAGTGTATTATTTTCTCAAAAATAACCGTTATTCAATTTGATCAAAAACACGTATTACACACTACAGCCCTTAAATTTATAACAATGTAGCAATTCATCAAGATAGTGACACTATTTTGTATTTCTGTAGCACTTTATTGGAAGGTTTTGTTAAATCGCGCCTCGTCTTGAGGCTGACGTGATCGATCTAATGATTTTTAGTTTCGTACCCAGTGTAAAAACGGGACCCTATTTCTATGACTCCGTCCGTCTGTCCGTCACCACGCTGTATCTGATGAACCGTAGTTAGGCAGTTGAATTTCACAGATAATGTATTTCTGTTGCTGTTATAACAACAAAAGTACTATTTTTGCTGTTTTTGAAGTGAAACTTCTTTATCGCGGTTGGAAAACAAAAGTGAAACTTCTTTATCGGGGTTGGAAAAAAAATTAGTATAACATTTTTTCGTTACGCGCCATCTTTTTCTGTTACGCGCCATCTTTTTCTGTTACGCGCCATCTTTTTTTCCGTTACGCGCCATCTTTTTCTTATCCCTACCACGCGTGATATTAGATAGATTATTATAGATTAGATTATTAGATAAAGTTTAATAAAAGCCTTTTATCAAACTTTATCTAATTTAACTTTATTTAACCAATTTCTGTTAAGTAAATTATTTTTTGAAAAATAACGTCATAAAGAAGTTTTACTTCTTACGAGTGTACGCTAGTACACGCACACATTTTTTTTATAAAGCATCCATCCATCCATCAGCCTTTTGATGTCCACTGCTGAACATAGGCCTCCCGTAATTGGCGTTACATTGGAGGTTTTTGCCGATAGTCACCGCGCTTGGCAAGCGTGTTGGTGACCGCAGTAGATGTAAGCTACACAAGGAGAAGCTGCTGCCCATCTCCTGGATTTAAGTCCCTTAGTCGTACGACATCCACGGGTAGAGAGGGAGTGGTGCTATTCAAGACCGACACCACACGGCCCTTATAAAGCATAAGTAATGATAACTTAACAAATTTAGAAAGACTAAAATTGGCAGGGTAGATGGATATTTTTTACTCAGACAGTTTATTATCTGGATTAACACTTAGGTTAGTTTTTACCGTAAAGTAGACTCAAGCGAGCGAAACTGGTACATAATCTAGTTGTAGATTGTCAGATATTTCGATTTATTTATTTTTTAATTTATAATGATTTTATTTTTACTTTATTTATTTCGGAAATGCAAGTGGTGTATTGGTACTGAGCAAGTTTCCCGTCTCAGATTAAAAGTGATTTAAGCCATAGTTTAGCGCTCTGGTCTGGTATTTTTCTTCTTTTTTTGTTCTTGAGGGGGTAACCTTCAAAAGGTACCCGACGCCGTGGGAGCGACGCAGAGTTATATGGGATTTTTCCCGCTCTAAAAATTTGGCCGTCCTCGGCGCAAAGAGGACCCCAGGATCTCCAAAGAAACGCAACCGGAATCCTCTGAGCGCGTTGCACCATCGGGCTCCTCCCAGATGGGTGACTGGGAACACCGCTCCGTCTAGTCTTTACGACGATATGCGACCACACATACCGCCGTCCTTTCCGGGATCGCCTGGCTGGACGGTTCAAGCTCCTACTCTAGCCGCCAGCAACCCCGGAAGCTCCTTTTAGTCGCCTCTTACGACAGGCAGAGGATACCGTAGTCCTATTCTAATCCCGGAACTACAGGGACAACTCATCGTAACGTACTCGGGTATTCAGAGCTGGAGGCACCCACTTTGTATTGAAATTTTATTATCTTATGTTACAAACAGTTTTGCAATTTGATTTACAAAGATATTCCTTCCACTTTTTTATAAGGTTCTTTGTAAACGCTTAACTTTGTCGTTCGCAACATTTACTACCAAAAAATCTATTTATCATTATATAGCCGAGAACAAAATTAAAAATCCATCGGTCAACAATTGGAGCACAAATCCATTCATAATTCCCAAAGATTCTTTTATAATTTCCAATAATGATAATGCATTTCGAGTCGATTTCGTAGCCTTAATTTCTTTATGAAACTCGTATAAATCTCTCGAATAAAGCCCTGGGTATCGCAGTCTTAGGAATTTCGTAGCGTGACAACTTTATACTTATTTTAGTTATGGTGGTTTTTTGGGTTGCGTATTCTCCTTTCAATTACTACGCTTGTCGTGAATGAGAGCTTGAATGGAGTGAAGTTGTAGTAGGTGGGTGTTATAGGGTGTTCTAAAATATGTAAGTATAAGATAGGGAGGAAATTGCAAGTTACCTATAATGCCGCGGACATCTACGCAGCCATATTTGCATATTAAGCAAATATGGCATAATGTATATTAATAGATTTAGCCATATTTACATATTAAGTACGAGTATGTGTGTAATACTCTCAAATATTGTATACCTACAGTTGAGAAAAGCTTGACTTAAAATATAGGTAGGTATATCTTGACCACTTCATAATTAGGACATCTAATATATTATAATTTTAGGCTTTAACAATAATATGACAGAAAATATAAATATTGTTCAGACCACAACTGTACCGCATAGTAGGTACTTTAAAGTTAACGATGTCCCGATTTTATTTTTAGTTTAATTTAACTTTATCCTGTTCTTTAAAAATATACGTAGGTACTTACCTAAATTTGCCCGTGTAAGCAAACGCATTAACAAATTACTGTTTAGATCAGATGTAATGGCGCAAACTTTTATTTTTTTGTTAGAATGTAAGTATCGATTTAAAATTATACTTAACTTTACTATAAGTTAATTGTAATATTTTTATGTAGTACTTATTTCAAACCTTTATAAGGTACCTCTTTATTTCAATTGTTTATAAGGTAAAACCAAAATTCTGTACCAAATTTCCAGAAACACCTTTCTCAACATCCTGTATACTCAATTCGCGATACCACTGTGTGGTCCGTATAGTATTTGGCCACAAACAAGCTTCGTAAGTGGCCACAAAGACAAAATGCGCCATAAATATAAAATGGCTGACATGTCATTGTTAGCGGCCCATTGACGCTTCCAGACTCGTCGACGCTTTACATCGTAATATACTCATACCTACTATTTTGTAAAATACCATCAGGAATTCCAATCTAGAAATCAAAATTTTGATTGATTTTTTAAATTTCAGTTAAGATAAGTAAATTAATTAATTTTATAGATAAGTGTTTGTTTGTTTCCTACTCTTTCACGCAAAAATTACCGGTAGATTTTATTGAAATAAGGCACACACATAGTATAGGTATGATTAACACATAGGACATTGTCGATGGAGACGTGACCAAAGCGTGAATATCTAGGTACATATTTCTGCCTAAAAAGGGCAGTGTTGACTGAACGTCGTTCGTCTGTCAAAGCAAGTCATATGAGTATCTACTCACCCATAGAGAGAATCTACCTCTCTCTCTTTCTAAACCTAATGGATACGAGTAACATCAAAATAGGTTCAGGCACTTCCTAACCCGAACACAATTCCCACACCCACGCAAACAAGGTTTTTTCAAGGTGGTAGAACCAGTGTAGTTCGACCGGGGAAGTATTACCTACTGCCACACCTATTTCTAGCGTGAAGCATTTCTTGCGTTTCGAGAAGGGTGTGGTTGCCGGCACATTTTCGCATGAGGCGACCATCATAGTCCTCGGAAGTAGCAACACATCTGTGATTGACTTCAGATGGAACACATGTTCTGTATGTAGTCTGTTCTGTATGATTACAGATGTCTTTAGGCGGCAGTGACTACTTACCATCAGGTGAACTGCATGCTCGTTTGCTACTTTAGCCATAAAAAAAAAACAAAGAAAGAGAACAAAGTACACAGTAAATAAACAAATCATTTAAAAATTGTTTATGTGAATATTAGTTTAGTGAATTTTATTTACTTTGGTATTACGAATACACTTTAATGACCCATAGGCTGAAGTAGTTTAATTAATGTAAACTAAGTTGATGCATCTTTGTGTACAAACATAAATTAAAAACGAAAAACGAAATAAAACTCTCATACGGCGGCCATTTAATTGAATCTAAAACATTTACTGGTTAAGCGGTCGGGCCCTTGCAGAGGGGTCAAAAGGAGGGGCCCTGATTAGTAACGTGGGGACGAAACCCCAAAGCCACAAAAATATTATTATTATTACTGCCCTGCAAACAGAATTATGTTACGATATTAGGAATCAGGACCTATTCGGCGCTGATTACTGTAAATTTTCCTAGGTTGGACTTATTTGACTTGAAACGTCAGTAATCACTAGAAATGCGCTGAATATTCGGTTGTTTTTTGATTTTCGGCGTATCTATTGAATTGGGCCGAATTATTCGGTTTTGGTGCCGAATATATTCGGTTCGAGTTTTTCCTATTTTTTTGGTTACACGTCACAGTATAGAACAAAGACAAACCAATTTACGTAAGATTTATGTTATAAATCACAGAAATCATGTGAAAAGTGTGTTGAATAAAGCTATACTTATATATAAGTCAACTAAATTTTAAATTAACATTTTTAAAACCTCAATCAAATTCTCATTTTTTGTAAACTCTCCCATTTAACATTAACATTTGTTTTTAATCCTCAAATCAACATTTTTTTATGAATTCACTTCTGCAGTTTAAATAAGAAATGGGAAACTGAATAATTCGGCCAAATATCCGGTTTGATAAAAGTTAAACCGAATACTTATTTGGTATTCGCTTATTCGGTGAAACCACTATTCGGCGCATCTCTAGTAATTACTTACCATCAGTTGGATTACATGTTCGTAATACAGGAATATAGCATTAAAAATATAATATTTCATACTTTTAAACTATACTCTTATCAGAACTCAATAACTCACTTCAAAACGAGTACTGTGTTAATAAAGAGTTTAAAGTGTGTGTCGATCAATCAAAATGTTTACAAGAGTTCCTAATACGTAAAAAGCTTCGGTGACACATTGAGATCGATCGACTGACTCTTCCTTCCAACCCTTTTCTAATCTATCTCCATAAACATGCAACACTTTAGTCGATATAATTAGGAAGAAAAAAGCCAATTATAACATAACTCAAAAGGTGGTAGAATCAGTGTAGTTCGACTGGGGAAGTACCACCGCCACACCTATTTCCAGCGTGAAGCATTTCTTGCGTTTCGATGGAAGGGTGTGGTTGCCGGCAACTTTTATATGAGGCGACCATCATAGTCCTCGGGAGTAGAAATCGGTGATTGACTTTAGATAGCACACATGTTCTCTATGAAGTTGATTACAGTTGTAAATGAGCGGCAGTGATCACTTTCCATCAGGTGGACTGCATGCTCGTTTGCTACTTCAGTCATATAAAAAAAAAAATTCGACGACCAGCGTGGGCGAGCGGTTACCATACCAGTCAGACGCGCAATGGGTTCCGGGTTCGATTCCCGGCTAGACATCTACGATAAGTTTAGATTCCTGTTCTGGGTCTGGGTGTTTGTGTATTCGTCTTTGTGTGTGTCATGACTCAGGAGAAAATCCTAGTGTGGGGCTATATGACTGTAGAAAGCCTGTTTAAAAAAATACTTTGTGAGATAAATATAATGTATGTATAAGTAGATATTACATTTTTATGTCACTGTTCCGCCGATATAGTCGAGTATGTGATTCGTTTGTCAGTAAAGAAATTATGATCGCGTATCATGAGTAGGTATCCCTTAGGCCCTCAGATAGTTAAGGAAAGGACACAATTAATCAATAATGATGTAACTTATTTAAAAAATAAATGTTTCCTTATATCTTAGGCATCACTTTGGGTTGATAATATGTGAGACTAATCTTAATAACCACAAATTGGAACAATTTTAATGAAAAGTTCCAAATCCGAATTTACCCCATACCTAGGACCGGATAGGCATTTTATGTAGGTAAGTAGGAAGTAGGTAAATATAAATAGCAAAAATATACCAAAATATATCAAATTGCTCGACGTTTGTGCATACAAAAATAATTATTATAGCTCATAACAACCAAAAACACGAAGCGTGTCCCATTTACGGCTATTTATCCGCGGACTTAGTTTTACTACATTTTTCGCCACAAATCCAACACACTAAGTCATTTTGAATGTTTTTATTGATTTCTTAGGTTCGAAGTATCTAAAAGAGTAATTAAAACAATCGCTTCTAATACATAAACTTATATCTATATGAAAACTTGATATACGAAAATCACCCCGTCCGCTTGTACCTACCCATAGGCATTAATTTAAAATTGTAATAACTGATTATTTTTACACTCATACCACCAATTAATTATTATTATTATTATTATTATTTATTTAATAAATTAAGATAACACTGATCCAAATTGTGTTAGTAGAGACTTAATTCTAGTGTTAGTACATAATACCATTTTATCGGTCAAATATGTATTACTTCTGAAATAACATTGCTGCCTCTGGTTTAAATTACAAAGATTCTTACTTTGAGAGCTCTACCAGCGACTCATTTCGCTATATGGATAAACTTCATATGAGTCTTTCACGCCAGACTACACACTTACAATCGATGTGACAACCACAGATGTCGCCTGTCGGTCTGGCTCGCATCTGCAACAAGGTGAGACGCAACAAATAAACAAAGATGGTCGCCACGCCCTGCTACGATGTTATGAGAGTGAAATGCTTTGATACTTGCGAATCAGTTTCTACCGTTTAGCCACGAAAGCACCAAAGAAATTGGCGCTGCAGAGCGTGCGTTTTTTATATTCGATTGAAATAATAATCGAGCATGCAGCCCACCTGATAGTAATTGGTAAATGGTCAATTTCAAGGCGGTAGCCATTGTAGTTCGACCGGGGAAGTACGTCCGCCACACCTATTTCTAGCTTGAAGCATTTCTTGCGTTTTAATAGAGGGCTGTGGTTGCCGGCACACTTTGACATGAGTATGGTTCCACCGGGGAAGTCACATGACTTCCCCGGTCGAATTACACTAGGTTCTACCACCTTTATGAGTTTTTTTCTCATTTACGCAAAATCTACCTGTCGGATTTCACTGAAATTTGGCACACATATAGTTTATGATCTCATCCAAACATAGGATAATCGTGGTAGACTTAACCGAATCTACCACGATTATCCATATCACGATTATATCGATAGTGAAGATGAAGAAATACGCTAGTATTTCATAGAACTTTTGTATGCACCGTGCTTTATAATAACGATCTAAAAAATGAATTAGAAAATATTGCAGTAAGCACTTCACACTTGTACTTTACTAATATCAAAGGTCTGATATTAAGTTATCGACAAACAAACATTCTAGCGTAGAAATCACACAACAAACATACTTGTCACCGAATAAGGGAAGCAAAGGTGCCGACGACCCTTTGCCATGCCGCTATGCCCCGCCTCTTTTACACTTAGCAAAGACATGGAATAAATATCGCTGTCTACTTACCGACATGGGTCTATTAGATTATAAAGTAGAGTAGCCATACCCATTTGCATTTTAGGACAAGTAAAGCAACTTTACTTGTCCTAAAGTGCAGTATTTAAGTAGTGAGCATTTAATATTATAGAGCAGTGATAGCCTAATGGTTGAAACTTGCTGTTTCAATCGGGAGGTCCGAGGTTCTGCCTGGGTTAGGCACGCACTACTCATTTATGTGCGTATAAGAAATTAATTATTACTGCTTTTCGGTGAAGGAAAATATCTTGAAGAAACCTACATACCCGAGAGTTCTTTAAAAAATGTTCTCGGGGTGTGTGAAGTCCACCAATTCGCACTTAGCCAGCGCGGTGGGCTATAGCCTAAAACACTCTCATTCCGAGAGAAGACCCGTGCCCAGCAGTGAAATTTTGATATCGAATACTACAATGTCGAAAATAGATTTAATTTAGATAGTCTTTAATTTACATATCATGGAACTTATGAAGCAGTGCCGTGGTTGCTATTGCTAATGTTTACTATTGCTATGATTATTGTTTAGTATAACAGAATGAATAAAAAAGCAGAAACGTGTCATGTTTTTAAATGTTTTGAGGTTCCCATGTTGTAAAAAAAGCACGTAAAACAAAAATATTGATTGCATCTCACGAATATCAATTAGGATACCTAACATTCTATAATTTATAATACTTGCTGTTCAGTTAAGTTGGTAAAAAAATAATTTCCAGTTACTACAATTAATAGTCGTATACATTAAATTATTAGATCTAAAATTTTTAGACTAATTATTTTAATTTACAGAAATAACAAACAAATATATTTACAGTATATACAAAACAAAATATTAAGTATAAAATATTAATAAATATTTGTATTTAGTACTTATGCGCATTTAAAAATATTTTTGGGCTCGTATATATTTATCGCACTTTTGATACTTTTTTTATTGGCTTAATCAAAATTTATATCTGACATTGATTTCCTTTTTTATAACGTTCTTTCTTTACCATGAACATATTTTTATTGAGTTGACTTACATTCATAAAGACATCCCATTCAACACCAAAACCATGGAAACACTAACGTAGTTGTCACCGTCGGTCATCGATTGATGTGGCGAATTTTTGTTTGGCTTGCTTTGTCGGCACGAAGGCTACATCAGGTACATTTGTTATTTATAATGTTCAAATGCCCATTGACACCTTTTCACACTCAATTCAGTGGTAGCTTTGATCTTGTTTAAAAAGCCGAGAAGCTAATATTTGTGACATTATATGTACCTATGTTCTCAGGGTTGCGATAAATGTGTAAGTTACGACTTCACAAGTATAAGTATAATTATAATTAATGAATATATTATAATTAATGAACGCGCCATTAATGATTTGAATTGAAACTTCACTGATCTTAGTATTAATTTTACTGTGTTATTTAATTATATGCTATTTAATCGTCTGTTTCCCAAATATAAATAAAATAAAAAATAAAATAGAATATTCTATAGGTTTGCATAAGCAAGGCGTGAGTAAGGAATAATGTGCAAAAAAAGAACAAAATAAATTTAATTGATGTAGGAAACAAGTATGCAATTTTACCTAAAGTAATTGCAGCCCATTGACATGAGAAATGAATTCCAAAATAATCGTATCATTACATAGTATATTACAAATTCGCTTTCCGCTGTCTGTCCCTATGTATGCTTAAATCTTTAAAACTGCGCTACGGATTTTAATGCACTTTTTTAATAGATAGAGTGATTCAAGAGGAAGGTTTTTGTGTATAATACATGCTTAATATAGTGGAGGAACATTGATAATTTTAGATTTTTGACTTTTAGGCAGGACGAAGTTAGCCGGGTCAACTAGTAAAATTATAAATGTGAGAGTTTTGTAATGATGTATGCGTTTGTTTGACTCTTTAAATACTACTAGTGGATATTTCAAAAACTTGACATACGCGTACTTTATGACCTATATTAACACATTACCGTGGTAAACGTGACCGAAGCGGGTGAACGGGAAGAGCCTAGTTTCTAATAACAGTGGTCTACAACAAAATGCTCCTTTAAATGAAAAATGATGAATAGGAGAAGTTAAACATCACAAAATCAGATTTGCTTTCAATTTTTTTTGCTATCACGTATATTTTTTTATAAATTATTTTTTTACAAGCTCTACAGTGTGCATTTTTGTTTGTTATTTTTGCTTTAACGATGTTTTATTCAATTCAGATCATATTTACATCTACAAAAATAGCGTGTATCCATAGAAAAAGAGAGACTGATATTTCCTGACAATTTTCTAACACTAATACTTGTGTCACAGCAGTTGTCGCTATGATTTCGTAGCGTGCAGTACGTTGAAATGTTGTATAGTAAATATTTTTAATTTATACCGCATATTTTGGTTAGTAAGGAATTTGATTAAAATTTTTTGTTTTTTCAATTATAGATCAAAATATAATCACATAATTGAACTACAGCTAAACATGAGTTAAAACCAAGCCGGGAAAATATTTCAACATTTTAGAAGTGTTTGTTAATGCGTTTAAAGTTGCAAATAGAATAAGTGAAATAAACTTTCATATTTAAAAGTTTCCTATCGTAACATCTGCTCTGTGGTTGTGCATTGATTCGCGGGAATCAAGCACCATCCCCACACGTGCGCAGTGGGAGCACATTTCCACGTCGCTACACACAACGACATTAAATTATCATAATTTACACCAAACGCTATGTAAGCAATAAGTATTAATATTTTATTTTTAATAATTATATAGCAGAAAACAGGCATGTAGTCCATCTGATATTAAGTGGCCACTGCTTTACGTGGAAATCTGTAATCAACTTCATACAGAACATGGATTCTATCTGAAGACATTTACAGATGCAGTGGCAACCACCCCTGAGGACTATGATGGTCACCTCATGTAAAAGTGTGCCGGCAACCACACCCTTCCATTGAAAGGCAAGAAATGCTTCACGCTGAAATGAAGTGTGGTGGTGGTACTTCTCCGGTTGAACTACACTGGTTCTACCTTCATCTGTTCTTGAGAGAGAAATTAAAATGCCTCATATTAATGTTAGCTTACTATATTTGTAAGCTAGAACATAGCGGCTCTAGTTTTTCCTATTTTCGCTGTTTATTGCTTTTAAGTTGATATTAGGTTGTAAGGAACTATGGACGGTTTGGAGTAAAAAGAAACGTGTGCACTCTCTGATTGTTTATTTTGCACTAACTTTATAAATTTGATTCGCTTACTTATATTATGCGAATAAGGAGTGGACATACCGCCCACCAAAAACTACAGTTTTTAAACATAATGTAGAAAACAAAATTTGATAATTACTACAATTACTTGCCAAACAGTTAAAATGTTATGTTCATATTATTTAAGCGGACTGTATCTATTTTTTTGATTTTAAACTTTATTTTTAACTAACAATTTCTCCAACATTATGATTTTAACAGTTGACAAATTTTACATGAGCTATCTTTCTGCAACCCAAATTTGTTATTATATTACATGCTTTGATCTTATACACATTTAATTTTTTGTCATTTTCTTTTTACAATATAAGTACATTCTATTACATGCACAATCACTGTTACCGCCCACCATGAAATATCTACTCAAAGTCTTTTGGAAGCGGTATCACTTTATACAATGGTCTCTTCAACTCGTGATCGCCCTTGCATTGTATGGTTACAACTCTGACCAAATTATCCTTTCCAGGGTGTAGTTGTTTTATTCTTCCATGTAACCATTTTGTAGGGGGCGCAGCTTCATCCTTCACGATGACAACATCTCCAACTGCGGGTGATGAGAATGTCTTTTGCCACTTGTGTCTTTGTTGTAGTGTGTTGAGATACTCAGCCTGCCATTTTTTCCAAAAATGTTGAGTTAATTTTTGAATCAACTGCCACCTGGTTAACAAATTTATATTTTTGCTCTCATAATTCACATCTGGAACGTTAACTAAAGGCTCGCCGACGAGAAAGTGACCAGGTGTGAGAATGTCTTCGGTTGAATTGTCTATTTGACAGAGGGGACGTGAATTCAAGCAAGCCTCAATCTGTGCCAGAAGTGTGGCCATTTCCTCATATGTCAATTTGGTGTCTTTATTTACTCTCGTCAGGTGTCTCTTGGCTGATTGCACACCAGATTCCCATAAACCACCACAAGTCGGCATTCGTGCAGGTATAAAGTGCCAAGTTGTTCCATCATTTGCCAGAATTTCAGCCACTTCCTTTGCCATGTTGTCTTTGCCAGCTCGAAACAAATCCTTCAACTCTTTTGCAGCGCCCACAAAATTTGTCCCATTGTCACTCCACACGTGTTGGCAGTATCCTCTGCGAGCGACAAATCTTCGGAATGCAGCAATAAATGCTTGTGACGTGAGATCTGTAACCGCCTCAAGGTGTATCGCGCGAGTTGCCATGCATACAAATAAACAAATGTAGCCCTTAGAAGCGTGATGTTCACGACCCTTGGAAGATCTTATCCACACAGGCCCGGCGTAGTCAACTCCACTGTTCAAAAACGCTCGATGTTGATTCACTCTTTCTGCAGGCAGCTGACCCATCAGTTGATATTTTGTTTTTGCCCTATCCACAATACAAATTTTGCTATTACGCACGCATTTTTTGACACTAGATTTTAACCCCACTATCCAATAACCTGATCTTAAATAAGACATCATTAACTGAATACCTCCATGAAGCGTTCTTATGTGAGCTTCATTAATTAGTAGTTTTGTAATATGCTGGTTGGCACGAATGATAATTGGGTGTTTAGTTAATTCGGAAAGTGACGAATTCTGAAGTCTACCACCTACTCTAAGGATCCCTTTGCGATCTAAAAATGGGGAAAGGCTGATTAGGGAACTTCTACTCTTAACGTTTCCTTTCTTCTTAATTTCTTCAATTTTCTTTTCATATACGAGATTTTGGTAATATATAATGCATTCGTTTAATATACTATCCAATTCCTTTGGTTGCAAATCTTTTGGTCTAGATTCTAATTTATCCACCTTCAAAATTCTTTTACAATATGCTAATACCCGTGTCATCCTAGATAATGTTGAAAATCTTTCCCAAATTGGCTGTTCTTCTACAACTAAATTGCATGTAACCTTTGATTCTAATTGTGTTTGTGGTATATCTAAGTTAGCTCTATTAAAGACAGCAATTTCCTCCTTGAGCCATGTCGGTCCAGTCCACCATGTTTTATGATTCACTAATTCGCATGATTTTATACACCTTGTTGCGATATCAGCTGGATTGTCAGCGGATCGTAGATGCCTCCACCTATCGTTGCTTAGTATTCTTGTGATTTCTGCTACTCTATTAGCAACAAATGTGCGCCAACGATTAGGTTGTGATTGTAGCCAAGATAACACTACCATAGAATCCGTCCAAGCGAAAATTTTATCGTTTGTTATCTTTAAAATATTCACTACATCATTTATAAGTTCGACGAGAAGTACGGCAGCACATAGCTCCAACTTAGGTACTGATAACTGTTTCAATGGTGCAACCTTGGTTCGCGATGCAATTATAATTACATGTACTTCATTTTCTTCTGCTATTCGTAAGTAGGTCACAGCTGCATATGCTTGAGTAGAAGCATCTGCAAAACCATGTAGTGTTACGTTCTTATAGTTTTCAGATGTTGTTTTAAGCCATCTAGGTACTTTAATGTTTTTTAAATGTATAGAGTCTTCTCTGTAGCTTTTCCATTCTTCTTTCAAATTAGTTGGTAATTCTTCATCTCAACCTAGACTGCAAAGCCATAACTTTTGAATTAAAATCTTCGCACTTATAACAACTGGTGCTAACCATCCAAAGGGGTCAAATAAGCGGGCAACATCAGATAAAATGGATCTCTTCGTTATAGGATATCTCAATTCTGGTAAGTTAACTGTAATTTTAAATTCATCATCTTTTCTATCCCATGTTAAACATAGTATTTTAATGATTTTATCTAGTTTAATTTCTATTGTATTATTTGTTTTCTCTTCTTGTAAATATACTAAAACTTCTTCAGAATTACTTGACTATTTTTGCATTTTAAATCCTCCCCTTTCTAATATCATTTTAATTTCATTACACATCCTTTTTGCATCCTCAACATTTTCATGTCCTACCATCAAATCATCCATATAGAAACCATTTTTAATTATAGGAGCAGTATCCGGAAAATCTTGAGCTTCATCATCAGCTAACTGCTGCAACGTACGGACTGCAAGATATGGAGCGGCGGCCGTACCGAATGTTACAGTAGTCAAGTTGTAGCTTTCAAGTTCCATAACAGGGCTATCTCGCCAGACAATACGTTGAAGATTTGTATGTTCATCGGTCATGTTTATCATTCGATACATTTTTATAATATCTCCTACTACGCATATTTTATGAGTTCGTCACGATATAATCAAACTTCGGAGATCAAGTTGTAAAACAGGTCCAACCATCATGCAGTCATTAAGAGAGTAGCCGTTGGATCCCTTCGCAGACGCGTCATAAACTACTCGCAATTTACTAGTCTCCTTGTCCTCACGAATAACTGCGTGATGTGGTAAGTAAATAACGTTTTTGTCGTCTGTTGTTTCAGATTTTCTCATGTGACCCATCTCCTTGTATTCATTTATAACCTTCGTGTACTCGTTTTTCAATATTTCAGATTTTGCAAATTTTCTTTCTAAACATTGAAATCTTCGTATTGCTTGTTCCTTTGTATCTTTACATAAGTTGACTGTCTCCTCTATACTGTATTTTAGCGGTAGGTGAACTATATATTTTCCATTAGCTTCTCTTTTAGTTGTATTTTTATATAATTCTTCACACCTTTCTTCTTCCTTTGTAATTATTTTCTTCTTGTTATATAAGTCTGTTTCTATTTCCCAAAACTTACGCAACATATTATTGTCTTCTTCAACCATTCTTGTAATATGTAGTGTAGTTAAATTGTGTTCATTGTTTGTTCCTATTTTGTCTTCCCTTTTTCCCGATAGTATCCACCCCAAACTTGTTTTCTGAGCCACTAATCCTTCACTCATCTTAAGTAAACCATCTTCTATAATTTTACAAAAGACGTCAGCCCCGAGTAACATATCTATCTTGCCCGGTATATTGTATGTAGGGTCAGCCAATGGTAAAGTTTGAAGCTGTGAATTCGTCGTGATGTGTTTCGATGGGAGCCTACTACATATCGTTTTCAGCACATAAGCTTTAACTTGTATAACATCGTTTACATTAAATCGCGACGTAATTGTTAGATCAACACAATGTTTAATTGATATTCGACTTCCTCCTTCAACTCCAGAAACAACACCATCAATATTATTTTTGTATAAACCTAAAAGGTCGACAACCCTAGCCGAAACGAAAGATGCTTCGGACCCCTGGTCAATCAATGCACGAAGTAGGTGTTTGTGTCCATTCCTTGAAGTAACCTCTACTTTTGCCGTGGCTAGTAACACTTCATGTCCAGGATTGTGAGAAAGATGTGCCGTTGTGATACATGGCTCCATTGATATAGCGCCTTGTGAAGTCTCCTTTGCGTCGTTGGAGTGATGTAACAGAGAGTGATGTTTCCTTTTACAAATTCTGCAGGACGTTGTTTGTTTACACTTGAATGCGTTGTGATTAGGTACGAGGCAGTTGAAGCATAATTTATTAATTTTAACAAAATCTTGTCTCTTCTCCACAGGTAATTTCGAAAAATCTTTACATTGGAATATGTAATGATTGTTTTGGCAATAAGTGCATGTATGTTGTGTTGTTACACTGGCGGGATTTTTTGTAGTCTCAGTAGTAGTAATAGTAAATAATTTTTGCGTTAGTATTTTGTCTCTCGAGTTTACCGACATCGGCGTGACTAATTCAAGTGTACGGAACTTAGCTTCGAGAAACCCCTTCAACATATCCCAGGTAGGTAGCTCATTGGATTGATTTTTGTACGTAAACTCCTCCCAGTCCTTTAATGACTCCGGGTCCAATTTCTGACCAACTAGAAATATTAATATAGGATCCCAAGAGTCGGTTTTAATTGACAAATTATTTAAATTACTAATACATTCCGCCGTTGTATCTAACAGATTTTTAATTTGACTAGATGTCTGATTACTAACCCTTTTTTGACTAAACAACCTTTTTAAAATAGAATTTAAAATCATTTTTTTATTACCAAAACGCCCCTTAAGTAACTCCCAAGCTTGTACATAATTATCCTCCAAAGTTTGTATATGCCTTAATAAGATTTCTGCCTCCCCAGACACACTTGTTTTTAAATAATGTAACTTTTGAACATTACTAAGATTTGTATTGTGGACAAGAGCTGTAAACAAATCCTGATAGGTAGGCCAATCCTCATATTTCCCCGAGAACGTAGGTAATTGTATGCGTGGTAAAGTGGCTAATGATGGTACAGTTGATGGCTGAGTATCATTACTTACTGTTGACATATTGGCATTCGACGTATCCAACTTTAACAAATGATCAATTAAATCTGCCTGTAACACCAGGTACAAATCTTCCACTTGATAAAAATCTTCGTTCAAAAAATAAGGCAGCATACCCCTTTGTTCCCGCGGCGTGCATGCCGTAAGATTGCTGTGTGTTTGCTTAAATGTACTCCAATAATCCTCTAAACTTTTCAATCTTGCTTGTACATAACCTTTTGTTAGTCTTTGTTTCGGACATTTCTTCAAATTAATCTGCGTTCTCTGTATAATATTCGCCATGTCACTCAATGTAGATAAATGTCTTTCTTGTTCCGCTGTAGTTGGAATACTCTCTTGAGCGGCCTGAGCCATGCTTAGATACTATTCTTCTTTTTAGGTACTCTTAATAAACGCAGCACGTGCTCAAACAGAAACAAAGTCCAGTTATAAAAATAGCGTTCAATAATAACCGCAAAAACTGTCCTTAATAATGAATATTGAAGTAAACAACTCCCGGCTTATCTAAGGAATGCGGCTTCCTATTGTCTTCGCGATCTCGAGTAACAGATGTGTCCGTCGATTCAATCCGGCTCGAAGGACCATATGTTTATTGCTTTTAAGTTGATATTAGGTTGTAAGGAACTATGGACGGTTTGGAGTAAAAAGAAACGTGTGCACTCTCTGATTGTTTATTTTGCACTAACTTTATAAATTTGATTCGCTTACTTATATTATGCGAATAAGGAGTGGACATAGCCCTGTATACCCTGTATAAGTAGTGCTAATTACTTCTATAAAGCAAAAATAGGTACGTCGATGATGTTTTCCGATGTACAAAGGGTTTAACTTCTATAATAACGGACACGATCATTTTATTGGATCTTTGTGGCTGCGGTAACTAACAAGTTAAGCGAAAAACACTTCGGTCGCCCAAAGGATCGATTATAAATTATAACTTACTATATGATCAAATGACGGTTGTCACGCGTGGTGAAATCACAAAGCTCTGATATATCGCCCTCTCAACATCTGCTCGATGTGATACCGCAAAAAATATCCATTCCTTGACACGGGCCAAATATCACCGTTGGAAAGAAATTAATTCAAATTCAGTAAGAGCAAGAAGACCATATGTCTGTGTAAAAAGCGGAAATCCAGGCAAAAGAATAATGTGATTAAACTAAATAATGTCAATTATTAAAAGTTTCTAAACTATTGGTCACTTGCGCATATTGAAAGTGTTTTTTATTCTTACATACAATTATGGTCGATTCGGCCGCCTATGTTAAGTGGTTAAATGTAACCCATGAACATGACTAACCCTAAACTGAATTACTAAACGTAAACCTCCAATACAAATAGAAAACCGTATCCTTATATCCAAAAATGTCAGATGTCTTTGTCAAAATACCCGCTATAGCTTTTAAATGTAGCTAAGTTATTAAACCTCTTTTTACCTTTAACGAGTGCGTTCAAAATAACTTGAAAACTATTTACAATTTATTTAAATTAGAGAAATATTGGTGCTAATTGGACAATATGAAGTTTAGTTTTTAATTTAAATGACGGTCGGGTGACCAGTACATTTAAAGAGATCATTGATTAATAGATAATAGTTAAACGGTTGTTTACAAAAATCTAAAATGTTACTATAGCTTAAACTCTTTTTTTAGTGATAACAGTGATCGCTCAGACTTGTGAACTCGTGTATAAATTTAAGTGTTGTTTAATAATCTGTGGACACAATATCCAGTGACATTTATTACTTAAGTATTATTTATAATCCATCAAAATTACAACTTTAATTATTTTAATGTATATTTGTAAGCCACTCAGTGGCAGAATAAGCGATTAAACAAAAATATTTGAATACCAACAGTACCTATGTTACCTTATTCACAAATAAATTGATTTGATTTGATTTGAAAAATCTTCAAACTCGAACCTCAAATTATTATTTTAAACGTCACAGTCAAAGGCTTACAACAACAGTCCGTTACTTCTACGATTTCCAAACATTAAACCACCTGCTCGAACCGTAAGTGTCAACGTTTGAAGAAAACAATGACAAACATATCGATAATCGCATAATCGTGTTGAATCTTAAACAGCTATTTGGCCAAGTCAAGTACTTAAGCCGACATAATACATTTAAACCGAACACAATTTACTGAACGCAAATAATACAATATATTGTTCAAATCAACAAACCTCGTTCGTTTCATACAGCACTATTATAAACACAATAAGGTGTATTTTGTTGCAACTTTGAGAGAGCGTTGCATTTTTTTAGCCGACTTTTGTCATTGACTCCTTTGTATTCGAACCCACAATACTAATGTACTCATATCTATTGAAACTTGTCATCTATACTAAGTACTTTTAGCTGAATTCGTGAGGAATGTAAAACCCGACCCTATCTTAGTAGATATAGAGTTATTTTTACAACGGACAATTTGTAGTGTGAATGTAATTGAAATTTTGACTTACCTAACTCGTGTGACGGGGCGAGATGGTGTGACGAATTTGGGTTTTAATTGTGGAGATACAAAGAAAGTGGTGAAATTGTCGCCGGAATTATTGATACCCTTGTTAACGCTGCAATGTCAGATTTGATGGATTTATCATCCCTACGACTTTCTTTACGTTATTTGTATTTTCCGCTGATTATCTTAAAACTTTTATTATATAGTTTTATATTTAAAGATGTTACAATTTTAAAAACTTGTAATGGTTAATGTAACCGTTAACTAGCTATGAAACTTTAAAAAATGATTCGTGTTATACAACCATAAAATTAGTACATAAGAATGCTCTGTCATAGTAATCAAATACATATAGGTATACTACGAAAAGTTGTCATGACAGTACTGTTTAACAGGGAAGGCACTAACGCCACATTTATTACAAGTATGAAGTTGTACATTAATCTCGAAGAGCGTAGTTACCGTCTGATCAAAAATAAAGACTAAATAAAGCTTTCAAGAGTGGCAACGCATCTGTGATCGGTTCCAATTGATGTTCTTTTCTGAAGTCACCTACAGGCGCGTTGCTACTCCCGAGGATTATGATGGTCGCCTCCTTAAAAACTGAGCTGGCAACTACACCTTTCCACCGAAACGAAAGAATTGCTTAACGCTAGAAATAGGTGTGGCCAAGGTACCTCTCTCGGTCAAACCATATACCAACTTGTAGATATGTTATTCTATAATGTGTTGGTTACATAATGTTTCTGAGTATGACCACGTTCCATCAAGCGGACTTTTTTCTTGTGATCGAGGGGGAAACCTTCAAAAGGTACCCGCCGCCATGGGAGCAACGCTGGGTTATGTGGGATTCTTACCTCACTAAAACCTTCTCGTCCTCAGCGCTACGTGGAGGACTACGGGTTCTCCAACGGAACACAGCCGGAGTCCTCCGAGCGCAATGCCCCTTTTGGACCCTTCCCCGGTGACCGATTCATGCTCACCGTGCCTCTCGGTGTTTACGACGGCAAGCAGCCACACATGCCATCGTCCTTCGCGGGGTCGCTTGGCTGGACGGTCCGAGCACGGACTCTTACCGCGAGCAACTCCAGAAACCCCTTTTAGTCGTCTCTTACGACAGGCAGAGGATACCGTAGCCCTATAACGGTACCGGTCCCTGGTCCCGTAACTACAGGGACACCATCAAACGGACTGCAAGCACATTTGCTACTTCAACGGTAAACACGTCTACTATTTAAAAACTTAAGACACAGATCAACATAAGTTATAACTTAAGTGCCTAATCTTCTAATAACGACCATCTAGTTACAACTAAGATGACCACGTGTTTACGATGACCACGTTTTAAGCAAAACTTTCTAGTTTGCATTATTCCAGCACCTAACCATTCGTCGTCAACCTATTATTATCCCACTGCTGGGCACGGGTCTTCTCTCAGTATGAGAGAGTTTAGGCCATAGTCCACCGCGCTGGCCAAGTGCGAATTGGTGGATTTCACACACCTCCGAGAGCTTTTTTTTTTAAAGAACTTTCGGGTATGTAGGTTTTCTCACGATGTTTTCCTTCACCGAAAAGCAGTGATAATTAATTTATAATACGCACATGAATCGGTGCGTGCCTGGGTTTGAACCTCGGACCTCCCGATCGAGAGGGCAAGTTTCAACCATTAGGCTATCACTGCTCTAATAATTGGTGTTTACTATTTAATATACTTTCTACGCGAAGAGTTCACCGTAACTGTTCGTAGTTCGTAGTTTACTTATGTTATACTTTTATTCACACTAGGTAAAGCTACAATGACCATGCGATACTATGAACGAGACTATCCTGTTTACAATATATCATCCTATTCTCCCTAGAAAATAAACGGACTTACAAACGTTGGGTGTTACCTAGTGTTTGCTAGTCGGAGGTTTAATTTAACATAAGTTTACTTTTTATATAAAAGAAATAGCAAAGCAGCATGCATTTCACCTGATGATGAGAGGCTACGGCGGCCTGTAGTTGTTATCGTTGTCAACCCATTACTGTCTCACTGCTGGGCACGGGTTTTCTCTCGAAATGAGAGTTTTAGGCCATAGTCCACCGTGCTGGCCAAGTTCGAATTGGTGGACTTCACACACCTCCGAGAACTTTTTGAAGTGAAACTTCTTTATCGGGGTTGTTGAAGTGAAACTTCTTTATCGGGGTTGGAAAAAATTTAGTGTAACATTTTTTCGTTACGCGCCATCTTTTTTTTTCCGTTACGCGCCATCTTTTTCTTATCCCTATCACGCGTGAAATTAGATAGATTATTATAGATTAGATTATTAGATAAAGTTTAATAAAAGCCTTTTATTTTTTGAAAAATAACGTCATAAAGAAGTTTCACTTTTTACGAGTGTACGCTAGTACACGCACACATTTTTTTAAAGAACTCCCGGGTGTGTAGGTTTCCCCACGATGTTTTCCTTCACCGATAAGCAGTGAAAATTAATTTCTAATACGCACATAAATCAGCAGTGTGTGCCTGGTTTTGAACCTTGGACCTCCCGATTGAGAGGGCAAGTTTCAACCAATAGGCTATTACTGCTCTAACATCAAAGATCTACAATCGACCCTGAATAAGAAGAATCTCATTTAACATTAATTAATATGAACTAAGTTGGAATGCCTCGTGTTTAAAAGCATGTCTCTGTTACCAAACACTTCTAACCAGAGCGCAGCAGTCCTTAACTATTCGACAAAAATAGGCATAGTGACCGAGGCTCTGAATTCGAACTGCAAAGTTATTTGCCACTTTCATTATCATTTGCTTACTTTTCACTCTGAGAGAAGAGCCTAACATTGCAACAGAAAAGTATGGTGAAGACATTCAAACGAACTACTTTTATACTTGAACAGACTTAATTCAAGGTTTGGGTACAACCCATTATTGTCCCACTGCTGGGCACGCGTCTTCTCTCAGAATGAGAGAGTTTTAGGCCATAGTCCACAGCGCTGGCCAAGTGCGAATTGGTGTACCAATCCAAGGTTTACACATGTAAATTAATATAGATTTTTCTAATACGAACTCTTCTTCTGACGAATTCTTCTGAATATTTCTTATTTAAGTAAGATTAAATAGTTCAATGTAAATTGAATATGACCATATCCTATTTTGTAAACAAAAATAATGGTCACAGTAAATCTGCAAAAGCTAGCAACACATCCCATATAAACTTTTATCTGTGAAGTAACAAGCTTGGTAAAGCCTTTCTAACTGTTAGTACATGTTCATAAAACAGAGATGGGGTATATTGCCAATATTCCTGTAATTTCTTGTGTTACGGTTACCGAACTTATAAAAACAACTTATAACATACTATAAACATATAAATAATAGTTCAAAAATCAACAAAACCCAGCCATGTTGTCTCAGCGTTAAATAGCATTACTCCCTCTCGTGGATGTTGTAGAAGGAGAGTAAGAAAGAAAGAAATTAATCGCAACTTACAGTAATAACAATGTAATTAGAGTGTAGTGTCCTTAGAATTATATACAATAGCTTAGCATTATACGTAAAAAAAAAACAAAATCACAACACTTATACATCTATGTACAATGCACCGAATTATACATACCACGTAAATAAAAAGGATAAATGGTCCTATATATATATTAAGCGTAATCGTAAGATTTCTTTAATTGCCAACGTTGTCACCACCGCACACGACAGTGTGATGGTGACAGCGATGGCCTAACGTGGAGCTAAGAAATAAAGACTTATTGTTTAAAAAAAAAGAAGAACTATTGTGACAAAAGGCACGGACGATCAGTCTGTGGAGTTTTTGTGTTATAATAAAAAAAGGAGAGTAAGAGATAACATGCAGGAGATAGTAGAACCTAGAGAGAAAGAACCGGAGAAACACCACCGCCACACCTAATTCAAGCATGAAGTAGTTCTTGGGTTTCGATGAATGGGTGTAATTGCCAGCATACCTACTTTTATATGAGGCGACCATCTTAGTTCACGGGAATAGCCACGTATTTATGATTGATTGTAGGTAGAAAGAACCCTTGTTCTGTATGAAGTTGTTTACAGATGTCCATGGGTGACAGCGACTACTTACCATCAGGTGTTCTGCATGCTCGTTTGCTATTTTAGTCTATAATATTTTTTAATTAATTCCAGCCATGTGACCCACGTGGCGCAGCGGTTACCATACCGATCTGACACGCAATGGGTTCCGGGTTCGTTTCCCGGCCAGACAGGTATCATGTATTCATGTTCTGGGTTTAGGTGATAGTGTATTCGTCGTGTGTGCGTCCGTGTACTCACGATACAAGAGAAAATCCTAGTGTGGGGCTATGAGTGTAGAAAGGGTGTTTAAAGCGTGTTTTTTTCACTTAGGGTCCAGATATATTACCTTTCAAATATTGTCACTTTATAATAATAGCATAAGGATTCGTAATTGTTAAAAATAACACATACGTTTAACATCTGTTACGCCACTCCCATATACTTACTGCTCAATGCGACACCCCATACAGTGGACCGTTTAATTTAATAGAATACGCCATGGGATGAAACCATCGTGTGAAAACATGTTTGCTATGGTTTTGTGGTTTGGTGAATAAGCACGAAATAAAGAAAAAGTAGATAGTGATTTTATTATTGAGAACATAAGTTTTATTGGTTCATCCTACTAATATTATAAATGCGAAAGTTTGTGAGGATGTATGTGTATTTGTTATTCTTTCACGCAAAAACTACTCAACGGATTAGGTTGAAACTTTACAGTAGTATAGGTTATACATCAGAATAACACATGGGCTATAATTTGTAATGTTTTTTTTTTATAAGATTATAATATAACGAGAAATATCAGGTTAGTCGGAAAAAAGTTGTGCTCTGAGAGCTATCTTCGCGTACGCTGCCTAAACCGTATTCAAATATAATGTACCGTGGGATTGTTTGGCTCACATAGATCTAAATAAAAGTCCGCGACAGCATATGTCTATATTTTATGTATAACCCACAATAACTCTTTTTATACTTTGAAAATTTTGAAAATATCAAGTTGATGTTTCCATGGGTTTTATACAAACTAAATATTAATCCTTATCAAAATAAATGATTTCAAAAAATCAAACATCTAATAAAGATTGAATCTGCTTTTTACACCATGTAAATTGGATAAGTAGTTTAAAAGATATTACGAGTATAACATATTGCGTAGTCAATTGATTGACCGGCAGTACGCGCCGTGCGCCGCCGCCGTATACAACGAAGTTGTATGATATTAATATTTGAATGGTTATAAAACACGGAGCAAAATGTGAAAGGTCAATGACGTCTCTGTAGTTCCGGGAATAAGGCTACGGTATCCCCTGTCTGTGGTAAGTGGCAACTAAAAGGGAGCTTTCGGGGTTGCGGGCGGTTAGACGGAGAGCTCCAAACACCCAGTCAGCAACTTCGGGAAAGATGTCAGCATGTGTGGTCGCATGCTATCGTGAGAGCCAGGATGGACGGAGCTTGAACCGTCCAGCCAGGTGATCCCGGGAAGGACGGTGGCATACGTGTGGTCGCATATCGTGGTAAACACCAGATGGAGTCTGGGCCCAGCCGCTCACTTGGGAGGAGCCCGATGGGGCAATGCACTCAGAGGACTCCAGTTGCGTTCCTTTGAAGATCCCGGAGTCCTGGTGCTATAAGAATCCCAGATAATGCTGCGTCGCTCCCACGGCGTACCTTTTGAAGGTTTCTCCCTCGACAAAAAAGAAAAAAAGTCAATGAGAATGAAACAGCGGAAAGGTTAAATATGTTATTCAATCGTCATCGACCTTTTAATGTAACACAACTCGGCACATATGTCAGATTAGCAGTAGTTTAGGTCGTAGTTGACTACGCTAGCCAACTGCGCGTTGGTAACCGTCACGCTCAAGCCGTTGTTTGCGGCTCCCGCTGCACCGGCGGGCAACCTTTAGAACGGCGCGGGCCGCGGTCAGCCGCAGCCGCGGCGGTTTGCGCCCGCGCGCTCTGCGGTCAGTTGGGCGCGTGCAGTAGTCAGGACCTCGACTGATGGTAAACCGCCCGTCTTGCGGTTTTCGCCCGCCACGTTTGCGGTCGATAATCGCAACCGCGACGGCAGCGGAACCGCAAAAATAGGCGGTCTCGTGAGTTTCGCACAAAAGCTGCGGGCCCGCAACCGCGGCGGCCGCGGGTGAAAACCGCGCCGTGAGCACGTAGCCTAAGGCGGTTTACGCACATGTACGCGCGGATGGACCGATCATCAAAATAAACTTTTCGACATTGAAATGCTTTTTTGCTTCAACGATGATCCACGCGGTTAGGCGCCAGTAGCGCTCATATAAAAGTGAGCCGGCAGGCACACCCTTCAAATGAAACACAAGATCTGCTTCACGGTAGAAATAGGTGCGGCGGTGATGCCTCCCTGGTTGAACCATTGCTCTACAACCTTGCAAACTTTATGTGGCAGAGTAAATTCCACGCGAGCGAAGCCGCGGGCAAAGGCTAGTTATTTATATTTTGATTGCTGATTCCTTAAATATGCATATAACCATTTTTATAATTAAAAAATATATATTTTTACTCTTTGTTTTTATACTTAATCATGCCGTAAGCAATGTTAATTGTTTTTATTTTTCTATCAGACAATAATTTTATAAAAACAATTAACACTAATGTTCAAGAAGACATTAAAACCGGATCAGTACCTATTTTAAAAAACAAATCGTAAATATGCTGTCTTTTGTCGTTTTTAATGTTAGTATAGATTTCTTGATTAAATCAGGATAATTATAATTATAAATAATATAATATCAGGATAATTATAAGGATAATTATAATATATAGAGTTAGGTCAGCGCAGCCACAGTTATCCTGACGCCTGGCTCCCAGTCCCAGCGTCCGCAGACTAAAGATAAGGGCGGACGCGCAAGCCGCGTCCTCCCCGCTCGTTGGCTGTAGCTGTCAAGCTGCCGGAAGCGTTGAAGGCAGGCGTTACTTAAGCTGCGGCTCCTGCCAAGGCTAAAGAAAAAAATGATTCGCAGGGCCTTGGAATTGCGTCTCTGTAGTTCCGGGATTAGATAGGGCTACGGCATCCCCTGCCTGTCGTAAGAGGCGACTAAAAGGGCCTTCCGGGGTTGCGGGCGGCTAGAGTGGGAGCTCGAACCGTTTGGTCAGGCGACCCCGGGAAGGACGGCGGTATGTGTGGTCGCATACCATCGTAAAGACTAGACGGAGCGATGGGCCCAGCCACCTGGGAAGAGTCCGATAGGCCAACTAGATCTATAGCAACAAATGACGTTTACCCATTATTGTCCCACTGCTGAGCAAGGGTCTTCTCTCGGAAGAAGAGAGTTTTAGGCCACAGTCCACCGAGCTATCCAAGTGCGAATTGGTGAACTTCACACACCTCCGAGAACTTTTTTTTTAAAGAACTTTCGGGTGTGTACGTTTCCTCACGACGTTTTCCTTTACCGAAAAGCAGTGATCATTAATGTCTAATACGCACATAAATTAGTGGTGTGTGCCTGGGTTTGAACTTCGGACCTTCCGATTGAGAGAGCAAGTTTCAACCATTAGGCTATCACTGCTCTAGCAACAAACATATACTTGAATGCTTATTTGCGTTGAGAGAATTTCAAATTTATAACTTGAAATTCGGTTTGAAGTCTCGGATGCTGTGTTTAAAAATCAATATTGACTTGAATGTAAAGCTAACGAGCTTCCATGTGGCACATATGGGACCCCTCGGGCGGTTTAGTTCAAGTCGCTGAATAAAGTTCTCAAAACTTTTCTTGTATTACTCTTGGAAAATTTTTGAACAAAATTTTTTGAAAATCTTCCTACTTCTTCTTAGTTGATTTAAGCAGTGTATTTTATTTATCAATCTAGAATAAAATAGCAATAAGTAAAGATAATATTTTTTTTTGTTATATATAAAGTACCGAATGAATAATAGGGTACTTCATATTAATTACAATCTAGCCTTATATAAGACTAATGAGTAATTCTAATGTAACTTATACTGCTAAATAATTGTTTATTGAAAGAGACGTCGATTGACACTGCACTTCTTTGTTCTAACACGAAGGGGTATTGTGTTCTATGATTCAATTAAGTCACTATTTCACTAACACTACACTATGGTTTATCAGTAGCTCAAAGGGCTTAGTCCGTTTAAGGCTTCTCACTAGGTCCGTCGTATCGTATAATAAATAAGATGATAAGATTTTTTTTTTCAAAACAGATTGAAATATACTAAGCCTCAAGTACCGTAGAATTTTTAATCGTGTGAAAAACACATTATGTTAAAACGAATCTAATATTGCTAAAAGTTATATTTCTTGCAAATACATACGCATGTAATAAAAAATGTTGTATGTTTTAATTACTCCCAGGTTACAATAATTTATAACGACTACCTATTTCTAATTAGATCATTCTCCTTATTAGGTCTTATTTGAACAAAATACCAACGCCATCTATAGGACACTAGCATAAACTATTTGTGAAGTTATAATGTTGTTGCACGCCCCGCAACAGATGTCGCTACTAACTACGGATTTGTATTAGAATTTGTACTCATACGTTCTAATAAAAATACAATATAACTAAACATTTCTAATTACATTGTATATAACTTATTAGATTATGTAAAAACTGGGTGTATTCACGTAGACTTTCGCGCATTTTCAACCACGTGATTTTTTTTCATATTGCCTTGACATAGTGTCGAGCGTTTAGACAACTTCACACCCTTTTCAATTTTTTATACGCCCGTTTAAACTTTTATATCCGAGCCAATAAATTTTTCTCTACTTCTTATTAAGTGTGTCATAGTTAAATGTTATGCAATGAAGGAAGACATTTTCATGCAATATTTAAACTTAGTTCTCAGGGGTTATAACGAGTTCAATGCCCAAATTTAAGTAGAACTACAATGAATAATGAAAATATTTTTTTAACCTATATGGTTTGACTGGCGTAGTTTTTATTTCTCGGCGTACGATAATTCTCGACCAAATTTTTTTGAGTTTCTTGCGTATTTCAAGAATTATTTAAACGGTCTAGAATCGTACCTAATCTTAAGGGTGGAGGGGAGGTGCAGATGGTAAGGAGGGATTAGTAGGTTCTCTTCCGGTAACCTCTGCCTGACGGAGACGAGATGTTTTTATCGAATTTTGACCTCAATAAAATTTGTAATACACAACTAATAATTATATAAAAGATTATATATATATATATATATGCTGTTATGGAAATAAATAATTATGTTTAGTACTTAAGAGATTCAAAATTATACAAAAAAATAATTACATGTATACACAAATTCAAAAACATTTATAGATACTTGTACACAAAAATCTCTGAGATTTTTTTCATATAAACATCAGGCTTGCAGGGGTGGCAGAGGAAACCTATTATCAGATGGACAAACAATAACTTAAAATAAATTAAAATCGATATAATTACAAACGTATAATATAAAGTATGGTAAGTATGAAAAAAGCGTACTTAAAATACCACCTTACCACACTATCTCCCATGCAGTACACCCTCCATTCGTTTGCTCATACTTACGTCGACCTAGATATTCGATACTTCCTATTTTCGCTATGACGGAATTATCTGTAAGGATAGACTCGAAATATCCTCGATTAATATAAGATTCACCCATAAATTACATCATATAATTTCAATGATTTATTGACTCCTTCCACGTGCTTGTCACTAACTTTTGTTACCCATGTAAAAACAAGATGGCAAATAAAAAAATAAAAAAAAAGATATACAAAGAAAAAAGACAAACCCACTGAGTTTCTCGCCGGATCTTCTCAGTTGAGGTTGTGTTCCGATCAGGTGGTAGTGTAAAAAAATATATATAAATGTAACTGACAATTTGTAAGCGCCCCCGAAAGCCTATGCAAAAAATAAAGATATTTCATTTCATTTCATTCCAGGTCACCTTTGTAAAACTCCTTCCCTAGTGTGATATAATATATTTTAGAATCTTAAACACTGACGGTGGTAGAATCAGCGTAGTTCGACCGGGGAAGTACCACCGCCACACCTATTTCTAGCGTGAAACATTATTTGTGTTTCGATGGAAGGGTGTGGTTGCCCGCACACTTTTATATGAGGCGACCATCATAGTCCTCGGGAGTGGCAATGCATCTGTGATTGACTTCAGATAGAACCCATGTTCTATATGAAGTTGATTACAGATGTCCATGAACGGCAGTGACCACTTACCATCAGGTGGACTGCATGCTCGTTTGCTACTTCAGTCAAAAATATATATATATAAATTATTAATTTAAAACATCAGTTTTTGTCACAGAATACCCTTCATCAATCCGTCCCCACTTTAACGTGTAACATAATTTTTAGATGAAAAATAGTACAATTTGGTCTAGTGTGCATTTACTCAAAAGTAAACAACAAATATTCAGAGACCAATACACATTCTCACACACTCACAGATATACCTCTATAAATTTGCTCAGTGAAAAATGTAAAAAGAAAAACTTTCAAAAACTTTAAATTCTCTTTAATTTCGATACATTACAGATTTCATATAAATAAAAATATAGGTTGTAATGTATTGGGAATCAGCCACAGATAGCATCATTGTCACAATTATAAAATGTCTAAAGATTTATTATACTCATAATATCTATAAGATACTTCGGATACTGGTTAATATCTCAAAGAGTAAAATATGTCGAATCTTATATTAAGAATAGGTCTTTAATGCCACAAGAAAATTAAATAAACCTTGAAACCAATTCTATCAACAAAACGCATTCAAAATCGCTACGCCTTCGTAGCACCATAATCGTAGCAGTAACGTAGCAGTCTCCGTACTTGGCAACGCTAGCTTTCATTCAATACCTATGATTTATACAGCCACCGTAGCACCGTAGCCGTTCCTCATGTAGCAACCTACAGCTTACGTTGTAGCACAAATGTAGCACTGTAGTTGCTACAAAATAACGTAGCGTGCAATACAAAGTGAAAAAGTTTAAAGATTCTCTTTACTATGTCATTTTAATATGTATAAAACAATACATTGTAAATAGATATATGTATATTACGCTTATGATAATTAAGCTTTTGCATAGCTATTATCGCGGGCTTTGAGAGCGGCGACCGAATCGAGAAATTCCGTAACGAAAAAAACCTGACATCCCCCACTCCGTCTACCATGTAGCGAAGCCGAGTATTCGAGACGAGCTGCTCGGAAATCGGACGAATATGTAAGCAACTGTTTGTAAGAAAGTATAAAGATAGTATCAAAGAAAAAAACTTGAATTAATATCAATAAAAATACTGCATAAATAAATAATTATAGTTTCATAAGTTGATAAAAAATGATAAGCAATAGCTTTCCCGCGGCAGTCCCCGAGTACCACACTTTTTTTAATAAGGTTGAAGTAACAAACGAGCATGCAGTCTACCTGAAGGTATCACTGCTCCCCATTGAAATTTGAAAGCAACTCCATATGGAACGGGGAGTTCCATCTAAAAATCATTAATTCGTCACTACTTCCGAAGACTTACTCGCCTAATAAAACAGCTGACACCAAAAACCTTCCACCAAAACGCAAAAACCGTAGAACCACTACCTTGCTATTATGTAAATTTTTATTTCATCTGACATTTGACTAATAGCTTCTATATGTTATATAATACAACCCGATGATAACTGAACTAAGGCAAATGTCACTCCGAACGTCATCAAGAATAACGTTAGCAATTAAAGAATCTATAAATATCGCAATAAAAAGCCTCCCTAAGAAAATAGTAGTTATCAAAGCGTACGAATATTTGGTATACAATTAGTACTGAGTTTCATTAAACACGTCAAATCGTAGGCGTTGGTAGCGTAATTAAAATAATTAAGAGTCTCTTAGTAATATTCGCTTGAAAACAATTGCTTTTTACGTCATGGCCGATACCTCGACGCCAGTCCGTCTATGTTTTCAGTCGATGCTGGGACAATAGATGACGATGGAAGTGACAAAATAAAAAAACAACACACTAGCAGTAATCTCAACTTTATACACTACGTAATTAGGCTGCCGTGCCCGCAAATGAACGTTGTATAGTTGTTTCAAGTTAGCTCGATTGAATTTGGACTTTAACGCGTATGAACTATGAAGTGATTTCGGAAAGTAGTGTTATTTCGATGTGTGCCAGGAACGCCGCGCAGTCGCTTTCGATGCCGTCAGTCCTCTCGGCGGCGCCACCCGCACAGTCGTGCTAAGGGTACTTCCAATTGAACCCCAGTCAGTGATCTCAGTCAATTGTGTGATTTAACCTCAGTCAATTTCAGCCTTCCATTTAAAGAGTAACACTCGCTCTGTGTATAGCTAATATTGTTACTTAGTCGAATAGTATTTTTAGCGTAATGTGTGCGGTTGTATGAAGCCGGCATCGTCAGCGGCATCGAACCTTTCCCGTAGCGTGTGTTACGTAACGGTTCCGGGCAAAATCGATATCCTGGGCGTATAAATAGCGATCAAAGGTTGAGAACAGCTGGCCGCTCGCCAGCCACTATGCAGCCTTCGGTAAGTTTGCGCAATTTATCATTATTGTGTCAATTTCCGTTAAAAATGACTGACAATCATTAAAATAGCGTTATTGAAGAAACTGTTAATACCTATGTAAGTACTTTTGTCACAGTAATACGAAGTATCTCTCTGACAGCTCAAGTAACTAATACGTATTATCTCTAATCTTTCGACTTGGCGAGAATCCAATTTAAAAGATAGATGGTTTTAATTAAGATATTTAATCTCGGGGAAAACGTAACAACTTTTTACGAACGCTGACCTTTACGATCGATTTAATTTGATAATTTGTGTTTTACAGTAGAAGTTATAAAAATGGAAGTCAACAATTATTAATTATAAACAAGGAATTCCTGTTACAATGATAGTTTTTAACAGGTTTACATTATAAGTGGTATTTCTCTCCGAACTAAATTGGTTTTAAATATCTCTCGTCCCAAATATTTTATAGTACACGAATATAAAGTAAAATTAGGGACTAGGTATCAACCTTTCCTGTATTTATTCCTTGCCTACGTCCAACTAAACATCAACGTTAAACCCTTTATACATAAGTGTTAAGTTTAAAGGTTTAAAGGTAAAATCACCCTTTGTCTTCCGACTTCCGAGGTATTACCGCTCCATTTATTTCTTTTTTATAAGAACGTATTAAGCGTTACTCTGTTCGGTTTTAAATGTTTCCAATATAGTTCTAAGAAGTAGTAACGCAACTGTGGTTGACCTCAGATCAGTGGCGCAACTATACCGTTTGAAGCCCGAGGCACATTCACAGGAAAATACCAAAATCCATGGCAATAGTTGAGTATCGTCCATTTCACGATGATATTATGTCACAGCACGAGTTACTTAAACTCTTATTACTGATTTACTTATTTTTATGTTTAGTTTTAAGTTTATCTTGTATTATATACATCGTGAATAAATATGATTTCTTTCTTTCTATACAAGTCAGAATAGATTTGATGATTTTTTTGGTCGTCCAGCTTGAACTATGACAGAAATTAGCGAACTAAAAGTACGAACTGCGAACTATTTTGCCTAAATATATGTAATAATAAATGTGGCTAGTTGAAATTCTCCTCTAACCGGGGGCCCCTTCCGGCTGGGGGCCCGTGTCATTTGCCACCCTGTAGTTACGCCACTGCCTTGGGTAGGACTGCGTGAATATTGTATCAGAAGTATTAGAGGTATGATTACAAAGTCCATGGGCAGCAGCAGCATTGACCATGAGGTGGACAACAGGCTCGGATGCTACTTTAATATTATAATGTAGTTCAGTAGTTGACTTCTAAAATCTAATGGAGAGTTAATGAATGGCTCTCCACAAAAGTCTGTTTCGGCGAGGATGGCAGCCCAACGCAGATAGTGCAAAAGGGCCTGGCGGAGTCGGCGATCCAGCAAGGCAAGGTGGATGGCCCAGGGCGACGGTAGAGGGCGCGTGCAGTTACCGTCGGCCAGACACTGCATCCAATCGTTCCTCTGATCGTAGCGGTACTCCGTTCCATTGGAATAAGGAGCGGGCGGACGAGAGAGTGCGTCTGTGTTTGCGCACACACTTACGTACTATAACATATTTCCGCGCAGATGACACCTGGCAATAACACGGACAGTGAGCAAAGTCCTACGGCGATGGAGACTGGTGGTGGGGTACCGATCTGGTGAGTTTGGTCCCTAGCTGGATCTCTGCACGTAGGCGGTTGGGCAGTGATGGTCGTTTCATGATTTGACTGAGGCGGAAGTCTGGTTCGGCAGCTAGCCCATCGACAAAGCAGCCCTATTTAGGGATCGCACTGCTTTCCCCAATCCGGGGAGGGGCCTAGAAAAGGTGGCCTAAACAAAGTTCGTCTCACTTTTTACCCGGTCGACTAACCGCGGTCGCCCGGTCACCATCTTATTGCGGTCGAAAGAAACAAAACTATACGAAACCTTTTAATATAGCTGCTTGGAATGTAAGAACCCTGCTAGACAACGAGAACAACTTGTGTCCTGAGCGAAAAACAGCGCTCATTGCGCACGAACTGTCCCGTTATAATATTGATATCGCTGCAATTAGTGAAACACATCTAGCAGATAGTGGCGAGCTCTGTGAGAGGCTCGGTGGGTTTACATACTACTGGATAGGTAAACCAGCAACAGAACGATCCGCTAGTGGTGTTGGTTTTGCCATAACAAATGTGATAGCTAGATCTCTCATTGAACCTCCAAAAGGCGTCAGTGACAGAATTATGACACTGAGACTCTACGTAAGACCTGGTAAATACCTGCATTTCATCAGCATTTATGCACCTACCTTGACCTCATCAGATGAAGACAAATTCAAATTTTATGAAGACCTTCGCACAGTTATATCAAACGTACCACAGCCGGATAAGATATTTCTTCTCGGAGATTTTAACGCGCGTGTTGGGTCAGACCACATAGCTTGGAGAAATGTACTGGGAAAACACGGTATCGGAAAGTGCAACTCCAATGGTACTGCATTATTAACTCTATGTGCAGAATTCGAGCTTAGTATCACAAACACGTTCTTCAGGCTACCTGACAAATACAAAACATCTTGGATGCATCCGCGCTCTGGCCATTGGCATCTTCTTGATTACATCATAGTTCGAAGGCGTGACCTGAAAGATGTACTTATCACAAGAGCAATGCGTGGTGCCCAGGGTTGGACAGATCACCGTCTCATTCGATCTAAGATGAAGCTTTTCTACAAGCCTCCGCGCAGAGCAGAACATAAAACTCCAGCGAAACTAGCTTTTACAAAGTTAATAAACGACGAAGAAACGCGGCTTCTCCTTGACGCAGATTTTGAACATGCCATGTCCAGTGCTGATGGTGACTCGACCATTGATGCTAAATGGCGTTTGTACGCGGAGACCTTATATGAAGTATCACAAAGAGTTATTGGTAAATTGCAGAAGAAAAACCAAGATTGGTTCGATAATTCTAATGCAGAAATACGGAAACTCGTTGAGAACTTCAGAACTACTTTGAGAAGCACTGTAGACTCTGGACAACGAAAATCTATGCAGCAGGAACTTAAAATCAAAGTGCGCCAATTAAAAGATAACTGGTGGATCAGAAAATCCGAAGAATTACAGTGGCTGGCAGATACCAACCAAACTGCAAAATTCTTCGAGGGACTTAAGAGTGTTTTTGGACCTCGTACTAGGAAGACCGCCCCAGTATACTCGCGAGATAAGACCAAGAGGCTGACTGATCCCGAAGAAGTTCTCCCTCGTTGGGCTGAGCATTTTAATGAAGTGCTCAATCCCGGTAGTCAAGGTGTGGATCTAAAATATCTTGAAGCTCTTGAGGACCTGCCTGTCGCGTCGGAGTTGGATGAACCATCGTCATTTATAGAATTTATTTCTGCGATAAATCGTTTGAAAAACGGCAAGTCACCAGGTGCAGATAGTCTTCCTTCAGAAGTTTTCAAATACGGAGGACCAAACATTAAATCTAGACTGTTTGCCCTAATTCAACAAATTTGGGCTGATGATCTTGTTCCACAAAACTGGAAGGATGCTGCTATTGTTAAACTATACAAAGGTAAAGGAGACCTCTCAGATTGCAGCTCATTTAGAGGAATTGCTCTGCTCTCAGTGGCTGGCAAGATTCTGGCGCATATCATCAACAAGCGCCTGTGTACGCTAGCTGAAAGCTTCCTTCCCGATACCCAGTGTGGTTTTAGACCGAATAGAGGGACGGTTGATGCCATCTTTGTTGTCAAACAATTACAAGAAAAAAGCCTTGAGCAACACCGTGATCTTTACATGTGTTTTGTGGACCTGGAAAAGGCCTTTGATCGCGTACCAAGATCTGCCCTCTGGATAGTACTCGAGAAATTTGGCTGCCCTGTGAAGTTTGTAAATTTAGTGCGTCAATTTCATGAAGGCATGATGGCCCGTGTACGCCACGAAAACGACTTTACAGAACAGTTTAATGTAACAAGCGGAGTAAAACAAGGCTGTGTAATGGCTCCAACCCTTTTTACTATATACTTTGCTGCGGTTATGAAGGATGCCCTTAGGAACTGCAATGATAGTGTTTCATTAAATGTTCGCATGGACAAGAATGTACTTGACCTTTCCCGTTTCAGAGCAAAACATAAAGTCCAGCAGACTTCTGTACTGGAAATTCTTTATGCAGACGATGTTTGCCTTATGGCTGACAGTATGGAGAATCTGCAAAGATACGTCGACAATTTAGATGACTCCTGTCGTAAATTCGGCCTTGTGATCAGCGCGTCGAAAAGTCAGATTCTGAAACAGCCCGCAAGAGGAAAATCTGCTAGCGACGCTGCTGTCTACTTAGGTGGAAAAAAACTAGACGAAGTCAATACCTTCCGGTATTTAGGATGTCTAGTTCGTAACGACAATCGTCTCGAGTCTGACATATCTGCGCGAATTGCCAAAGCTGCTGCTGCTTTTGGTAAACTGAACCAAAGAGTATGGAAGTCCCACGACCTAAAGCTCCACACAAAACTTGCCGTCTATAGAGCGATCATACTACCTCTGCTACTGTATGCCTCGGAGACCTGGTGTCTGTACAAGAGTGACATCAGACGTCTTGACGTCTTCCACATGAAGTGTCTTCGCGCCATCCTTCGTTTGAAATGGCAGGATCGTGTCTCTAACTCTGAAGTTCTTCGTCGGACTAAAATGACCGGTATGGAGAGTCTGCTAACAAATTGTCAACTACGATGGTCTGGACACTTAGTGCGTATGGACTCCTCAAGGTTGCCAAAGTCAGTCTTTTATTCAGAGCTTAGCTCAGGAAAGCGCACACCCGGAGGGCAATATCTACGCTACAAAGATGTTTTAAAACGCCACCTAACATCCTGTGGAATATCTTGTGATTCTTGGGAGGAGCTTGCTACTCAAAGACCGAAGTGGCGAAATGCTGTCAAAACGGGCATTAATAATTTTGAGCGCGCTCGCATTGAACATCTTGACGCCAAACGTCAGCTTTTGAAAACTCGACACAAGCCCTCCTATAATTACACGTATAATGATAGCGGGCAGCTTTATTGCGCTATTTGTGACCGAATCTTTAAAACTAAATTCGGTTTTGCGAGTCACATTCGCGCTCATGAACGTCGAATTAATTATTGATTGTGTGTCGCCGTCGACGGATACGTCTGGGAGGACATCATCATTATTGGATATTATTAATATTATTCTAATGATGGGATTTCTGCTGTATTCTAGTTGTAATGGTATAATCACACTAAGAATAATATTTATGACTGATTAGTTGTAAAAAATCTAATAGAAAGGCTGCGACGAATAACTCAAAGAATAACGGTGATTATAAGCGCTTCGTCAAGAATATGAAAGATTAGGCCTATAGGTAATCTCCCTCCTGAGATATTCCTGGAGCGCTATGACACGCGGCTCTTCAAGAAACAATCATAAAGAGCTCTCCTTCAAAGCCAGCGATGCATTGGCGATTCCTCTGCTTTTGCAAATGTACATAGACAAAGGTAAATAAAACGATTTCAAAAAGATATCACACCTAATGGAAAGCCATTTTTAAATTTATATCCTATTTAATTTTTTATTTATATTTGTACACCCATGACGGGTAAAGTAAGCGGACATAAACAGCATACTATTGACATCTTTGTAATATACCTTATTTCGACAAATAAATGATATTGTATTGTATTGTATTGTAAAAAAAAAGAAGTAAGTATTGCTGCCCGATCTTTCTATATATATAACTATATATGTGTAATAATAATATCTATAGCTAAATCATGTGATTTATTATTATATTTTAAAATTACAGCGAGAGTAATAGTCAATATTACTATTATTTATTGTATTTTGTTTATACAAAGGAGCAATATTAAAAATACATTTAATATGCATAGGAAATTTAATATTACGTCATTACATTGCGTAGCTTACGCGTATAATGTCGTGTATTGTTGTGTATTGGAAGGTTGTCGGCCATCGGCCAGTACGCGATTAGCTGCAACCTTGAGCCCTTCTTCCCTTTACATAATCCATAATTCACGGCTATGGATGACGAATTAATTGCTTTAAAACCGATAATCAATTTATTATAACTCGTTTCAAGGTTGAAGGTTGAAGTAAGCAATATATTCACGCATATTGCTTAAATAAAATTCGTGAATGCTACGTCAAAGTACGTTGTATTCTAGATTACCTTATCTACGATACTATTTTTCTGATAAAATATGATCCAGATATAATGATATTAAGATAATATACGTGCCCACTTAAATAGCGCTCTCTTTGTAAGAGAAAATTAGAATATCTAAACTCATTAATTGCAACGTAAAAAACAAATAGTTTAACGGACTTTTTTACTTGACTGCTTCAAGACTAGCGTAAAATATAATCAATTATTAAAATAAAATCAAACTGCTTACGATGAAAAGGGAAAAATAAGTAGGTAATACAACCATGACATAATTTAAAATAGAAATAATAACAAATTGTTATAAGGTACTGCATGCGGGGGCAAACAAACAATAATTATTTTTTGCTTTTTACTACAAAAATACCACTTTCTTTATTAATAATAATCAACTTATAAGGACTTAGATGGTCGCCTCATGTAAAGGTCAACTGGCAACCACACCCTTACACCGAAAGCTTCTACAAAACACAATAAATAAATCATTTTATAAAAGGTCGGACTATATATATAAAATTACAAGGCAGGAAAATGTACATATCCATTACACTATATAAATTTCAGTGGGAGCTGAAATATTTTCTATAATAGGTCGAGACTGCCGACCTGCCAAGAGAATCTCATTATGTAAGTTTTCTGTACGAGTATTTTTTATCGTCAGCCAAAATGCTTGACCCGAAAATATGTCTCAAAGGTGCCCTAAATGTACAACGACATAGATAAAAGCCTAAAAATTAAGTTTATGTGGTCATCTTTCGATCTTCTTTTTTGTTATCCAATTTGGAGATGTGTTATTTTTAGAATATTTATTTCTGGCGTGATTCATTTCTTACGCTTCGATGGAAGGGTGTGGTTGCCGGCACACTTTTATGAGGCGGCGGTCTTAGTCCTCGGGAGTAGCAACGCATCACACCTAAGACTACTTACCATCAGTTGGTCTGCATGCTCTTTGGCTACTTTAGTCAAATAATAAAGGTGTCTTCACGGTTTAAATTTAACGATACCAGTACATCTTTCACTGCTTTCAGCAGCATATTGTTTAAAGGAACAGGCGTAAGCTTATCTTACCTGGGGTTGATATCAATTAGGGTGGCAAGAAAGATCTGCAAACTATGAAGATTTCATCGGGTGGTAGAAACAGTAAAGTTCGACCGGAGAGGTACCACCGCTACACTCATTTCTGGCATGAAGCACGATGCGTTTTGGTGGAAGGGTGTGGTTGCTGGCTCTCTTTTGTATGACGCGACCATCTTGCTCCTCAGGAGTGGCAGCGCATCTGTAATTAACTTCAGGTAGAACCCATCCTCTATATTAAGTTGCTCTCAGATGTCCATGTGCGGCATTGACACTTACCATCAGGTGGACTGAATGCACGTTTGCTACTTAAATGTAAAAAATAAGGTACCTTTTTTTCTCAAGGGAGAAACCTTCAGGAGGTACCCAACGTCATGGGAATCACGCAGGGTTATGTGGGATGTAGCACTAAGACCCGCTAGGTTTCCGTCCTCGAGGCTACGAAGAGGACTCTGGGATCTCCAACCGTGACCGGAGTCTTTTGAGCGCGTTGCCCCATCGGGCTCGTCCCACGTGAACGGCTGGGCCCACCGCTTCACCTGCTACTAAGACATAATTGTTGCATAGGAACATCCATAATCAACTCTAGATAAAGTTGAAAAATAGAATTCGTCCTATTCGTAGTTGGTTACAAACTCCAAATCATTGAATCCGTAACTTATAAATAACTAACACTCCACCAATCGCTTTTTCCCTCATCAAAGTTATCGGATTTATCGCCCTTTGTCATAAAGAAGACAACTCCATTCTCGATATAAACCTTACAAAAGGACGAAATAAAGCCTATAAACGAGTCGTGAATACCGAAGGATATTGAGTTACGACGAAACCGCTACTAGAGGAGTCAGTCAAATCTGATAACCATAGAACAAAGAATGATCATAGAAATGGCATAAAAGTATTATTTTATATACAAGTAACAAATGAGTATGTTGTCCATCTGATATTATGTGCTCATTAGACCTTGGGTATATATATCTAATGAACCCTAAAAAAATTCCGAGTTGTTTTAACTGTTAGATCTAAATTAAGTTTGTTTTTGATCTCCAGACTCTGCCAATTGGACCTATAAGAATTCTTATCTACTAAGTAAGCAACTTAACATATTGTGGTTAAAAAAACACCAAAACTTTGTAAATGAACCGCTTTTTGTTATTGTTGTAAATTAAAGAAAAGAGGAACATGCGTGCCACGTCAATGCACATGAAATTTTAAATCATAGATTACCACTACATAGTTTAAAACAAAGTCGTTTCACGCTGTCTATTCCTATGTAAGTATGCTTAGATATTTAAAACTGCGCTACGGATTTTAATGCAGTTTTTTCAATAGATAGAGTGATTCTAAAGGAACGTTTATATGTATAACACATGCATAATATAGTGGAGAAACACTCATAACTTAAGATTTTTAACTATTATGCGGAAAGTTCACCAGGTCAACTAGTAAAACATAAAAGCAATAAAGGTGCGATGGCATTTCTATTTGTAATGCTCTTCGGTAAAATTCCAAGGCGTTAGAACTCAAGCTGCAAATTTCATTACCCGAGACACATCCTTCGATAAAACGAAGATAAATTGTCGTCGTTAACTTTGGTTTTTGTTTCTGAGTATTCGTATTTCGTGGAATGGTTTTATAAATAGCAATGCCTTTTTTCAGCTGTTTTAATAAAATGTGACAACGTTAGAAGTAATATGGTTTGACTGAGGAGGTATCATAGATACGAGTACCTCTACACTTATTTCTAAAGTGAAGCAAAGGTTTCAAAGATTTATTGAACAAATAAACGTTTTCACAATTTGCACATTCGTAAACAACTGCAATAGTTATAAAGACTGTGTCGCAGCCGTTTCTTCAGCCGAACTTTACAACATTTAGATAATTGCAATATTTTATTCTACCATACTATAAGTTACAACAAATGTGAGATGTGTGTTTGTGTATGTGTGTGCGTGTATGGGCGCGTGTGTGTGTGTGTGTGTGTGTGTGTGTGTGTGTGTGTGTGTGTGTGTGGGTGGGTGAGTGTGTGTGTGTGTGTGTGTGTGATGTTTAGTGATTTCAAGTCATCAATTGAATATCATTTACTCAACCAAAAATAATTCTCAGACTCATAATAGGAGCAGTACTGTAAGTATGCAGAAGCAGGTGTAGCGTCTCGAAAGTGTGTAAATTCCGCCTGACTTACACATGAGTGGACTACCTTACTTCTTCTTCTTACTGTGCCACTCCATTTTTTTATCTGATTGAAGTAGCAAACAAGCATGCACTCCACCTGATGATACGTGGTCACTGCCGCTCATGGACATCTGTAATCAACTACATACAGAACATGGGTTCCATCTGAAGTCAATCACAGATGCGTTGCTACTCCCGAGGACTATGATGTTCGCTTTCTATAAAAGTGTACCGGCAACCACACCCTTCCATCCAAACGCAAGAAATGCTTCACGCTAATAGGTGTGGCGATGGTACTTTCCCGGTCGAACTACACTGGTTCTACCACCTTCAAAATCCAAACCCAAAATCCAATTACTGAGGGTTAGCAGTCAGCTCAGTAAAGGCCTTTTTATCTCTCGCGAGGCTAAACAGTTTAGCGGCACTCGCGATTCCTGTCCAGTCTCAGATGTTCCGGAGCCAAGATTTGCGTCTCCTTCCGACTTTCCTCTTATCTATTTTTTTTTTCCACTAATATCATTTGCAGAAGTCTGTATCGGTTGTTGTGGATGACCTAGGTATGACTACCTTACTACACTTTAAATATTTTAAAGCTATACTACCTCTTTGTACTCACAATTCACCTGTTTCTGCCTAATAACACCAGTGTTATGTGGTGATGTGTTCTGGTCTGTCATAGAGCTAATTCATACTTATTAAAGGTATTGCACCTCCTCCTTCAAAGAGGCCTCGCGAAGCCCCTTTAAGTGCGAGGCCGTGGCCGTGGGCCCACTGCGCCCACTAGCTACGCCACTGCAATTCGGGGACGGTGTTGGTTACAGATATCCATAGGTGGCAGTGACCACTTACCATCCGCGATTTGCATACATAATCTTTAATCTTTAAAAGATTCAATAGAGAGAGAAAAAACAAAGAAAATACGCGTATGACGTCACTAAACGACATTATAATCTATAACAGCACTCCGTCACGGTTGACATGGTTCTAGAATGCGCTAGAACGTTCCAGAACGTCCGAAACGTCCTTTAATAATAAATCTAGACGTTTACGACGTCTCAGCGAGACAGGACAGCGATTAATCTACATTTCAGTGCAATGACGTCACATAACCCCATTCGTCGACCATTACGGTGATGTATTACGAGTTTATTACGAAATTTCAAAGACCTCATTTCGGAATCCATTCAAACTTGCATCAGACTGAAAATTGATTAAGTGCAATAGCAATTTACTAGTCACCCGTGGCATCGGTCGAAATTCGACCTTAATTTAAATTAAAAAACTAAACTTCATATTGTCCAAAGCAGTACAAATATTTCTCAAATTCAAATAAAATGTAATAATTTTCAAGTAATTTTGAACCCGCCTGTTAAATATAAAAAGAGGTTTAATTATCTAAGCTGCATTTAAAAACAATAGCGGTATTTTGACAAACATCTGACATTTTTGACGTTATGTGTTTTCATAGTAAGACATTGAATGTTCTATTTCGTTTAATATTGTATGTGTTTGTGACAAATGCACGGTAATGTGTGTAATATGTTTTTTAGTTAATTTTATGTATGATATATGCATTATTTAAAAAAAATATTAACATTCTTCACTTCTCTACGTCCACTATAACCGTGCAAAATTTCATACTAATCCGTCCGCGTCATATTACTTAAAAATGCGTCACAAGTTTTTGCTTCACGTATTATAGCAATTTATAATCATTTGCTTGTGTTTTATATTAAAGTTTTTACAAGCTTTCTGTTAACTTACAACGTATGTATGTTTAGCTATATGACGTCATTGTAATTTCAATATGTCGGATGATCCAAGATGGTGGACGAGGGCTTAATTTTCTAGAATACACCACAAATAAATCAAATTCAAGATGGCGGCCATGAAAAATATGGAACATTACCCACTTTTGTCCAAACCACGTAATATGGATGTAAGAAATGTATGTAAGAAGGATTACAAACCGAAATTCTCACTTATAATATAAGTATGGATTATACTTACGTAACTTTTAACCGAGGTAGGTATAGGAACAACTCCATTAAATATATTTTTATCTTGGATTCCATCAACGGACGCCATTACTGGATCGATATTGAAGCGTAAGTGAATAATGTACTTTTAAATATTGTTTCGGCTAATGGACTTTTATATTAAATCCAGCTTATTTATCTTATTATTATTATAAATATTAAAGTTTGTCAGAATGTTTGTGTGTTTTTACTCTTTAGGCACTGGCATATTTAAACACACGCTTTCTACACTCATAGCCCTAAACAAGGATTTTCTCCTGTGTCGTGGGTATCATGGACACACACAAGACGAACACATACACAAACACCCAGACCTAGAGCATGAATCTAAACAATGAGTTTAGATTTAAGTTTTAGTTTATATTCAGATACCTGTCTAGCCGCGAATCGAACCCGGAAGCCATTACGCGTCAGGCCGTTATGGTAATCGCTGCGCCACGCGGGTCGTCAAATTCAAGTGGTACTCGAATATGCAGTCCTTGTAGTAACTACCACCTTTGGACTGTCCACCAGCATTTTCTGCTTCACAGCTGGACATAGGTCTCATCTAAATAACGCCACTCCAACCAATCATGTGGCTTCTGAATCCAACGGCTGACTTCTTCAGGTTCGGTTTACCTGTTCCTTTTGACTAAACCTATTTTCTTCATAAGTTTTTAAGTAGTAAAAGAAAATGCCTTCGACATGATGATAAGTAATCACTGCCTTTCATGGAAATCTTTAAGCAATTTCATGTAGAACAAGGATTATATTTGAAGTCATTCACAGATGCGTTGCTACTCTTGAGGATTGAGACGGCCGCCTCATATATAAGTGAACCGACAAGCCCATCCTTCTATCAAAATGCATGAATTGTCTCACGCTATAAATAGGTGTGGAGGAGGATGGCAGAGATATAGCAATGTTTTAAGAACCGCTGCAGTAAAATCCGGCCATCTTTAGTCATTCACTAATTAAAAAAAACCTAAAAACATTTACTTCGTACCCCTAAACACATTTAAGGCGAATATATTGTAATAATTTGTGTAATGGCATTTCATCCTTCGTAAAGTATACGTAAGTGCCGTAATGGGTCCGACTATGTTAAAACCTCCTCTTATCTACAACAATGGAGTACACTTGACCCGCCCACAGTAATATCGAGGGCGTACTACATTCAGTCTCGAGATGTTCTAGAAAAAGAGGAAATAGGGGAAAATCGGCTCATTGGAAAATATAGCTGCATTTCATCTGTACGATAGTTATAACAGGATTATAAATAACCGGCTAAGTGCGAGACGGACTCACAAATAAAGGGTTCCGTACAATTATCGATAAAAAAGGCAAAATAAAACACATTTATTATATAGGAACCCTCATATATTTATTTTGTTCTGTTAGTATTTCGGCAATAGAAAAACATCATCTGTGAAAATTTTAACAGTCTAGCTATAATGGTTTATGAGGTAAGGCTTGCTGACAGATAGACAGACAGACAATCAGAAAGACAGATGGACAGCGGAGTCTTAGCTTAGCTTAACTATGATATATATTTTTTATCTGATTAGGTATAAACCAGCAGTCTGCGTAACCATGTTGTCTGATGGTAAGTGGTAACTATTGCCCATACACATCTGTCAACAACTTCAAAAAGAACAGAGGTTCTATCTGAAGTCGATCACAGATGCACTGCTGCCCCCGAGGACTTAAATGGTCCCCTTATGTGAAAGCTAGCAATATATTTATGGTATACCAAAGGCTTTACACCAGTTCTTGGGCGTGAGTGGAAAGATGCTGTTGCCGCCTCACTTTCATATGAAGTAACCATCCTATGACAGAATAATTCCAGTTCTATAAGATTGGAATATTATAGTACTGGAATTATTCTCTCGTAAAGGGTTAAGTGAAGGACTTTTACCTAACAAACTTATCTTCTTCTTAATTATATACATTTATTTATTTTTAATTTTTCCTCTTTTTTTCCCTGTTATCCATACTGTATTTTTCCTTATCTCTGTTTTTCTTATGTACCTTTTTTCCTTAAAACTTCTCAACGTCTTACATTTCATTTACTATTAGCTGCTGACATACTTATGACTCTTTATAATAATTTTGTACACCCTGCCCTCTCTTTTATCGGTAATATTTTTCTCTTACCTACTGTAAGGTTGCCTGGAAGAGATCGCTACTTAAGTGATAAGGCCGCCTATTGTACCTTAAAATATATATATGTCATATTTGTTATATGAATTTTTATGGTGTACAATAAAGAGTTTTTGTATTGTATTGTATTGTAATTGTTATACTATATTGTATTATACTCTGTACATACGATATCGCGTATAAACTCAATAAGTTTCAGACCCTCATCGTCCCGGACGTAGATCTGATTGTGATCGGAACCGTAACCTTGCATCGAAATCCATTGTCCGGATTAGAGTACCTAAGATTTGTATGATGAAAGACATGTGTGCGTATATTGTGTGCGTTTTTGCGGCAACATTAATGTCAACAGAAATTGGATTAACGGTTAAAGAACTTTATTCTCACTAAGAATTTAGAATTCACTTACATGAGAAATTAAACATTACAAACGTTAGTATCTTATTCATAAAGTACTGCGATTTTATACATAAAGTGGGTAGCAACAAAAATACATCGTCGACAGAGTGGATTAGTGCGTAAACAAGACATGGAATAAGCGCATCCTAGATACGGCTTGACACTTCAGGGTAAGTTATACTTAATTTTAGTAAAATTTTATGATTTGATTAATTGTTTTCTGTTTGTTTATTTGTTTGTTACATTTCTTAATATCTATATACCTATTTATATTTAAAAGACAAAGAAACATGTTTATTTAAATACGTTTATGTACTTTTTTATTATTATTATTTGTTAATGTGATTTTAGTTTTTAAGTTTATGTAAAAAGTTAACACACATTTATTAACACAGTATTTATTGAAGATATACGTAACCGCGTACATAACTTTACGTTTGTACGCGGTTACGTATACGTAGAAAACCGTGTTGTATGTCGTGATAAGGACTAAAAACGAGATAAGAACTAGACGTAGAATTTATGTTAATCTAGAACTTGTCAAGTCGCAGTTTCATGTAATTGGGTTAAAATATCGGCCAAAAAATTCCAAAACTATATATCGTCCGTACCTGTTACATATATCAAAATGTAGCAATTAATTTAAATATGTGCTCTGTTTTAAATCACTGTGTCTCCGATTTATAGTGTCCGTAGACAAATAGGATATCTCCGTTAACAAAAATTGTCTCAAACCCAATAAGTTTCAGACCCGCATCGTAGCGGACCTAGATCCGATTGTGATCGCAACCGTAACCTTGTCATCGAAATACATTGTCCGGAATAGAGCAAGATTTGCACGATGAAGGACATTTGTGCGTATATCATGTCCGACTTTGCGGCCAGCAACATTAGTGTGAGTAGTGATAGCCTAATGGTTAAAACTTGCCCTCTCAATTGGGAGGTCCGAGGTTCAAACCCAGGCACGTACCACTGATTTATGTGCGTATTATACATTAATTATCACTGCTTTTCGGTGAAGGAAAACATCGTGAGGAAACCTGCACACCTGAGAGTTCTTTAAAAAAAAAAGTTCTCGGAGGTGTGTGAAGTCCACCAATTTGCACTTGGCCAGCGCGGTGGACTACGGCCTTAACTCTCTAATCCTGAGAGAAGACCCGTGCCCAGCAGTAGGACAATAATGGGTTGAAGACAAGACAACATTAATATCAACAGAAATTGGATTAACGCAATATTTATTGCAGATATACATAATCCCGTACATATAACATTACGCTTATCACTTACAGGAACTAAATTTGGTGGGCATAGAAAAACCATGTTGTGTGTCGTGATAAGGAACCTAATAACGAGAAATGTTCTAGACATAAGATTCATTTTAATCTAAAACTTGTTAAGTCCATGCAACTGGGTCAAAATATCGGCAAAAAGAATTCCAAGACCATATATCGTCCGTACCTGTTAGATACCAAAATGTAGTAATTAATGCATTGTAGCAATTTTCAAACGGATTTTTGTTTTATTTTTATATGTTTTTTTTTACTTCTTTTGCTTCCTTGTATTTGTTTGTATGCTGTATAACGAGGTGGGCATGACGTCAGAAAGCCAGGAGTCTTCATTACTGTCCATTCTTGAAGATTTCGTGTAAAACACAGGAGTAAACTTCTTCGATTTATTCACAGTTTAGGAGGTCCGATCGCTTCGACGGTTAAACAAGCATCTTTTAATACCGGCGTTGCTTGCCTTTTATAATAAAATCGCGTGAGGTGACAATAACACGTTTATGAGGGTAGGATAGGACTAAATTTCAATTCTAAAAATCACTAAATATTGCTAATTAAATAAACAAGCAAATTTTCGATCTTTAAACTAACTAAAATAATTATTTTCGGCGACGTGTTTTTCATAAATACGCGGTGTCCCGCCGACATGTATGATAAGCCTGAATAAATTAAATTTCTATTACTACTTCAATTCATTTTGATATGTGGTCAGTTTTAAATCACTCTGTCTCTGATTTATATCCGTAGACAAATAAGATAAATATCTCCGTTATCAAAAATTGTGTCAAACCCAATAAGTTTCAGACCCGCATCGTACCGGACATAGATCCGATTGTGATCGGAACCGTAACCTTGTCATCGAAACCCATTGTCCGGATTAGAGTAATATTTGATTTCTATGACGAGGAATATTGACAAAACGCGTTTTGTCTAGTTAGAACAGTTAATTCTAGTTTTAACAAAAAGGCGTTTTGTGAGAATTAGTTTTAACTAAAGAAAACGCGTTATAACTAATAACGGGTTCTGACGGTAAAATACATAATGAAATGTAATAAAATGAAATGCATTTATTTTGTTTCAGATAAATTATCAGTTACAATATTTTTTCTTACACTACCACCGGATCGGAACATGTGTTTTTTATACATCGTGTTTTCTACAAGGCAATGAATATTCCCTTACTTTTAACTAAACCAGAGCTGCTGTCCAAGCTGTATTGTGTTCTAATCAAGAATTTCATAATACGCTTTACGGCAAAGTTTGATCTTAATCCATGCTTTGAACACTCGATATTATTCGCATATATACGATTTCGCACTATTTGTGATTTACAGAAATTAAGTTTGTGTAATGTAACCTAAAGAAGAGAAACGAACTCGACGAAGGGGAGATAGGTTAATCTACCTCTTTTTTTTTGTTTTCGAGGGGGAAACCTTCAAAAGGTACCCGACGCCGTGGGAGCGACGCAGGGTTATGTGGGATTTTTACCGCACTAAAACCCCCCCGGTGGCCGTCCTCGACGCTGAAAAGGAGGACTCCGGGATCTCGAAACGACTTCAACCGGAATCCTCCGAGCGCGTTGCCCCATCGGGCTCCTCCCAGATGGGCGGCTGGGCCCACAACTCCGTCAAGTTTTTACGACGGTATGCGACCTCACATACCGCCGTCCTTCCCGGGATTGCCTGACCGAACGGTTCGAGCTCCCACTCTAGCCGTCTGCAACCCCGGAAGCCCCTTTTAGTCGCCTCTTACGACAGGCAGGGGATGCCGTAGCCCTATCCTGATCCCGGAACTACAGGGCGTCATTACTGGCGGCCGCGGCGGATCACTCTCCGAGTGGGTTCAGCGCGCTCTCTGGCCCAGGTTAATCTACCTCTAATGCTTGTTTAAAGTTTCTTCTCGCTACCGCAGTTCCACCAGATACACACAAATGGGTCGAAATATAGGCCAAAATAATTCAATAACCGCATATCAATTACGTAATAATGTCAGTATAAAATCAAACATACGTATTTCGAAGGTGGTAGAACCAGTGTAGTTCGACCGGGAAAGTACCACCGCTACACCTATTTCTAGATTGAAGCAGTTCTTGTGTTTCAATGGAAGGGTGTGGTTGCCAGCACACTTTTATATGAGGTGACCATCATAGTCCTCGGGAGTAGCAACGCATCTGTGATTAACTTCATATAGAATCCATGTTCTGTATGAAATTGATTACAGATGCCCATGAGCGGCAGTGATCACGTACTATCAGGTGGACTGCATGCTCGTTTGCTACTTCAGTCAGATAAAAAAAATCCTACTCAAACTTGAAATATGATATTATTACATTCCAGTTGTTGTTATTAATTAAATTCATTAAAAACGTACAATTTTTAATTAATTTCTTGTATAGCACAGTTGCTAACTAATTTGGCAGCGCTCCCCTGTAAATCTTGTACTTTCATAATTAGGGCACTGGCGTTTAGTAACATTTTTGTAATTAATAATTTTAAACATAACTGGAACGTTTTCAAAAGGGTCTAGATAATTAAAATAAATAAATATAATAAAAATAGGTTTATTCGAGAAAATTACAACACACAAACGGCACAACTAAAGTGGACTACATTAAAACATATATTATTATAACACATAGGAGTACAATAGATCATAATAACAATAATAAGAAATAAAAAAGTATTAATTATCTAAAGTGCATTTTGTGCTGTAATTACCACGAATGAGGTCAAACTCAGCGAAGCCATGCGCAGACAAGCAAGCACATGGCGCTGATCTTCAGTTTGCCCCGAGGTACGGGCAAATTAATTTATTTGTTGCTGGAGGTCTTATATCTTTGTCCTTGTCATTAACTATGTATCGTCAACCCATTATAGTCCTACTGCTGGACACGGGTCTTCTCAGAATGAGAGAGTTTTAGGCCATAGTCCACCGGGGTGGCCAAGTCCGAATTGGACTCACACACCTCCAAGAACTTTTATTTTGTTTATTTTTTTAAGAACTCTCGGGTGTGTTCGTTTCCTTCACCGAAAAGCAGTGATAATTAATTTATTTGTTGCGTGCCTGGGTTTGAACCTCGGACCTCCCGATTGAGAGGACAAGTTTCAACCATTAGGCTATCACTGCTCTGTCTTTAAGTATGCCAGAACAATATTTGTTTAGCAAACAGTAATCCTGTGCTAGCGCAAGTTAAGACGAGTTAATCATAGATGATAATTTTGTTGTTAAAAATTTGTCTTTTTTTCGCAAAATTCCATGTATACACTATGATTTTTTTTTATTTACCACACCTACCCTACCCATTCGAACCTCAATCTTACTTATATTGATACCTTTTACTTATGTTGGTATGTTACTTAGGTTGGTATACCTATGTGGTATGTTCGTATATTTATATTATTCGTATATTCGTATGGTTGTCCATATGGGTTCATGTTGGTATGTCCATGGGCGGCAATAACCTCTGATTATAAAATTGACAACACGCTACTGCTACTAGTTTTAATTTGATTTTACGCGAAAATAAGCAAATTCACCCAACATAGAAATATAAAGCTTTTAATCCATCTATATACGCTTTCTACACTCATCACCCCATAAAAGGATTTTCGTGGGTACCATGTACACACACAAGACGAATACACAAACACCCAGACCCAAAACATGATAAACTCATCATTCAGATACCTGTCTGGCCGGGAATCAAACCCGGGGTCCATTGCGCGTCAGACCGGTATGGTAACCGCTCCGCCACGCCGGTCGTTTATCTCTGCGTTATGTAATGACGTAGGCTCCTTTCAGTAATTGTTGCTATTAAATTAAAAAATACTACACGCTCTATCTCAGATTTCTACAATACAGGTGTTCGAAGCTAATGTTACTTGTTCATTACATAACGGCTTGAAACTCCCGTTCAAACCGCACATTAAGAACTTTTATTAGATAGACAAACTTCGCACATCCAGCTCGCTCCCCACTTAACACGATTACAACCAGCCTAGGGATGCGACTCGAACAGAAATTCGTGACTCGAGTCACTCGAGCAATTTTTACTACATCACTCGAGTTATACTCGAGTTTTCGAGTCACTGTAAAATCCCACTCGAGCTACAAGGTTGCAATTCGAGTGAGATTTTTAGTAACACGTTTAATATTATAAGCCAATAGAAAGAATTTCAACAAACTACAAGCTTAAAATTACGCACATTTTGGTCTGTAAAAACAGGCGGGCTCGGCATAAATAAAAAAAAGATTAGTCATGTCATGGCACATCTAGTGAGAGTCAACTCCTCCGAATTGGCTCAGTACGCCAAAATGACTCGGTAACTCGAGTGCATAAACACTCGAGTGATCCATTTCTCAAATCGAGTAAGAGTTTGACAAATTCACTCGTGAGACTCGAGTAAAAACACAACTCGAGTCGCATCACTACTCCAGCCGCTTCATGCTTCGCGCTGCAAATGAACATAAGTGCTATTTAAAATGTGTGTATGGTGAAAATCTGTTTCCTTTACATGTTATTTACTAGCTTTTGTATGCGACTTCGTATATGTAGATTTTATAATAAAAAATTAAGATACGTTATTTTAGCCCTCTTGGGACGGAAATTCAGACATATTGCTTACTTAAGCAGTAAAAGAACCGTCTGCAATTCAAGTGGTACAGCTTCCAGATTTTATATTCATTACTACATTTTCAAAAAATATACCGATCGAAATATATTTAAAATATCGAATGAATATAGAAAAAAATATTATTTCACATTTGACATTTGGAGTGTATACTCTGTATGATTACGTCTTCGAAATTCGAATAATGCCTCTTAAAAGGATCAAATTCTGGGAAGCAACGATAAATGATAAACTCAAGGAAAACACTTACTGTGATGAAAATATATTATATATATATTTAAGTAAACTATTTTAGTACACAATACCTTTAAAAATCGGTAATCTCTTAATTTTACTTAATTTTACCTAAATTTGTCATTGATTTAATTTTTGGTATAATTGAAAGTTGTAAAATTGCCTAAAATTGCATGTCTTTAATGAACATAGAGGACGCTGGTTCTAACTGAAGGCGATCGCATATGTGTATCGCCATCCTTGTGGACTAAGATGGTTTCCTCATTTGTTTGCATCGGCATCCTCACCCTTCTGCCGTAACTATGTTCTCGTCAACCCATTATTGTCCCACTGCTGGGCACGGGTCTTCTCTTAGAATGAGAGAGTTTCAGGGCATAGTCCTCCGCGCCGGCCAAGGGCGAATTGGTGGTCTTCACACACCTCCAAGATATATTTTTTTAAAGAACTTTCGGGTGTATAGAATTTCCTCACAATGTTTTCCTTCACCGAATAGCAGTGATAATTAATTTCTAATACGCACATAAATCAGTGGTGCGTGCCTAGGTTTGAACCTCGGACCTCCCGATTGAGAGGGCAAGTTTCAACTATTAGGCTATCACTGCTGTAACTATGTTATATTCTACCAACACACAATATTTTACGCTTGAAATATATGATGCGGTAATACCTCGTCGATCGAACTATACCTACTGATTCTATCAACTTTCTTAAGTTCTACTCTATAACTATAATTTACTAGCGGCTAACATAAAGGCCATGTGAAAATATGATTCCTCCAAATTAACATCACAAACGTTAAGTTTCAAGGTGGTAGAGCCAGTGTAGTTCGACCGGGGAAGTACCATCGCCACACCTATTTCTAGCTTGAAGCATTTCTTGCGTTTCGATAGAAGGGCGTGGTTGCCGGCACACTTTCACATGAGGCGACCATCATAGTCATCGGGAGTAGCAACGCATCTGTGTTTGACTTCAGATGGAACCCATGTTCTGTATGAAGATGATTACAGATGTCCATGGGCGGCAGAGGCCACTTACCATCAGGTGGAATGCATGCCTGTTTGCTACGTCATTCAGTTAAAAAAAAAGTGTTTGCGCTTGGGTCTTGTTGATGGATCGCAAATGATAAACGCATAGGACAATATCGTAATCGTTTGAATTCAAATGGCATATCACTTGGAACAAAAAAATGCTTCACGCTAGAAATAGGTGTGGCGGTGGTACTTCTCCGGTCGAACTACACAGGTTCTACCACCTGCAATCCTCTTTGGAGGATGAGGTGGGGCATATTAAAAGGCACCATCCAATGGAATCATGCAAAGGGTCCTCACTGATAGGAGTTTGCCCACGTCTACTTGGTGCGCGCTACGCCACTGCTACGTGTTATTCACGTCATAAAGCGTCTGTCACAAAAAAATCTATTTCAAGTTTCCAGTGAAATCCAACCGTTAGTTTTTTCGTGAAAGAGTAACACACGCTTTCTACATACGCTTTCTACAACCATATTCCCACACAAGACAAATACAACCAACATAGAAATATATATATTTAGATGGATTAAAAGCTTTATCTAAAGCTTTTAATCCATCTATATACGCTTGCTACACTCATAGCCCCACACTAGGATTTTCTCCTGTGACGGTACCATGGACACATACAAGACGAATACAAACACCCAGATCCAGAACATAAATCTAAACTCATCATTCAGATACCTGTCTGGCTGGGAATCGAACCCGGGACCCACTGCGCGTCAGACCGGTATGGTAACCGCTCCGCCACGCGCGTCATCATAGTCGTCGTCGTAACAAGCACATACATCCTCACAAACGTTCGTTTTACAACATTAATACGTAACTTTATTCGTTGTAAATATAATTACAAGTGATAATATGTCATCCGCGACGTAAAAGTGGTTTGCGCGGGGAAACAGTATTGATCCGCGCTGCATCTGTGTTAGCGTCCATTGACGCTGGCCTGTGTCTTTACCAATATCGCTCTTAAATCCATTGCATTAACAGGTTTGGAGACGAGGGGAGGGTTCAACAATTCTGGCTTAGAGATACACGGATGAAACAATTACGTTGGTGTGCGCTGTATGCTGTAATGTTATGGTTTTAAATATTCTCGGGTTGGGACTTGCGCATTACATGTTTTAATTGTACAACTGTTTAGTTGTACGTTTTAAGTATGTGGACATGTATGTAGTTCCATAAGACCAAGTAGATAGTTGCTCAACTGCCTGACTCGGATGCTGACCGGACATGGCTGTTTTGGTCAGTATCTGAACAGGATAGGGACAAAGGTGACGGCCCTCTGTCACCATTGCGGGCACGACGAGGATTCCGCACAGCACATGCTCGGACTGCCCAGCTTGGGAATCTCAACGGCGGATCCTCAAGGAATTAAAACAAAATAGAGTCGAAACAGCTTCAATTCAGATGTGCGATATAATACTAAATTGTAGAAATTAAATGTAAGGTCGTAAGGTCTATTGTAAAAAGGTAAAAAAAAAATGGTCCTATTAAGCCTAGATATGTACACTTACTTACCCCGCCATCAACACCGCAGTCACACTTGGTCGCCACGACCAGTGTATCGGCGATGGTGAGGGCGGGAAAATTAGTGGAGCTAAGGAAAAAAAAACTTGTTAACTATACATAAGAACCTACAAAAGACACGGACGAACAGTCCGTGGAGTTGTAATTTTACAAATAATAAAAAAAAAAAAACGGCGGATCCTCGTCCAAAAGGTTGGAGCGGAACTCTCTTCGGCGGCCGTGGTTCGATCAGACGACCCCGGGAAGGACAGCGGTATTCGTGGCCGCATTCCGTCATGAAGACCAGACGGGCCGGTGGGCCCAACTGCTCACCTGCGAAAAGCCCGATGGAAAAATGCGCTTAGAGGACACCATTCCTTTGCAGATGCCGGACTCCTCTTTGTAGCGCTGAGGACGGCCACCAGGGGTCCGATTTTAAGATACTTGCCGCAAACGGAGGAGTATGAAATTACGCACGGTTATAGTTGATGTAGAGAATGATTACGCAATGCTAATAATATATTCAGATTATGCATAAAACGTACAGTCAGCAGCAAATAGTTAGAGGCATTCAAACTATCCACATTGTTAGATACAACCAAAGTGCTCAATAATATCGGCACAATCTACGTGTTCTAATTGTTCACAACATCATAAACTTCCAAATGACAGAACATTCTTAAATTCATAATGAACCAGTCAAATTGTCACAATTAAAGCATCTGTTACGACACCAGCGGTAACCTAGCAACGAGACTTTTCGTAAATATAGGTACATTTTATAATATTATACCTTATGTTGCGGATATAAGGTTCCTGATCACTTACCGTATAAGACATGGTAACAATGACTCTTCTCTTCTCTCTTTTTTATATTAACAACTATCCTTTTCATATCTTGCAATGACGTCATTGACTGTCATTGTCATAGAATCGGTCTAGGGGAACAAGAGGCACGATAAGACAAGACGAGAGGACGGACGAGTAAGACGGGTCATGCCCACATACCAGAAACTAAACGCTTTTGCGAGATGGTGCTGCAGCCCATCAGAAGCTGCTTTCAAACAATACTCAATAGACCATGACAGTTGATTTACAATCAAATTTAGTTTAAGTGCATAATTGATATAATATTTTTTTATCCTTAATAACTACAGAATCAAGTAAGAAATAGTAGTGAATTGATGATTATTTTCTCCTTTATTTTACGTTTTTCTTGAAGTTGATGGGCAATTTTAACACTGCTTTAGTCTTACCGTTATTTTATATTTTCTTTTAACATAGTAATTGAGGCAAGATGCGAAATGTCACGGGGCACAATGGGATACACCATTATATTGCATTCTAATAATTCCATCGACAGAGTATCTCATCCGGGCTCAATTGCGTCAAGTGTTGTTAATGTTCAGTATATGGAAACATCCCCATATATTGCACCTGAAATAATTACCACGTCAAGTTCTACAAACCTACCCTCATCAAGAAAAAGAAGGCCTAAGTCCGTTCATAACACACTTGAAAAAGAACAAGTTCAGTGGATTGATTCTTCTTCCTGTTCTCTCCGGAAATAAACGTTTGCCAGTGACACTATCTGATGCTGATTCACCACAACAACATTGTTCACAATTATTTGACGTGCAAAAAAGAAGTTCCTCAGAAATTCGTTTTCACATACGAGCTTAAAGTTATTCGATCGTAACTAGCAAGGATGTTCAAAGGGTTTCAAAGGATGTATATTAAAAAAATTAAAGACCGATGTATATTTTTTACAAACAATATATTTTAGCTAAAATATAATAGTTTTTCTGTTACCTCTACGGTTTTCTCATTTTTAAACTGATGAAAAGTATCTTCATTAAATTTTAAAACCTTAAATGAGATAAACATATGTCAATATTATAATTGCACGCACAGTAAGTGATCCTTACAATATATTCGCAACATAAAGTTTAATATTTTAAAATGTACCTATATTTACAAACAGTCTCGTTGCTAGGTTACCACTGACGCCGGAATATTTGTGACAATTTGGGTGGTATTAACATTATGAGTTTATGAACGTCCTGACATTTGATAGTTTAATGTGTTATCAACAATTAGAACACGTAGGTTGTGCCGATATTATTGAACACTTTGATTGTATCTAACAATATGGACACTTTGAACGCCACTAACTATATGCTGCTGACTGTACATAAAATCAACTAAAAAGCATTACACAGACTATCTCGCATTTGACACAAACACATACTTATTAAACGAAATAAAACATCCAATGTCCTTACTATGAAAACACATGACGTCAAAAATGACAAAAGTGTCTTAAAATACCCGCTATTGCTTTTAAATGCAGCTTACGTAAACCTATTTTTACCTTTAACAGGTGCGTTCAAAATAACTTGAAAATTATTACAATTTATTTAAATTAGAGAAATATTGGTGCTACTTTGGACAATATGAAGTTTAGTTTTTTTAATTTAAATTACGGTCGAATTTCGACCGTTGAGACGGGTGACTACTAAGCACTAGTAATAAATAGACCATTTCAGTATTATGAGGATAAACGTTTACTAAACGTACATTTACATCTTAGATATTTAAAAAAGCAATTTGATATTTTTTATTTGTTGTTATTAAATAGTAATTCTTTATTTAATTATATTTACATAATGCAATATAATTAATAACTAAAATAAATGAAGCATATGTTCACTAATTAATTAATTTGATATTTAAGTTTATATCTTTTATTTGCACACTTTATAGATAAAACAAACAATTCTATGTACATTATATACAAAATAAATTATTAAACATTAAAAAATATTTCTTTAAATCTAAAGAAAAATACAAATTATAAATAAAACAAAGAGTCCATACCGCTGCCTTTTGAGAGAGTCCCAAAAATGCTTGCGGCATTTCCTCGTTGTATGGCCAAACTGATGCGTTGGCCAAAATACGCACCAGCCCCTGGTTTTTAAGTTTGCTATCAACATTTCAAAATGTACAAATGTTTTATAATTACATAATACTCGTTTACATAAAACTCCTACATAATCACAGACACTTCGTTTAGATTTATTTTTAGCGAACTAAATGAAGTAACCAGCAGATAAGGTTTCTAATTAAGTGCATATATTTCACGCAATATTGTAATTAATCGCTCAACGCCAGACCTCAGTACCAACTTGGCCTTACAAATGTATTTCAAATGAGTTTCGCCCTGAAATACACTTTAGGCCACACAAAAGACATCGACAAAGACTGTTGTGTCTTTGTTTCGCAAACAATAATGGATTTAGGTTAAACGAAAAACGGATTTTCGTTTATAATGTTATTGTCCTTTTTATATCTGACGTGACGCGACGACAGTTTGATGTCCTCGGCCTGACTCTTAAACTTTGTTGGTGAAAATTTATTAAGAAAACAAAGCGTTCATTGGAGCGAAAATTTCGCTTATCTGATTAGGTAACAGTTTGATAGCGGGCATCCATCGCAATACAACAATCGACAATCTACTATTAGGAAGATTTATTTACATTTCGTGCGATAGCCCTCAAAAATGGTTGGTCGATATCCCGACTTACCATCGACTATGATCATGAACATACTCAACATAGGAGAGAGTAGAAATAAAACTAAATATTTCGGTTCAAGGAGATAGGTATTTGAAGTTAATTAAAATTATGTGGGTACTCCTTAAATTAATTTTGAATGCTTTACATATCACTACTTATAATAAATAGCCTTAAAACACAACAGTTCTAAATGTTAAAAAGTTACAAAGAGAATGTCTATGCATTGGAGTAATTCCTATAAACATGACTTGTATTTTTTAGACTAAATATAAATAAAAAGTATAAACGTATTATAATGAAGTGAAATAAGTCAAAAGAAGACTATGATTAAAAAAAGCGTCTTATACTATGGTCATTTAAGTCGGTGGATAAATCACACTGGCCTGCGGTGTACGACAGAACGATTGCCCAAATCTATCCTTGGGGACTACTCAACCTTTTTGGATTCAAACACCCTTTCCAAACTACGTAGACATAAATAGAGTAAATGGGTATTTTTTATTATCATTACATCCTACATTTTTTTATCTGATTGAAGTAGCAAACGATGGACATTTGTAAACAAGTTCATATAGAATATGGGTTCTATCTGAAGTCAATCGCAGATGCGTCGCTACTCCCGAGGACTACCTCAAATAAAGAGCCGGCTACCGCACCCTTCCGTCGAAACGAAAGAAATGCTTCTCGCTAAAAACTGGTGTGGCGGTACTTCTCCGGTAGAACTACACTGGTTGTATCACCAAATTACATTATGAATGTCATCAAGGTGGTGGAATGAGTATAAGAGTACGAAAACCTATAATCTTACCAGGAAGGCACTTCCACACTTGTTTTTAGGATGAGTTTGCGACACACCTTTTCTTGAGTTTCGGTGGAAGGATGTGGATGCCGGCTCTTTTTGAGGCGACCATCTTAGCCGTCGGGAGAAGCAACGCAACTGTGATTTGCTTTCGATAGAACTGTTATAAATGAAATTACAGATTTTTTACAGTTACAGTTACAGTTTATAGGCAGCAGTGACCACTTACCATCACGTGGACGTGCTCGTTTGCTTTAATCTTGCTATCTTCTTGTTCTTCCTCTTTATAAAAATGAATTTTTGTCCGTATGTGCTCTATAGAATCATAAACTATTCATTTGATCATGTGATGATCTTTAGCAAAGGTGTAATGCATGAGCCCGCGAAGGTTTCTGGTGTATTTTTTTGTGATGGCGTAGCAACGCGCGCAGGTTACAGCTAGTCTTCTTTATAAAAATGAATGTTTGTCTGTATGCCCTCTATAAAATCATAAACTATTCATTTGATCATGTGACGATCTATAGCAAAGTTGTTATTCATGAACTCGCGAAGGTTTCTGGTGCATTTTTTTTAGTGATGGCGTAGCAACGCGCGCAGGGTACAGCTAGTCTTATTATAAAGGTGAACGTGATGTTACTCTTTCGCGTTATATCTACTAGTAGGATTTTGCTAAAATTAGGCACACAGATAGTATATGACCTAGAACTAGGTAAAAGGAAGTAACTAAAACATAGAATACTTATTACAATAACTAGTCATAGAATACTTAATAAATCATAAATCGCAGAAATAAGGTAGTCTTATTTGAAATAATGTTTACTCCTAAATATACGGTAAAAGTTTAATGAGACTAAATAAGGTAGAGTTAGTAGCGCTACGCTGCCGCCTAAAAGCAAAAATAACTATGAAACTCCAATGTAACCGCTAATCTAGAATTTATACGAATATTTACGGGGCAAACTAAAATTTCAATTTGAGTTTAAACAAGCTCCGGTCTATTTAAAGAGGTCCCGTTGGCTATAAATTTGAATGTAAACTTTAGCATTGCGAGGGTTATTTAAATTTGGATTTCATAAGTAGGCTTGCTTGTCCCCTTTAGTCGGTGAGTGGAATACGGCTATGGTATCCCCTAAAGAAGCGACTAACAGGGGGCTTCTGGTGTTGCGAGCGGCTCTTGGGCTCGTCACTTTGGGGACGCATAACTGTCCCCCTGCACGTTCTGATCTTTACGACCACAAGCAGCCACACATGCTGCCATCCTTGCTCGCTGACGGTTCGAGCTTCCACTCTTACCGCCTGCTACCCCGGAAGCTTTTAGTCACCTCTTACGACAGGCAGAGGTTAATGTAACCTTATTCTGGTCCTGGAACTACAGGGACAGGAACCACCACACCTATTTGTGCCTAAAAATAACAGTGTTAAGCGTGGCTGTATTTAGGTTTGAAGGTTTTGGTAAGAGAAATATAGTTAACCGAAACCGTCTATCTTCATTTTACTTTAAAAAAACATGTATTACATAATTACATTATACATTACATGGTAGATTGCATAGTACATTAATAAGATTGGTAGACTTGAAACTCTTCAAAGAGCGTTCAAGAAAACTCACGGTTTTTACACGATTTTTTTTATCGTTAAAGGAATTACGTACATCCTTTCTATAATTAACAATCCAAAATGTACACTGATAAATACGATTAGTAAAAACGTTCTATTATCATATTATAAACATTGTTTTCATTGATCGATAACCCAAATTCTGGTATCATTTGCCATTCGACCGACCTATAGAAGTCAACTGATTGTCGGGTGCTAAAATGTTACACCATTATAATACTTTTTATCAGATTGAAGTAGCAAACGAGCATGCAGTCCAACTGATGGTAAGTGGCCACTGCCGACCATAAACATCTTTTTTTTTTGTTTTCGAGGGGGAAACCTTCCAAAGGTACCCGACGCCGTGGGAGCGACGCAGGGTTATGTGGGATTTTTACCGCACTAAAACCCCCCCGGTGGCCGTCCTCGGCGCTGAAAAGGAGGACTCCGGGATCTCGAAACGACTTCAACCGGAATCCTCCGAGCGCGCTGCCCCAACGGGCTCCTCCCAGATGGGCGGCTGGGCCCACCGCTCCGTCTAGTCTTTACGACGGTATGCGACCACACATACCGCCGTCCTTCCCGGGATTGCCTGACCGAACGGTTCGAGCTCCTACTCTAGCCGTCTGCAACCCCGGAAGCCCCTTTTAGTCGCCTCTTACGACAGGCAGGGGATACCGTAGCCCTATTCTGACCCCGAGGCTACAGGGACGGACCATAAACATCTGTAAGTAACATAGGTGAGTTCATATGGAACAGTGATGCAATGTGAAGTCTGTCGCAGATTCGTTGCTACCTCCGAGAACTAAGTTGAAACGCATCTGATAAGATTTATTCTCTTTGAGACCAGAAGATCTATCAGAATCAGAATTTTGTCAAGGTGGTAGAACCAGTGTAGTTTGACCTTACCACCGCCACACCTATTTCTAGCGTGAAGCATTTCATGCGTTTCGATGGAAGGGTGTGGTTGCCGGCACACTTTTATATGAGGCGACCATCATAGTCCTCGGGAGTAGCAACGCATCTGTGATTGACTTAGACATTAGACTTTGACATCTTGATTACAGATGTCCATGGGCGGCAGTGACCACTTATCATCAGGTGAACTGCAAGCTGTTTTGCTACTTCAATCTTATAAAAAATAAATCTTATGAAATCAAAATTTGAATACATCTCTCGCTCTACTAAAGTTTGTACACTCAAATTTATTATCGACGGGACTACTTTAAATAGACCTGAGCTTATTTAACTCAAATTGAAACTTTGTTGGAATAAGCGTGACGGAGGTTCCACTAGAGTGAAACCACCTTGAGAATACGTAATTAGAGGTCATACTCGATAATGAGGAGTTTCCCATTGATATCACTAACATAGTATAAAAACAAACTCGCTTCTTCTGTCTGTCCCTATGTATGCTTCGATCTTTAAAACTACGCTAAGGATTATAATGCATTTTTAATAGATAGAGGAAGGTTTTTTTATGTATAGTGTAGTGGAGAAACACTGATATTTTTTTTCTACTTTTAGGTGAAACGAAGTTGGCCGAGTCAACTAGTTTGTATTATGCTTTCAAGGTGGTAGAACCAGTGTAGTTCGACCGGGGAAGTACCACCGCCACATCTATTTCTAGCGTGAAGCATTTCTTGCGTTTCGATAGAAGGGTGTGGTTGCCGGCACACTTTCACATGAGGCGACCATCATAGTCCTCGGGAGTAGCAACGCATCTGTGATTGACTTCAGATGGAACCCATGTTCTGTATGAAGTTGATTACAGATGTCCATGGGTGGCAGTGACCACTTACCATCAGGTGGACTGCATGCTCGTTTGCTACTTCAGTCAAATAAAAAAAAATCATAGATGATTAGAGGTCTATGAGAGGTCGGAAACAGATGTGTACCCCTGAAGATGAAGTTGAAACACTTCGAATAAGTTCTAAAATTTATCCGTGCTTTGAAAGTCGCGTTTAGCCATTATTGGTAGCAGTCGCTACTAATTGGCTGAATAGTCTCCGTTTTTCTAACAATCTTGGCAGAAAAAGTCGATTTGACAAAATCAGACGGACCCATTTTAATTAGGGGCACAGACATATCAATCAATCGGTGGGCTAAGCAATGTCCAATGAAGAGAATGTCCACTCAATAGCTCTTTATCGTCGGGTGACAGGAAGAACACACTAACTACAGAATGTAACATGAAGTTAATAGCATTTAATAATATTTTGATCCCAAAATTTAATTTATATGAAATGTGCTGAAGTTATATCATTAAATAAAATATCGTACAGGTCATTGTATCCATATATTATTTACGTTATAATAATGTATTGTTAAAGAATAGTGTATTGAGTGAAAAAATCGGGATTATACAATTTCGTAGTTAGTGACTTTTTCTTGTCACCCGACATATTTTAATCTCATTGTATAAAAACTACTTCAACACCATAGTAACGTTAATAATAATCTGTAGTAACTTAGGTGACAAGTTTTGTCATACATCAATCATGAAAGTTCATTACTTCGGGTCATAAATATGTAATTATGACGAAAATTGTATTTATAATAACATTTACGTGAAACAATGCGTTGATTTTCACTAAATACGCTTTATATACCTCTGTTCATGAATTTAATTGCAATGTTAATGAAATAGTTAACCACCATTTTAGCGCCCACTCCAGTAATTAATACTCATTATTATGACCGTGAAATCATTTGCGAGTCTCTGAAGAAGCCTGTTATACAGTAAAAACGAGTGATAGAAATTGTAATAATTTAAAAGTCCATTATTAATTGTAAATAAAAAAATATACATCATATCAAATAAAAAAAGTTAAAATAAAAATATCAAATATCAAACATAGACCGGTGTTTAGTATATATTATTACATGTTTTATCGTGTATTTCGTACAATCGTGTATTAGGAATACGAGTAAATAATAAAATATCAAAATAAAACACACAGAGAATTAAAACGTGCTTTACACGAAACTACTACATTAAAAGGTAAATAGCTTATTATACATTTTATATTAAATGAATTTTGGAATTATAAAATAATATGAAGCACTTTTCTATCGTATAAGAGCAAAAGGCCCGCTACTTTTAGTAATTGACTAGACCTGGATTTCACGTCAAAATTAAACCTACCTTGGTTTAATTTTTGAAAATACATCTATCGGTAAGGGGAGATCATTTATCTTTCTATTTCGGAAATGCTGGTTGAGAGCCGCAAGTTGGACTTCAAAGCTATGGCTATAGAATATGCCCGTTATTTTTTTGGAAAAAAACTAATTTAGCCGCGTTCCAAGACATGTCGCCTGGGGCCATGGCCTTCCGCCCCTCATCTTTCCCCTGACACGCTAAGCCACTGATTTCGCTCGATAAAAGTCATTAGCACTTTCTTATGTCCATACGAAGAATGTTGACGATATTTTATTACGGTCTTGTTAGTCGTATTTCAAACAGTAATAGCATAATGATTGAAACTTACCATCTCGATCGAAAAGCCCGAAGTTCATATCCGAGGCCATTCATTTTTCGAAATTATGTACGTATGTTAGAAATTAATTATCACTAGATTGCGGTAAAGGAGAACATCGTAAGGTTCTTGAAAAAAATATATTCTCAGAGGTCTGTGAAGTCCAGTTCACACTTGGCCAGAGCGGTGGACTAAGGTCTAAAAACTTTCATTTTGAGAGAAGACCCGTGCTCAACAGTCAACCCATAATTGCCGCAATAATGGGTTGACGATTCTTCGTATTTATTAATGCATTTTTCTATGCCTATTTATTTAATCCCTTCCGATCATGAATAATCATAAAATTGCATGTCTCAAACAACATAATTGAATGTGACTGTGTTAACCTAACAAACTTCATATTGTTACAGAGGATGCGACGGCCTCGCAGGCACCGATGGCTAACAGTGTCGGTGTTCTTCATCGCCTATTCCGTCTTCCAAGCCATGCTGAGCACGGCTACGGAACCAGGGGACGCCAACACGGCGCCGAACACTAAGGTGTCTCCACCTCCGAGTCACGAGGAAGGCACCAAACCAATTGTGAACAAGGGTGAGATATTATTGATAAGAAAACGCTTCGCGGTTTGACTTCAGGTGCGTTCCATTAGACGTTCACAAAGCGCATGCTCACGACCGCAGTTTTTCCCGTTCCATTAGCTTGTCAGCTAGTTAGCTAGCTAGCTTACTGATGTATTTTCTACTGGAACGATCCCTTCGACCCACCTTGTTAGATGGGTCGTCGTGAACGTCGCGTGAACGTCATGACGTCATGTGTGATTCGCCGCGACCACAACGACCGCGGGCGTCTTGTGAAACAACGTTTTGGGCGTTTGGGGCTTGGTGAGCGTCATCTGGAACGCGCCCTTCAAAGGCACTAATGCAATAATTATAGTACAATATTAGACTGCGGTTTTCTCATTTAAACAGAGCAAGGAGAAATCAATCGTTCCTACTCAATTTTCGCATGTATGCAGTCCAGGTAATAAACTGCTTATAGACATATGTAGCCACATATGTCTATAAGCGGTTACTGGAGCCCTATGACATGTGTAACCAACGTCATTGCATCAAAATCTACACTAGATCGGTTGCAGACCACTTTACTAAACATTCAACTCCGCTCTCTAAAAATAACTAAAATATATCACGCTTTCCAGAAAATGAAGGTGTTACTGCAGAAGAAACAGAACCTAAGCCAGAAGAAGAAGCAGGCAAACCACCAGAGGGAGGAAAGAAAGGCATGAAAGGACCCGTGGATGAACCTGAAGAAGGAGAGAAGAAAGAACAAAAGGATGCTGGTTATGAAGAGGTATGAAAATATCTATCATTTTTAATTGAAATCATAGAATTTTATAAAGCTAGTATATTCTATAACATAAAATGGTAGTTGCTTCAATATTACTGATATAATAGAATTAAAACCATTTTTTTAAGGCAAAATATATAAAACGTTTCAATCGCATTCGATTAAACCAATCTTTTTTTTGTACGGGGGAGAAACCTTCTAAAGGTACCCGACGCCGTGGGAGCGACGCGGGTTATATGGGATTCTTACCGCACTAAAACCCCCTCGGTGGCCGTCCTCAGCGCTGCGTGGGGGGGGGGGACTCCGGGATCTCCAACGGACACCACCGGAGTCCTCCGAGCGCGATGCCTATTTCAGGCTTCACCTCGTACCTGGTGAGCGATACCGTCGCCACACCTTCTGTAGTTTACGGTGGAATGCGACCACACATGGCACCTTCCTTCCCGGGGCCGCTTGGCTGGACGGTTCGAGCTCCCACTCTAGCCGCCCGCAACCCCGAAAGCCCCTTTTAAACGCCTCTGACTCTTAATTGAATATTGCTTTGATGTATTCTAGGACCAACAAATGGAAGAAACTCGCGAGAGAGAAGAGATTGAAGTAAGGGAAGAAGAGGACGCCATTCCGACCGTGCATCCACTTAGGAACTGTACTCCACCGGCTATCGAACAGGTGAGAAAACTAATTATATAATTATATGTAGCACTAATATAAACGTTCCAATGTATTTTCCAGTGTAAAAAATATGTCCAGCAACACATCAGGCGCGCCCTAAGTGCCTTGTAAAGAATACATTGGCATCGGAGGAGAATTCGTGAAAATCGTAGTGGCATTGTACGTGTATAAAAAACAGAAAAAAAAATTTAATGAAGAGTCATAGATCTTAAGTCATAAACGTGTCGGTTTATATAAAGATAAATAACTGTTGAAAACTACGTAATTATTGAAAACTAAATGATTATTGAAAACTACAGTCAATGAGATCAGTATCTAGGCATAGCACCGAGGAAATACACATAGTTTATAACATTAAGTACCATAAACATAAACGTGAACACGTTTTAATATTGAGTTTATATGATCGTCGATATGTTAGCATTGTTCTAAATTTACACTTTTTTCTTTCGATGTCCATAAAAGGTGTCCATAAAATGAGTGTAGTTTGACCGGAAAGGTACCATCGCTACATCTATTTCTAACGTGAAGCATTCCTTGCGTTTCGATGGAAGTTTGTGGTTGCCGGCACACTTTATATGATGCCACCATACTAGTCCTCGGAAGTAGCAACGCATCTGTGATTGACTTCAGATAAAACCTATGTTCTATATGAAGTTGCTTACAAATGTCCATGGCCGACAGTGACCACATACCATCAGGTGGACTACATGCTCGTTTGCTACATCATTAATATAAAAAAAAATAAGATTATTTTTCTACGTGCTACCTTCCATTCATTATTTTTTCTTTATATTTTAAATCTTTAGAACATATTATTAGCTCTCTATTTCTTTATAATCGTATTCTTTCTTATATTCAATAGTTTCCACGGCCACTCATGGGCCAGAATGCTAGGAAGCACGGTGGGCTGATCATCCATATCCTGGTGGCCGTCTTTACTTTTATTGGACTCGCTATCGTCTGCGATGAATACTTTGTCTCCAGTCTTGACAGGATCTGTGAAGGTATTTCTTATATGTTTATTTTCTACTCTTAATACTTTTAATATGTGCAATAACTACAATGGGATTGGTTTCAAACTTTGATATCCAGGCCTACTTGTTGTTAATCATCATGTTTTGTTACCTAACATTAAGTTATCTTGTGGTTATTACTTTTAAAATTGTTATCATTGTATAATACTTATTGATGCGGCGAACTTCGTTCTGCCTAAAAGTCAAAAATCTAAAATTGACAGTGTTTCTTTGCTATATTCATAAAAACCTTCCTTTTGAATCGCTCTATCTATTGAAAAACTGCATTAAAATCTGTAGCGTAGTTTTAAAGATCTAAGCATATATAGGGACCGACAGCGCGAAGCGACTTTGTTTTATGCTATGTGGTGATTGGAACAACGCCGACTAAGCTAGCATACTAACTACGCATCTTTGGCATACCTCAGACATTACTGAAAATTACTCCTTCCATTACTACCTGTTATAAGTTGACTGCATGCTCGTCTATTATATTAATTGAAATACACTGCTTTCCAGAGTTGCAGCTAGCGCCAGATGTAGCTGGTGCCACCTTCATGGCAGCTGGCAGTTCAGCTCCCGAATTGGCCACCGTCGTCATTGGCGTCTTCTGTGCTCAAGATGATATTGGTAATGATTAACAATTGTGTTATTATTGTTTGTTTATATACTAGGAAATAGGAGGGCGGAGAGTGACGTAGGCTACTTTTTACCGCGCTCTCTCATTCCCATGAGAATATCGATGTTTTGTTAATTGGTGTATATTTAGTATTTCCAGACGTTGTTAATAGATAGCGTTAGTTAAATTCATTTGCAAGTTCTGAATCAAGCTATTAAATGCTAACGATAATTCCCTTTGACCGTGCGGGCGAATCCGCGGGTAAGAGCTAGTGTATTTATAAAACTGATAATTTCAATTGGTTTTGAGATGTTGCCTATTGTCACATATTCGTATTAGTATGTATGGCTGCTATACATATCGCTTCTTTTTAGTAATAATCGTACAAGTTAATAGATATCATCAATTTTAAGTTAGAGATACAATTTCACCTAAAGAACTTGAAATTTCGTGCTCTAACTACACTAGAGTTAGTAGCCTTTTCATATATTTTAAGTATTTTAACTGACTGTATTAAAAAGATAAAGACAAAAAACATTGTTAATTTTTTTCCTGGGTCTCCTAAAAAAATAGCGTATTTGCGTTGTGTACGTATGCAAAGCAGCGATATGTAATAAGGCATATCAAATTACGATGTAATTAACATAAAACTCATAGTCTCTTCAATGTTTTCTGTGGGAGGATTTTCTCCCACAATTTCCATGATAAATATCTGACTAACATTTATTCTTCTCCCCAGGTGTATCCGGTGTGATTGGCTCAGCGGTATTCAACATAATGTTCGTGATATCCGTGTGCGCGCTGTGCGCCGGCACCGTCTCGCACCTCAACTGGTGGCCGCTGTGCCGCGACTGCTTCTTCTATGCCATCTCCATTCTGGTCATGCTGTGCACCATCGCTAATGGATATGTGTCTTGGTGAGTCGATTTGGATGTCTCTGGTCGTTAGTTATTGACGTCAGTCATCAAAGCGTTATTAAACAACATAGATAGGAGTTTCTCTTCCTAAAAGCAAGGAAGCAAAAGTTTCTCTTTCTTTATTCTCTTTCTTCCTTCCTTTCCTCTCTTTTTTTTCCTTTACTTCTTTCTAGTGATAGTGTTTAGAAACATATTCTAATTTTATGTTAATTGAAATCATTCCAAGTGTCTCCAATCGATCTATTAACTCAGGTCCTAGAAAATAGTAGAAGTAGAAGATTTAAATTTTCTTCGTCGTTTTTTTCACCAACCTGCTTAATCTTCATTAACCTTTCATGAGTGTTTAACAATAATAATTATTTATTTTCAACCTTTCACCTAACTATAACTAATAGAATCCAAGAAACTGTGAATCAGGTGGCTACTGACCACGAAAAAGCTATCTTATGCCCCTTACCACTGTGGATCATGTGGCTACTGACCACGAAAAAGCTATCATATTCCCCTAACTACTGTGGATCAGGTGGCTACTGACGACGAAAAAGCTATCATATGCCCCTAATTTCCAGGCCAGAAGCTCTGTTCATGCTGATAATGTACGGCGTGTACTGCGTGGCGCTGCGGTTCAACGTGGCGCTGGAGCGCTGGGCGCTCACCCTGCCGCTGCCCTTCAAGCTGCCCACGAGGGAGGAGCAAGCGGCGTTGGTCACTTACAGGTGGGATTGTTTTTTTTTTATCTGAAATAGCAAACGAGCATGCAGTCCACCTGGTGGTAAGTGGCCTCTGCGCTCATGAATCTGTAATTAACTTCATACAGAACATGGGTTCCATCTGAAGTCAATCACAGATGCTTTGCTACTCCCGAGGACTATGATGGTCGCCTCATGTGAAAGTGTGTGGTCGCCTCATATTTAAGTGTGCCGGCAACCACACCCTTCCATCGAAACGCAAGAAATTCTTCACGCTAGAAATAGGTGGTACTTCCCCGATCGAACTACACTGGTTCTACCACCTTAAAACCTTAAAAACTTTAGGCTCCCCTTAACGAGCTAATTCAATCCCCCCCCCCCCCTAAATAAATATTTTAGGCAATCATATTAAGGCAATAATATTTTTAATTCAATAAAAGGTAACAATAAATTGCCAAAAGAAATGTATTTTTAATATTATTGGTGCGACGGATTGGTTACCATACCGGCTTGACACGCAATGGGCTCTGGGTTCAATCCCCGGCCAGACAGACATCTGAATTGAGAAACGAATCTAGTGTAAGAGACTGTGTGTGTAAAAAGTGTTATAAAATCACTTCTTATTACACAATTTTAGTATATTCTATTTACACATCATCTTTATGATAGCCGCAATGTTAGAAAATGATCAAGTAAGTTTCAAATCTTTTTCAATTAGAAAACATGGAGAGATGACGGAAGTATCTTGTATCTTTAGATTCGAAAAAGATAGGCGAATAAGAAGGGGGCGTCCAACATCTAGATGAATCGAGGATCTACCCAACGGTGGCCCGTTGGGTCAGAGCCACTGATGGCAGGAAATATTAATAGTAATGGAGGCCTGTGCCAAAAGGAACGTTAAATTGTAGCACTTACTTTAAGCGATGCTGATCAAATAAATTTTAACTACTAAACAGTAGCCATTTACCGACTGGTATAGGGTTAGAATAGAGCAGTGATAGCCTAATGGTTGAAACTTGCCCTCTCAATCGGCAGGTCCGAGGTTCAAACCAAGGCACATACCACTGATTTATGTGCGTATTAGAAATTAATTATCACTGTTTTTCGGTGAAGGAAAACATCGTGAGAAAACCTACACACTCGAGAATTCTTTAAAAAAAAATAAGGTCTGGGAGGTGTGTGAAGACCACCAATTCGCACTTGGCCAGCGTGGAGGGCTATGGCCTAAAATTCTCTCATTCCGAGACAAGACCCGTGCCCAGCAGTGGGACAATAATGGATTGACGACATAGGGTTAGAATAGCACCACTCTCTCTCTTTCTGTGGATTTCTTAAGAGGCGACTTAGGGACAGTAACAATAATGTATTGGTTAATATTTTATAATATTTAATATTTTAAAGGAGTGCGGGAGGACAGCCCGCTCCGCCAGCGGCTACAGCTGAAGGGGATTACGCACAGATGGACGGACAAACCAAGGAGTCACCTCGAGAGCCAACAGGTGTGTTTAATATATGATTTTAAATGGAAACTACTTTTAGAACTTTTAAGCAGTTCGTAATTTCGCCACGATGACAGTCTTTAACAGATTCACATAAAATAATTTGTTGAAGATCAAATATCTTCAAAAAATTACATTCTACTTAAACAATCTTTTTTTTTCAGATACTTGCGTATACTTCTGTAAACAATAAAACTGTATGCAACTTTGATTTTTATATGGGAACCCTGAAATGAAAATTTTATCCCAAAATGTTTATGAACGTCTACTAGTAGAATTGAACTTAGACTTGTTAAGGGGTTTATGATCCAGATAAAAATAGACTTGAAAGCGAAAAATATCTATCTAGAATGAGGAATATAAGCTGTCTCCGAAATAATTCGAAAGTCAGATAAAAAAGTCCGGTTTTCTCTAAGGAAATTTACTGATACATAATTTTATTCCTCCACTAGTTGAATCCCGCAGCTTCGCCCGCGTTAACAAAATTCGATTGTCCCGTGGGAATAAGATATTTTCCCACAGTAATAAATAGCCTATATGTTAATCCAGAGTGTCAGCTAACTCCCTAACAAATTTTATGAAATTACTACAGCCGTTTAGACGTGAGGAAGTAACAAACATACACACTGACAAACTTTCGCCTTTATAATATTAGTATGAATATTTTTTTCTGAAATTTTATCGTGCACATGAGGTCACAGATGGACTTAAGTAGATTATGATGATGATGGCTTAAAAACTTTTACGGTAGCTTTAGCCTCTTAGCAGTGGTTTTGTTGAATACGACAATTTATAAGTTATTTTTCTTTCCAGCCTACAACCCCGATGGTGCATACGAAAACGCGGCCTACAACGCGGATCAAGCTTGGAACCCGAACCAGGAATGGGACCCCAACCAGGCCTGGGATCAATCGGTACTTATTATTATTATTATTATTTATTTGACTGAAGTAGCAAACGAGCATGCAGTCCACCTGATGGTAAGTGGTCACTGCCGCCCATGGACATCTGTAATCAACTTTATATAGAACATGGGTTCCATCTGAAGTCAATCACAGATGCGTTGCTGGTCCCGAGGACTATGATGGTCGCCTCATGTGAAAGTGTGCTGGCAACCACACCCTTCTATCGAAACGCAAGAAATGCTTCACGCTTGAAATTGGTGTGGCGGTGGTACTTCCCCGGTCGAACTACACTGGTTCTACCACCTTTAAAATTACGGTATTATTATTACTTTAGTATTTAATTTTATGGATGATGTGGATTCAGAAACATGTCGGCTCTATGAATCCTTGTTAGTATTACGAGCAGCAATTTGGCTTTAAAAATATATATTATATCAAATTATGTCACAAGTTTTTATTATTATAAAAATGGAATGTCTTTACTTTGCATTGATCTGCGAGGACATTTACAAATGGTCAGCCACAATATATTCAACTGGATGGGAATCCGATCCGACTATCAGAAATCTCCGGATCACAATACATATATTCAAATTCAAATTGTTTTTTTGTCATTAGATATAGGTATAATCAAGATGGTTAACATAACATAGGTACACAGTTCCATTATATCTACTTAGTCATATTCTGACATACAAATATTATAATCAATTATTTACCACACATTATGTCACAAGAAATAATAAGCGAAATACAAATTATAAAATGCAATGGATATATAATAAAATAATATAAAAATATAATATATGATATAATTAAAACATGTCACTCTTTATATTCAATATTATATAATTTAGTGCATAAACTGTTTATTATGCCCCATTAAATTTTATTACATACAGTGTCAGTTATTTCTTATTTCGTTTCGTATTTTGTTTGAATTTCAAAAAGAATTCTATAAGAATTCATAAACCGCATATCGTGAGTACCCGTTAAGTATTATAATGTATCAATTCCGCGATAATACTAGTCTTAAATCAGTTATTTCTTAGTCACTTATTATTTTATTATTTAATGTTATTTATTTATTTCCAGGGCCAAGCTCCCTCCTGGAACGCGCAGCCGCCGCCGCAACCGGCGCAACCAGCGCAATCGCCCGCGCCGGCACAGGACCCACCCCCGCCGCAAGTGCAACCCATTCCGGTATTGTACCTCAAAAGAAAAACAGGCCTTTCCTTTTCATCTTTTGTTTTCGATCCGCGTGGCGGAGCGGATACCACACCGATCTGACGCGCAATGGGTCCCGGGTTCGATTCCCGGCCAGACAGGTATCTGAATGATGAGCTTAGATTCATATTCTGGGTCTGAGTGTGCCAATGGTACCCACGAAACAGGAGAAAATCCTAGTGTGAGTGTAGAAAGTGTGTTTTCTAGATTATCATCAAGAATAATCACTTAAGGGATAGAATTAGTTTGTCCGTCTATTCGTATGTCCGTCAAAACTATTTCCTCTGAAAACTGTAGAAACATCAATTTGAACATATCAAATACGCGAGTCTGCAGTCGCTTTAAGCTGTGACAAAAGCGAACTTAAAGTTTAAAGTTGGTTTAAAGTTCAAACCAAACAAAGACTTCGGAACATATTCAAAAGATATTACCGGTTACGCTTTGTGTATTTGTAAAATCTTATAAGAAGATCGAAATATGAGATGTTTCCTGTTGACTTAGATACATGTAATTTAACTTAAAACTGTCTTGTAGCACATATAGAAGAACCTACTTAAATAAATCTGGAGTTTAATCATACTATACTATATATAATAAGTATTGTAAAGGCAAAAGTTTGTGAGTGTGAATGTTTGGTACTTCAACACATGTAAACGGCTGGACCGATTTTCATAAAATTTGGTAGGGAGTTAGCTGATACCCTGGATTAATATATAAGCTACCGTTTTACCGTGGGAAAATATCTTATTCCCACGGAACAATCGATTTTTGTTAACGCGGGCGAAGCTGTGGGGTTCAACTAGTTCCAAATAAAACGAATTTGAAACTAGTAGATACTAGGATCTTTGTTTTAGATTAGTCTTGTATAATTGCGTCAACTCTTTTATAATGCTTAAAATAAGGTTTTTCTTTGATCACTAGAATAAGCTAATTTTATTATGTTTCAGCCTCCATCGATGCCCGCTTACTACAAAGCTAAAGAGTATAACCCAGAGACAGCTGTGAACCCATTGGTGAAGCCAGAAGGAGCTAGTGAGTAAACAAACATCCTTATCTTATGAAATGTGTCCCTGATTAAAATTATAGAACCCTTCCCAAAAGAAAATCAAGGGTAAAAGGCAGACTTATCCGAGGCGTTTCATCTTAGGCTGCATCCTCAGTAACTGTTAGCGGCGTACTGAATTTGTGACGTGACGCAGTTTGCAGCGTTACAACGTTTACAGTAAGCGCAAACTAACAAACTTTGGACACTCCATTTCAAATAAGTATATAGCAGGGCGTACTAAACCGATAGAGCAGTGATAGCCTAATGGTTGAAACTTCTCGATTGGGAGGTCCGGGGTTCAAACCCAGGCACGCACCACTTATTCATGTGCGTATTAAAAATTAATTATCACTGCTTTTCGGTGAAGGAAAACATCGTGAGGAAACCTACACACCCGAGAGTTCTTTAAAAAAAAAAAAGTTCTCGGAGGTGTGTGAAGTCCACCAATTCGCACTTGGCCAGCGCGGTGGACTATGGCCTAAACTCTCTCATACTGAGAGAAGACCCGTGCCCAGCAGTGGGACAATAATGGGTTGATGACGTACTAAACCGATACGTCGCAAATTCGGTAGGCCGCTAACAGTTTGCGTACTGAGGACACAGCCTTACTCCTTATGGATATATAATTTTACATGAGGTTGATAACAGATTGTGTTGCGCTGGTAACTTGACATCAGATCGATTGCATGCTAATTTACTACTATAGTCTTAATATTATTGCTCTTTTTATAATTAAAGTAGCAACCAAGCAAGAAATCCACCCAAATAATAAATGACTGCAGCCGATCAAAAACACCTGTAAACAACGTCTTATAGTCTATTTTCAAGTTACTTATTTGATTTTTATTCGCTATTTTGAAAGTTTACAAATTATGGTATACCTAATGCCGCCATAATTAAATGTCGAATTTGTGTATGGTTGGGGGTATCCCCGGATGATGGTGCTTTCTTTACATTTGAAAAGGGCCCCGAATTCCTGTGTTCAAGGGCTCCAGCATAGTCTAAGACGGCCCTTGCTGTGGCAATTTACAACATTGTGCTAATAAATAATGTGCAGTGCATAGAGCAGTGATAGCCTAATGGTTGAAACTTGCCCCCTCGATCGGGAGGTCCGAGGTTTAAACCCAGGCACGCACCACTGATTTTTCTAAAATTTTGTGCCTATTAGAAATTAATTATCACTGCTTTTCGGCGAAGGAAAACATAGTGAGGAAACCTACACACCCGAGAGTTCTTTAATAAAAAAAAGAAAGTTCTCGGAGGTGTGCGAAGTCCACCAATGGGCTATGGCCTGAACTCTCAGTCTGAGAGAAGACTCGTGCCCAGCAGCGGAACAATAATGGGTCGACGAGAACTAATGTGCAATTAAAATGTGACAGACAGCCTACAAATGGCGTGTTGGTACGTGGCGTACCCCATCCACTGGTCGTGCCGCCACACGATGCCCGACTGCCGCGGCCGCTGGTACCCAATCACCTTCATCATCTCCATGCTGTGGATCTCCTTCTACTCGTACTTCATGGTCTGGATGATTACTATCATTGGTGAGTAACGCAGTTATTGTTAAGATTGTAACTGGGATTGGTTAAATTTTGCCAACGTTTACGATTCGCTTGACAGAGAGGTCACTATGGGCGCGTTCCAGAAGACGCTTACAAAGCCCCAAACGCCCAAAACGTCGTTCCACAAGACGACCGCGGTCGTTGTGGTCGCGGCGAATACGTCACTCATGACGTCATGACTTACGCCCACACGAAGCTCACGAGGACCCATCTAATAAGGTGGGTCGAAGTGATCGTTCTACTAGAGATTATGTTAGTAACGCTCACAAGCTAGTGGAACGGGAAAAAACTGCGGTCGTGAGCGTAAACTTTGTGAACGTCTAATAGAACGCACTCTATATGTACCTAACACGGTGAAAGCCTATGAAGATACATAATAGCTTCTTAGCTGTCATTGGACTGAAATGGGATGAAAATGGAATTGCAATAGCATCGAGAAATATATATTTCGCGTTTAATTATTCGCTGCCGCCATGGACATCTATTGTCAGCTTCTTGCAGAAGGTTCTCTATCTGAAGTCAATCACAGATACGTTGCTACTCCCAAAGTCTAAGACAATATTAGTCCTTGGGAGTAGCCTCATAATCAAGTGAGCCGGCAAAAACATCCTAGTGAAGCGCAAGAATTTCACTCTATTAAAAATAGATCTAGCGTTGATAATTATGTAGCTTTGATAGTTGCATAGAAGTATTAAAAAAATATTGCTTTTAACTCCCTTTTTTAGCTTAGGTTGTATCTAATTATGTATGTATGGAACGAAATATTTGAGCTCAATTTTTACCGGTTTCCAGAATTCTGATTAATTTGAAACTTTGCACATATATCAAGTAATATAAGGATCAACTCTACTATATCAAGGGCCGATGACAATGTAATAATATGTAGTATTTTTTCACTAAAACGTGTTTTTTTTAATTTTAACTTTTTTTCACAGGCTACACTCTGGGTATTCCTGACACGGTCATGGGTCTGACGTTCGTGGCGGCCGGCGTGTCGGTGCCTGATGCACTCTCCTCACTCGCTGTCATCAAGGAAGGGTCAGTACTAAACACCTGACTAACGTAATGTTACAAGTATATGTATGACTTGACGACCCACGTGGCGCAGCGGTTAACATCAGACACTCTGACACTCAGTGGGTCCCGGGTTCGATTCCCGGCCAGACAGGCATCTGAATAATAAGTTTAGATTCTTGTTGTGGGTCTGGGTGTTTGTGTATTCGTCTCTGTGTGTGTCCATGGCACCCACGACACAGGAGAAAATCCTACTGTGGGGCTATGAGTGTAGAAAGCGTTTTTAAAAAAAAAGTATGTTTATAGAACTAACTGACCCGGCGAACTACATTCCGCCTAGAAGTCAAATCTAAAATCTTATCAGTGTTCATCCAATATATTATACATGTATTATACATAAAACCTTCCTCTTGAATCACTTTATTAAAACAAAACTGCATTAAAATCCGTAGCGTAGTTTTAAAGATCTAAGCATAGGGACAGATAACGGGAAGCTTGCGGGAATTTTTTTATACTATGTATTGTAGGCTTATCCTTTATAATAACCCTTCTTTATGGTCAATGATGTATTGATCGCATTTTTATTGTATTGAATTTAACTCTTCCTTCCATCTTATTGAATATATTAGCCATTCTCGAGCAGAATAAGGAGAAATAAAGAATAAGCAATGATTTTTAACAAAATAATTTTAATTTTAACCTGATTTCGTTTAATTTATTGAATATTTTTTTCTGTTTCTAAATTCTGTTCTGTTTTTAAATTTTTAACGACTCACCACTGACATGAGCATCCGGCTAGTCGGAAAATATATTTTTTGTTTTCTCTTGTCGCTATTAATAATCTGCTGACCCAAAAAACCCTTTATTATTATCTATTCCCATTATATGTTTCATTAATCTATTTCTATTTCGTCGTTTACTCGTGTATATAATAATGAAGTTTTTTAACCTTGATATCACCAAGTACGGAGAAAATAATCTCCTATCTAAGAAACTTTTGTTTAGTTTTAATCTTCTTTTTCAATTTTAATACTCCTCATATTTATTTAATCCTCTATATACTTAAAATATCATAAAATCAATGGTTTTATCATCAGATACGGAGACATGGCGGTCTCCAATGCTGTCGGCTCCAATGTATTCGACATCCTGGTCTGCCTCGGCCTGCCCTGGTTCATCCAGACCGCCATCATACACCCCGGGAGCCACGTGAATGTTATCAGCAAGGGTAAGATAACCTACACCTTAAATATAATCTAGATTTAAGTAACAAAGGGTAGGTTTCGAAGGTGGTAGAACCAGTGTACCAACCAGTACCACCGCCACACCTATTTCGACCGGGGAAGTACCACCGCCACACCTATTTCTAGCGTTAAGCAGCTCTTGCGTTTCGATGGAAGGGTGTGGTTGCCGGCACACTTTTATATGAGGCGACCATCATAGTCTTCGGGAGTAGCAACGCATCTGTGATTGACTTCAGATGGAACCCATGTTCTGCATGAAGTTGATTACAGATATAGCAGAGCGGCAGTGACCACTAACCATCAGACATGCTCGTTTGCTACTTCAATTATATAAAAAAAAGATTTTTCTCCATAGAGAAGCATGTATAGAAAGTAATATTATGGCATTCCGATAACAGGTTACCTTCAGTTGGCCAGTGTACTAGTAAAATAGAAATTGTATCTAAAGTTGGTGACACATATCAGCTATATAGCTTGTATAAGCAACATGTCTTCAAGAAAATAGTCACTGATTGGCTAACAAAGCTTGTCTTTAACGAGACCGAAGTTCTGTTAAGTGTACGTTATATAATACTACTACATTAATATATTTTCATTGTTATTAAGCAAATTGTACTAGTTTATTTAAGATACGGAAGAGCGGGGCATCCTGGCACAAGTATTTTTCTTACTTAAAAGGATATCCCAACAACAATTTATGTTTGTGTACTTGTTATACCATTAAAGAATTTGAATTTGAATATCAATATGAGGCAGTGACTAATCTTTACTTACCCAGGCCTGATCTACTCGACCCTATCGCTGTTCTCCACGGTCATCTTCCTCGTAGTGGCCACCCACGCCAACGGCTGGAAACTGGATCGTAAGTACGGCGCAGTACTGATGGTATGGTACCTCCTTTTCATCACGCTCGCCAGTCTGTACGAGCTGAACGTCTTCGGGGACTACCACCCTCCGGATTGCGGCTCTCTCTACTAAGCAGTGCAATCTTAAGAAGCTAATCTAGGTACTTTCTGAAGTTTCTGTTCCCTTTGCAATATGAAGAAGTTATTTTAATATTTTTGGAAGAACGTAACAGCAGAGGTTTTGTCAAATGTCTAATATTGTCGGTTCATGATGCTAAAAAGGCGGGAATAATCCCAAAACATCGCATGAAACATCATATGAAAGCAAGTTGCAGTATTCAATACATCAGGTCATTTAATACGGTCGGTCTTAGCCCTCTTACGCACTAGCGATTAACCACGGACGCGGTTAACCGCGCGACTAGCCGCTTTTTCAGTTTAATATGAAACCGGCCCAAAATGTTAAGCCGTCACGGTTAAAATTTTGGGGCGGTTTCTTAACAAACTGGAAAAGCGGCTAGCAGCGCAGTTAACCGCGCTGCTTAAATCTAGTGCGTAAGAGGGCTAACGGTTCGAGATCGCGCGATGAATTATTGTAAGTATGTTACAGTTACGTTCGATTAGGTTTTATTGCAAGTTCAAAAGTTCAAAAAACATGCTTTCAGCAAGTTTTTTGAACTTTCGAACTTGCAATAAAGTCAAAGCGATGTAAATGAAACCCCATTTTAAAGAACTTTTTTTACATTCTATTTATTAAAGTAATTTTTGTAGCGATATAATGTAGTCGAAAGTAGAACTCTACTCTAGCTCAGGAGCAGTCCCAACTTAGACTTCTTCCATGGTAAAGTTTTCTGTCATTTTAGATGTATTATTTTAAAGATGTTCATGGGCCATGGCGATTTACGATCAAGTGGAATGACTATTTGATATAATATCTATGTTTAAATTATTAAGCTAATGATATTATTGACAAGAAATATAAATAAAGGCTAACCCTGCATCATTAAGTAGGTATTCGAAATCGTTGTATGATTTCAGTTGTTTTTTAATTAAATCACAAACATTATAGCAACGTTCCGTTCCTTTAATATTTAAATATTTTTCGTCAAGTTATAATTTATTGTTATGTAAGTGATATGAATATTATTTATTTTTGTTAATAGCGTGTAAATTATTTTATCTAGGAAATATTTTAAGTAAAATAATATTAAAAACAATGAAATATTTTTTCTGTTGTAATAATTTTAACTTTAAGAGACTGTATATTGTATAATTTATTTGAAATATCTACTTTTCTCAAATGAGGTACTTATCTGTTACTGTTTCAAAATAAATGTAATGGATTATTATGTATTGTTACGACGGAACCCTGAACAAGCAAAGCAATAATCGTGTAGGTACGTATATGTATAAGAGTGCTTGTGATAGGTGCATGTTTGAAAATCAGGTACCCGCCTTTTATTTTAAAATGAACAAAAACCCATAAAGGCGGGCCTCATAACAAACAAAACAATAATTACGTAGGTATCTATCTACATACATAAAAGCGCTCGTGAGAAGCATAGGTACATATTGGAAATTAAGTACCTAATTGTAAATGTAAAAGATATGTATCATAAACCCATAATACAAAGTAATAATTGCGTGGGTACTTATATAAAAGCGCTTGTGAAAAACATATTGAAAGTGCTCGTATTATTGTATATAGCTTACGCGCACAAATGCGTGTGTGTGGAAACACCTCAAGATATTAAGCGTTCTTTAAGTTGCAATCGTAATTTTTTTAAGCTTAAAGAAATTTTGAATATAATTATAACAAAAATAATCGGGTAGAGGCTACAAGTAATGCTCGTGCAATATCTTATGATTATTTATTTCTTTACATTTAGAAAGGCTAAGTATATTTCCATAACCGGTAATGTGCTTACTCTATTTTAGGTATGCTATGTTTTTAGTTAATTTAAAAACGGTAAGATTCGAAGAAAACGGATTTTGCATTTTAGTTAAAAATCCGTTTATTTGAGAACTTGTAAGTATTCTGTCTGACATTAGTGCAAACATTATATCTACGTCATATTTATTATAATAGTTTGATCAAATAGCTTGTTAAAATTAACAGAATTGGCAATCACCTAGATTTACTGTTATTTAAAAAAACACTCAAATTAAATTAAAAGTTTAATTGGACGAGGCAGCGATATACATATAGAGTATATATTTTCCACAGATATGCTGTGGAAAATATATTAATACTGTAAATAATATATTCTATCAATAATAGTGATGTTAACAAACGAGCATACGCATTTTGTGTATTTAAAATGTATATTTCCTTCAAATAGGTGTTCTTTATATTATAAGCGTTTTAAAGACATTGTTACTTTTTTATCATTTTACGGTGTAAATTTATTTACGTAAAATTCCAAAGTATAACTAAGTACATTATTATTATCTTACTTTCTAGAAAGATTTTAATTAAACATTTTTTTCGATATTTCTATTTCGTTATTATATATTTAAGAAATCTAAATTAAAAAATAAAACCAAATATTAAATTCACAACATAGATTGAAATAGTACATCGACATTTTGACGAATTACATTAATAAAATTTATACACTTAGAAATTTTTGCATAGACTATAATGAAGATATAAATAAAAATAACGACTTAGTGTGGACATGCTCGTCCTAAATAAATGAACCAATTTTAAACATTCCGGATCTTCCATAGATTATAGAGAACATAGATTTAAATCGATAGATTTGCCGTCGAATTTAGTGACATTGTTTCATGGAGGTATTATACATAGAGTCATACAACGTCTTAATAGAAAGAGAAATAAGGTTTGTCACAATTGCAATTGCTCGAGAACGGAAGCCAGCCCGAAGCCTTCTGACTCTTTTTTTGCGAAGGACAGATGGAAGCCTCACTTCCTAGGTCTAGTTATAATACATCTATGCATTATTTAAGAATGCACGTCAAATATAGGTCACGTCGTATTAATCGCAGTAAAGTCGTATTTATTGACATATATTCAAGAAAATGGAAACTGTGCCCTTGTTCATACATCTCTAATAATAAATTTCAATTCTATCTTTCTGTCTTTTTGTCATTGGGCAAGGCATTTCTATTAATTTAAAACTATGATAGAAAATCAGCCGTGATAGTAGGCATAGCGACTGATAATTTCTGTTTTCCAAATAATTTGACATTCTACCTCATGTTTTTCATTCTTCCATGTACGTTTTGTTGTAATCCGATCCTAATTCGATTCTGTGATCTATATAGCTCTACTATATTTACAAATAATTTTAATTGTTAGTAGATGCGTGTCTATTTCCATTAAAAATTAATGCTTAGTTCTATGCAATTTGTAATCTATTCATACGCATGGTCTGTGTCCGTAAAACAATAAAGAAACATTTGATGTATACCTACTATATATAGATTTATATCCATATCATGCTTGTGTTTACCGCTTTGTAACTGTATTTATAATCACTTTTCTAAATAAACTGTAGAAATTATAGCATTGTAGTTTATTAAATTTTATTTTTATAGTCATTGCTTTATTTAGTAAGTAATTTATTAACGCTTATCATAAAAACCTCACGGAAAGGTGACGGGTGTAACTTTATTAGAAGAAATAGACACACTTCTTAAAACATTTTACTTACTATAGTATCTTACTAGATAAGACGCTATTAGAATAATATAGGATGTCTATTTATGCCTAATTTATTAGATGTATTTATCAAATTGTATAATGAATAATTTAAATTGATAATATGGCTGTTCGCTATCATATCTCTGTCATTAAAAGCTGCAACAAGATTTCGCTTATTAAAAAGATGATGATGATGATTAATTTGTTCCAGCGCAAGTTAAAATGTAATTATTTTACGATCAACATCAAATTTCAATAATAGGTAATATGTTAAGTAAGAAGATTTTGCCAACTGCCATATTATCGAAAATAAAAATAATAAAACTTGTTGCGTCTATAAAATTGTGTTTAAACTATTGAGGCTTCAAGCTTTCGACCAATGAGAGCTATAAATGCCCTCAAATAGTGAATATTGTAGATATATTAATTTCGCCTATAAAAAGATAGACTCAGGTCTACAAATATTGTAAACAACAACTTACATTTGTTTAGTGTTTATGCCAGCCTTATTAATTTTAATGAATAAAATAGTATTGTTAATGCAAAGTTTGTATGCTGAATTTTATATGTATAACAATATGTTGCAATGCAAGAGAAAGGCGATTTTTACAAAAATAATATTGTACAATTTTAAATCACCCGCGACTCTGTTTTATACGGAGTACAATTTGTTAACTGAGAATCTCAGTCTATCTTTTTGGGCCAACATCATTGATTATAGGTATATTGTGTCTATATTAACATAAAAAAGTTTGACCACTATACTTGATCTTTCTTCGAAACACTTAAATAAAGATACCAACCACCACGATGCATCCAGCATCGCGATGGAGAATGGGATTTATAAAGACAATATTTTATTCGCCTATAACACTAGTAGAGCTAAATTACTCAGATCTTTTAGAAAGCAACGTGTGAATGGTGGATCATAGTCTAGTAAAGTGGGCAGGCTTTTTTTCATTTTATATATACTTATTATGTAGATAGCAAATATGCATAGTCAAGTTTCCAATACTCAAGCATCATAGTGTATTAATCACAGGAGTGATAACAAGTAGAAAATTAGGAAAATTGTTTTGAACTTACGCAGGCTACATTTAAACCTTTTTTTTCGTTTACGAGGGGGAAACCTTGAAAAGGCACCCGAAGTCATGGGCGCGACGAAGGTTATAGTGGGATTCTTACCGCACTAAAACACCCCCGGTGGCCGTCCTCAGCACTCCGTGGAGGACTCCAGACTCCAACGAACACAACTGGAGTCCTCCGAGCACGATGTTTTGGTTTCTTCCCTGGTGGGAGTAAAACGCTTACCGCACCTTCTGGTCTTTACAGCGGCATGCGACCACACATGCCGCCGTCCTTCCCGGGGTCGCTTGGCCGGATGGTTAGGGCTCTCACTCTACCCACCCGCAACCCCGGAAACCCCTTTTGTCGCCTCTTACGACAGGCAGAGGGTACCGTAGCTCTATTCTAGTCCCGTAACTACAGGGACAAAGGCTACATTTAAACCTACGATATATCGTAGTAATGAGTGCTTACTGTACCTATGCCATTATTAAAAATTGTAAGTTGATTATATAATTTATCGTTGACTCCTATGTTACGTCGAATTGCGGGAAGGACGTATCTAGATCATAGGTTTTAAATCTTTGTTAAATACTTGTTATCAATTCTGCGTATTATTAGAGTCAATTAAAATATAATTATGTGTTGTTTATAATCAATGTAAGGTATGCATAGAAATGTGTAATTGAAAATATGTATTATACGAAAATGTTGTCTATGTGAAATGAAATTAGAATGTCTTTATTGAATGTAATTTAATTACACACATGTGAATGGACCCATATTATTTTCGTTTGACACACTTATTATTTTATTTGAATATTTTAAACTTTTGGAGTAGATATCTTTGCAACAAAGTTCGTGGATTCCATAGTGATTTTAAAAACAAAACTTAATCAAAATCTTTCAAGCTTTTTTACCACTATAAAACTATCTAACACTGCAATACAAGAAACTATCCAACTAGAAGTAGGTAAATAAAAAATAAAGAAAACTTATGTTAAAAATTATAGCTACGAAAAAATACAAATACAAAACAACTGATTTATTAAATGCTTGGACGGCAAATAAACAGCAGAGATCCGTTATTTATAATCTGTATTCTACATAATATTTAAAAATGCTTATGCATTATTTAATTCTATTCTTACAAGAGTGGCTACCTATATAAAATTAAATGGTTATAGTTAATATACAAAAAAATATCTACAAAATCCCAATATGACCTACTTGAGATGCCTGCTTCATTTTAATTTTTTTCAAAGCTTCTAGCGTTTCAGCAAAATGTTATTAATGTTAGGCGTGACTTTTTCACCAATGTTCTTTCAACATTAAAGTATATTTTTGACTTAAATCATGAATACGGCAACAGTCAGCTTTCCAAAATACTAAATGCATAATACGAATGCATGTACCTAGCATAGATATTAAAGGTTTTAAGCTATTGCATAGCTTTTATCGCGGCGACCGAATCAAGAAATTCAGGAACGAAAAAACCTAACACCCCCCACTCCGCCTACCATAGATCGCCGCCGAGCGATCTCTCAACGTGTACCTACGTGTAAATGGTACGACAGTACGTCCGATTTTCCAGCAGCTCGCACGGATGGTGCTGCTCAGAAAAGTATATAGTATCAAAGAAAAAAAATACTGATGAAGTTGAGAAAATATGCTATGCAATAGCTTTACCGCGGCAGTCCCCGAGTGCCGCATGTTATTTTGTTTTCCTACTTTTCCTTCTCCGCAGTTCCAAAGTGCCCGCATACAAATGCCATAAAAGTTTCCAGCGAAATATCCAACAGAATTTATCTAGTGTAACTTTAATGCCAATTTCCAAAATGCCTCCTCAGTGTAATATGCATTTGCCATAATTATAATAGTAGGTACCAGTTTATAATAGTACCTAATGGTAGCAATAGACATTGGTATAATTATTTTTAAAGCATATTTGACATGCTGCCCCAAAAACGCAGTAGATGTCTAACTTAAGTTTTAAAAATTAAAGCCACTTAAAAATAAAAAACAACATGCCTACCTAAGTAGAAATGACTTCATAACTGTAAATCTGCGTTTCTTGTCTATATCCTAATAATATTATCTTAAATGTGTGTTTGTAACTATATATACCTATAAGTATTGCGGTATAATACTCAAGATAACCGTTAAAACGTGTTGCTGTTAACTATTGCTGCAAAAAATAAAATATTCGGCATGTACATGGCTTAAGTAGAAGTATGGAAATTACTCCCAATATACTAGATGTTCAATGGAATGCCACTTCTGTGATCGTTTCAACCCTTAATAAGATATAAAATATATTTTATATAAATGTAACGACGTAACCTGGCTTTGCTAGATATATCTTACCAACCAAACTAATTCCAATATGTCCACCAATTCGCGCTGGGCCAGCGCGGTGGATCATGGCCTTAAACTCTCTCATTCTGAGAGAACACCCGTGCCCAGCAGTGGGACGACGACAAACCAAACTAAAAAATGAAAAATAAATCTATTTATCACGTTTTTTTTGTAAACTACCAGATGCCTCATAACAATGACAATTTTAATGATACCTACAATATTAAAAAATCGAATACGATAAACTACCGATCGACACCATATTTGTAATTGTAAAACATGTAAGCATCAATTAATAATGTCAATTCATGTAGAAATTAGTAAGATGTTATTTGCTTTTCAAAGGTTTTATCGAATACTTAACTGCGGTCCCTTTGCTATACCTAAATCAAAAGAAATTAAAAAATAGCCATTTTCTATGTGAGACATTCTAAATAGATTTTAAGAGTTGCAGCCTTCCTGTTTAGAAGAGTCCCCATTTTTGCTATGGCTTCTATATACACACGGAAACAATATTATATTCATTATTTTGAATGGTCATACGAATAATATTCAGATTCAACGAAATTACTTGCATCGTGTATTAATAACGAAACAATGTGATGGTAGCTTGTTTATTAGCACATTATTAAAATTTACCCTTTGAAATTAAATAGCACCATTACAATCAGTAATTATTGAAATGTATGTAAAACCAAAATTTTAAGTTATCATTATTCACAAGCAGGTAAAAGGTTAGGACGCTCGAAGCCCAAGAATTTGCGTGCATGTTTTAAGACCACTGCTTAGTGGCCATGTTTTTACTTTATAATTAAATTGGCCACAAAAATATAAAAAGGGCAAAATAGTAAGGTAGGGTATATAAAAAGTATCAAAAATTTTACCCCACCTCAACTAAATAAAAGAGTATAGGCCGCTTTTCCATTAGGTACATAGATATTTATCATAGGCCTGTACATCACACACAATAACTTTTCTATTTGCTAGTAAAGTAATCGTACGTAAAACCCAGTATATCTAAATTGATCATAATATAGTAATTTGTCCGGCCGGGGATCGAACGCAGCAATGCACTGCATGACAGACTTCTCGAAAAACCGACCAGAATGCCCCAGTCGACATTAAGTTTCATACATAAATAAAAATAAATGACTTATTTTGACCTTTTTATACACAAAACATTATTTTTATTATTGTTATGATTAAAATTAACTAGAACATAGTTCAGTGACACAAGTCTAGAGTTCAGTCTTGATGCAAACGGGCACTAAAAGAAAATATAGCTAATTTTCATAAATAGTTGAATTTTATATCGCATTTGCCATGAGGGCTTGTTTACACCGTGCAGACTTTAATCTGTAAACTATTCGGTCTGTAGGGATAGTGGCATACTCCATCGTTTTTTACACCAATTGGAATGTCACCTTTAGCGCGAGCGACTTCGAGTCACTGAGAACGCAGTTAGCAACTGACAGGAAACATTAGTCGACCATCGCCCGCAGGTCTGTCGACGATGAAGGGTCGACTGTGACGACTTTCGACTGCGCACTTAAACGTCAAACAACTAATGATGAATCACATAGGGTTGTAGAAAACTTCGGTAAATAAGCAGTCATACGAACAGGTGTGAATGAGCCCTAACACGCACACCACACAACTACAGCATCGCAATTTTAATATCGTAGGACTTGAGTAGTACATGTCTGTCACTCACAACTCAAAATCAAGCCATTTTTCGTTACTTGTCCATTAATTGGATCCAAAAGGTGCTGAACAGTGCTAAATGTAAATCTTGAACAAAGTTAAAAATTAGCTATTCTTGGCGCTATAGACATTCCTTCGATCTTATATACATTTGTATTGAACTCACTACATGAAATAATTGTTTTATATCGAAAACTTTTGAATCAAATACTATAGAATTCATAGAATAGATATGCAATTCAACACATATTTCTAAGTAGCTCTGTATGTTTCCACCTAATATTACATTTTGTACCGTCTCGTTGGTAGATCTCTGTTACTTCACAGCATTACCTGTTAAATGTTAAGTCGATGTTTTTCCATGATTAGTATTAGGTGTTCATTCCTGTACGCTCGGCTCCGGGCTGTTATACACTATAATATAATTGTTAATTACTGTAAGTTATATGACGATGATGTTAAATAAAGATAAAAATGTAATTTCGTACGTTTTTCTATCTAACCCCTTCGAAATCAATGTCGTTTATTTTCCACAAAATGTATTACATTCAAATTTCAAGATTATTTTACATTAAAAACACTGACGAATAGTCAATTAAGAGAAAAGTAGAACCATTTACAAAATCATTTTCTCGTCCAAAAATTCGATCTCTCAGAATTCAAAAAGTCAAGCAAGAATTCGTCATAAACATTATGGGTGTATCCTTTTAGGGCGCTTTCACCGCCGAAGCGCTTTTAGCCGAGCGACTGCAGCGAATGCTTTCTTATTACGACTATAGCGGCGGGATTTTTTTAGATTACAGTGGCGCGCTGTACTTCGATAATGGAAATAATAACAAAAAATAATAATGAATTATTATTTCAATAATAAAGGCGGGCGTACACGGACTGCTCGAGCAGTTAACGGCTGAGCGACGTACACGGACCGCTCAAGCGGTCGGCGTTGACTGCTTGAGCAATCGGTTGTTGACTGCTCCAGCTGTCGCTACCAACCGCTCGAGCAGTTGAATTTCTACCGCAGTCTAGTCATGGATTCTGACGAGGAAGCACTGCTTTTGCTGCTTCTGCTCAAGCGGAGACGACGGCGGCGACGTCAAAAGAGAAAATTTTGGGTTCATCCTATTTTGGAATTAAGACAACAACATGGACAATTCCATCATTTGTTTATGGAACTTAGAAGAGATGAAGAAAAATTTTTCAACTATTTTAGGATGTCAGTGTCTTCGTTTGATGAAATGAATAATATGCTAAGGTCTAAAATTAAATGTGAAGACACAATCATGAGGAGCTGTCGACTGCTCTAGAGCCGCCGACGGCTCGAGCAGTCAGTGTATGCCTCGCGACTGCTCGCAAGCGGTCGACAGCACGATGGAATTTCATCATGTAGTTGACGGCTTGAAGCGGTCGCGACTGCTCGAGCAGTCGTGTGTACGGCAGCGAATGAATGGTTATAGTTCACCGTGCGGTCGCGGCTTCAAGCAGTCGGTCATAACTGCTTGAAGCGGTCCGTGTACGGCTGGCCTAAGAAAGCATCCGTTGCGCGACTGACGCGCTGCGGCCGCGACGTGCGACCTAATGTGAAGGTGTCCTAAGTTTGGCAAGATGTGCTATGTGCCAACCACGGATATACGCTTACACTTGTACCGGGAAGATAGATTACTATTTGTCAAAAAAGACAGGGACTAAGTGACCTAATATGCAGCACGCCGCCGGTGCCCGCTTCCCATACAGTTATTCAATACAGATACGCCGTATAACCTGGTTCGAGAAAAAAAAAACAAAGTGCATCCTCGTTTATTTTTATTTATTAATTTATAGTTAAGTGCAGTACATTGAACATACTCAGTTGGAGACAAAATAACAATCATCTATTACTCAACAACACTTCACGGAAACTAAACCGGATTCACATATTTCACTAATAAATTGTTTTACATGAGGAATATTGAGATCCATATTATCACAAGACGATAAAAAAAATCTTGGTCGCAAATTCCAGTCACCTAGGTGTATTGTGAACTATGTTTTTTGTCCCCACTTGACTCACCCTCTCTCGCAATCATACAAGATCTATTACATCATATTACATGTACAATTCCACTTATCATATTACTCTACGAGTTCTGCGCCGGAATGTGACACCCGTCTCCGATGCGTTCGCGTTTTTCGCCTAACTGTTCATTACGCTTCCTTTTTAATACAAAAATATCACCTACCTCATTGCCCTACAGAAACAGTTGCGAGGCGGTACACATATCTGTGTAGATGGCGCCACCGTATATGCCAGACTGCTATAACGAGCAGTGCCTTGTAGCACGAATATAAATATTAACTACGAACTTGTATCTCTGGGACGAGATGCAGCAAAAACTACAAATGCATTTCTTTATGGTTTCAAATAGTTTTCAATTAACAAAACAACTTTCTTGAGAGCCGACATTTAAATCATTCGCAGCTCTAACGTCTATATCAGACGAAGACTAAGACTTCATATTACTTGGCACATACAATCAACGCCCTCTAGCGGCAAAACCAACCGCTCCCACCATTCCAAACGCGTGTCACACTCCGCCACGATCCTTACAGGCAAACGAACATATTAGCGTGTTCTTAAAAAAATAACAGTTAAAATGAACACTGTCTCGTATTTACAATTATTATTCCTGTTGTATTTTAAAATATACGATACATATGTACCGATTTCCTCTGATACGTGCCGTCCGTTTAAATTTATATACAATTTGCGGGTCGAAAATGTTCGTTAGGCGAGAAAAATTAAATTATTCACTAAAAAGTGAAGCCTATGTCCTATCGGGGGGCGGCCGACGCGTATCAAAGGAACGGAATCAAGTTTCTCTTATAAACTAAGCGATATTTTTTTGCGATTTTTTTCTTTACATTTTTTTCATTCAATACAGAAACCTATTTATATTAGTAATCAGTAGATTTTAATGAACATTTTAGCCAATATTCGCAACGAGATTTATGTCGAAAACATTTCAGCCGGGGTACAAAGTATTTTGACATTCACATTCAACACATTTCAGGGTATACCGTCGCATATCCCATAGGTCCGTCAAGCAATTTATCGTACACAAAAAGCTGAAACACCCCAGACATATCACTAATCAATAAATTTAATAAACACTAGCTAATTAGGAAAAACTAACATCAAAACTAATTAAATGTGAGAGCGATCTTACTGGACTCAACTCAACGGTCAATTCCGAAACGAGCGTCGCATGTTAAACATACATTGAGTTACGTTTAAATTTTGAATAGAAAATGCATTTCCAACTATCCGTGGACCCTATCAATACAATATTCATCATAACCCGACACGAAACGAACAGTACCAGAAATATAATACAAATAAAAAAAAAAACAATACAGTACTTCATATATCTGCGTACGCAAAGTTAGTCACCGAGTTTACCGTACACTCGTCAGATGCGCACGAACGCGGTAGTCACGTGAATTCACTACGCCGACGTTAAATAAAAGGCCTCTGCACTAGAAAGAGAAAGCATGTCCATCGTCCTGCTCTAGGCGGCCGAGCGGAGCCGAGCGCGGCCGAGCCCGGCCGAGCGTCCAACGCCGGCAGCGCAGTCCGCGCACACACACGCACCCACCACACACGCACACGCACACACGCCACGCTATCGCTGTTTCTTTACTATCGGACTGCTCGAGTCTGCCGAACGTCGTAATCTCTTTCACTGAAAAAGGAGAAAACATTACATTAGTTGTGAAAACGTAAATCAATTTGTAAAATATAGCTAATGATAATACAGAATTGATACTGGTACATGTAATGAACTAAATCAAAACGTATATGGAAAAGGAGAAAAGAGGAACATGAATGATATTCTTTCCTAGAAAATACACATTACTATTTGAACCACGCACTGTAATGAACTTTGCGAAATAATACTGGTTATTACTTTCTATTTATTTCTACGTACCCATATGTTGTACTACTATAATTAGATAAGACTGCAAACACTAAATCAATCTACCATCAATGATATAGAATTGAAAAATTACCATTTCGTTCCTAACCTACACAATCAAGATATTAAAAAATACATAATAATTCATAGGTTTTATTTATAATCAATTTTTACAAAATTCACATCTCAAACTCGACACATTACCGTGTTTTTATATCTAACCTACTACAACACAAACACATTTTATAATTTATGCAGTTTTTGTAATTAAATATATATATCCTCGGTGGTCTTAGTGGATTGAATACTACAATAATAATAAAAACCTTTTAAACCTTATTATATAAAAATTTACATAAAAGATCGCTATCATATACACAACCTATATCTCACTTGTATTAACCTATTAAGATAATATTAAATTCAACTGAAATTTCTGCTATAGTATATTGCAATACCCATAGAAATATGTACTAATATTTTAAATCTTGGTATTTTGCTAAATATTATATTCAAGAGAAAAATTCACAGTGTTAAATTTTTTGTTTTAATTCACACCCCCTAACCAGTTTTGAAAATTATTTTGGACTTCAATATAAATAGAATTAGTAAGACACAAAATTCTAAAATTTACTATCATGTATGTCGAATAGTATATATCCCTCATAGCAATTAATATTAGGTTTAGGGCATTCCCAGCGTTAATAGACGATATAGGGAAGTTATATAGCGGTCAGTTTCTTCTTGAGCTGGCTCCCGGACTGGTGCGCCTTGACTGTCTGCTTGTTCGCTTGCGTGTCGGCCGCCGCGTGGACTGACTTCACCTACAAGATAGTAGAGGGTAGGGTGTGGAAAGGAAGTATATGTTCTTATAGGTTACTGAGATTAAATATTGAAATTAAGGGTAATTTTAAGGAAAGTGTGGAATAATTTGCGCGTATAATATCTCATTGACGTGCAAGGGGGCGGGGGAGACAGGGGTCGGGGCGGCAGCTCACCTCGTTCTTGGGCGGCGGCTGCGGCGGCTACTCGGCGGCGCGACAGGGTCGGGGAAGAAAGGGATCAGGGTCGGGGCGGCGGCTCACGTCGTTGTCGGGCGGCTGCTGCACCTACTGCGGCGCGACGTGCAAGGGGTCAGTCGGAGAGGGTCGGGGTCGGGGTCGGGGTCGGGTTCAGGGTCAGGGCGGCGGCTCACCTCATTGTTGGGCGGAGGCTGCGGCGGCTACTCGGCGGCGCGACAGGGTCGGGGGAGAAAGGGGTCTGGATCGGGGCGGCGGCTGCGGCTACCGTGGCGCGACGTACAAGGGGACGGGGGAGAGGAGGTCGGGGCGGCGGCTCACCTCGTTGTTGGGCGGCGGCTGCGGCGGCTGCTGCGCGGCGCGGCGCTGCACGGAGGGCGAGCGGCGGTCCGGCTGCGCGCCGCCCGCCTCCATGTTGTGCTGCTTGCGCTGCCGCAGGATCGTCCAGTCGAACGTGTAGTCGTACTGGTAGTTCATCGTGCGGAACAGGATGCGGAACAGCTGACGAACGCAAGTTATTAAAGAATTAATAGAGTGATCTTGTAGTTCAATTAACACGCATTACACATTATTCATTTAGAGTTTTAGAGTATTGTACCTTATGGGCTAGCAATGTTTGCATATTATAAGCCCTCTTACGCACTAGCGGTTAACCGCGTGGCTAGGCGCTTTTACAGTTTAATATGAAACCGGCCCGAAATTCTAACCGCCGCAGTTGGAAATTTTGGCTCGGTTAACCGCTAGTGCGTAAGAGGGCTTAGAACGTATAATTAGGATTAGAACAGAGAGGTACCAAATCAATATGTGTTTCAAACGGGAAGCGTTTCAATAGAAAAGTGTGGTTACCAGCTCATAGTTATATAAAGCAACCATTTTACTCCTCAAGAATAGTAACAGATGCGTTGCTACTCTCATTAACAAGATAGAACTCTTGTTCAACACAAAGATGATTAATGATGACAAATGAAAAAATGTTAAACATAACAAATATTTTTAACATTTTTAAGACAACATAAAGAAAAGTTGTATTCAAAGTTTATAATAATATAAAAGTGTAATAATATATGTAAATAACTGCTGTAAGGATGACTTTTAATTTATTTGGAATTTGTAAGAAATATCCACACACAACACTTAATATCGATCTTATATTGCCCTAATTAAAGTAAGAAAAACAACATACCTGTCTAAGATACATGTAATCTGGTCCCTCGTCGAATGTAAGACCGCGGCAGTAATTTAAATACATCGCAAACTCAGCTGGGAATCCCTACGGAAAGAAACAACATACATATTAGCACATTTGCCTCAAGTACTATCAGAAAAAAGTTTTGAAGATATACGTGTTATATATTGACCTTGTTTTCAAGACATCTGTGACGTCACGCAAACTGTAGCCATCTCATGTGGGATGAAATGTTACTACGAGGATATTTCTAGCCTACAATAAATCGTCATTCATACAAAACAAATATATAACAAATTATAGTAAAAGATTAAGTCATAGATGCAATTGGACATTAAAGATTTTCCGCTAGATGTCGCTAGTCACCGCTGAGTCCATAAATAGCATCATGTAAGCTAATTTGTGGTTATATTCCACTGCACTCTACAGATAATTACAACATGTATGTTTAAAAATTGTTTAATTATTATTTAATGTATATTGCAGTTAACAGAATTTGTGACATCAAAAACGAAAAATTAATGAAAAAATGGAGCAAGTCTTGACATGACAAAAACGCATATACTTGAACCATCAATTTCTACGGTATACGGTATAATATTGCTACGACCAATTTGTACTGTATAAATATATATGTCGAATAATATTTAAATATATGTCGCATAATGTTTTTTTAACTTGTGGTAGCGCGTCTCAATTCCATTTTGTAGGAAATAACCTTTTCCGTTGCCAATTTCTTAAAGAGCGCAGTTATAAAAAGGACGTAATATTTATCGTTATACCTTTTTAATACAAAATGGTAACTCTTTAAATTGGCAATAGATTATCAGGAGTGGTTACGAGTATTTGTCGAATTTTTTAGTGTAGGATGTTTCGTTCTGCTATATAATAATAACATGAATATTATCATTCCGTCAAAAATAGATTTTGAACCTAATCTTTTAGTGTTGGCATAGTAATCTACCATTTCGATAATTCATGTACTTGTGGCATTGATGTACCTACCTATACCTAAATATCAGCATAGAGAATTGCAATAGATAATAAAAGCTTGTATGACATCTATCTAAGAAAACATTGAGTATGTTGTAATATAAGCATAGAGAATTATAAAATGTAGTAAGATTTTTGTGTTCACAATACTCACCTTGCACAGCACTTCGACCGGAGTGGACATCTTCTTCTCGCTAATTCTCTCGTACTTCTGTTTCTTTGTGATCGCTTTCAACCCTTGCCAGGGCAGGGATCCCCTGTAAATAATTCAAAATTAACACGTTAAAGGGGTTTGTTAAAAGACCTAACTTAAGAATGGGTCAATTGATTGAGAATGAGTAATAAATTGAAAAGTTTTAAAGGGGAATTAATTAATTCATTGAATTTGTTCAGGAACAATTAATATGTAATTACGTAACAAATATGTCGGAAAATCCGGATGACCGATTGCAAGTAGAGGATTTAGAGGGGCATAAAAGCTATGCTGTTGCTCCTGATAACTAAATTGTCTCATATATTTCTGCCTTACTCTAGCAACTGCCCTTAAAACATATTTTTTTTATTTAAACAGACTTATGCGGCACCCCATAAAATTTAAACGAAAAGGATTCTGCCACTTTTACAGCATAGAATATATTTATATATTAATAACAGACTTCCTATAACCTAATCCCACCATCGAATCACATGTATAAGGGTCCATAGACTCTCCTAAATACTTAGTCTTAAAGTTGATAACTAACAACTATGATTCTAATGGTGGTTGGACCCTTTGTGGTTGGACCTTTTCCATCCTTTCCTTTTGAAGGTGGTAAAACCAGTGTAGTTCGACCGGGGAAGTACCACCGCCACACCTATTTCTAGCGTGAAGCATTTCTTGCGTTTCGATGGAAGGGTGTGGTTGCCGGCACACTTTTACATGAGGCGACCATCATAGTCCCCGGGAGTAGCAACGCATCTGTGTTTGACTTCAGATAGAACCCATGTTCTGTATGAAGTTGATTACAGATGTCCATAAGCGGCAGTGACCACTTACCATCAGGTGGACTGCATGCTCGTTTGCTACTTCAGTCAAATAAAAAATAAAAAAATCTCGTACAGTATTAAGCGCTGCAGTGTTCTGGTTTGAAACGCATAACAAGGGAGACATCCTTTCTAGCACGTGGACTGCATGCACGGTTGCTACTTCTTTATAATAAAAAAACTAAAATTAAATCCAGGCCATGTACCTAAATTAAATTCAACGAATCGAACCCGCGCCCCGGCGCGACAGACCGGCACGTTGTGAAAGGACTGAGTCATTGCCATTGCCAGCAACAATCGCACCGGTTTACGCAAAACACGAGCACAGTGATAGTTCTCACAACACATTGTTTATATTCTGGCATCCGTCGACGTCACGAGTACATGCTAATATGATGCGGTGATTCATAAAAATTCCATGACTCATACCTACTATGTACCAACCTATAGCAACCCGTTAAATTCAACATAATTATACTGCTCCTATGTGCGTATTAAAAATTAATAATAGCTTTTATGATGAAGAATAATATCGCGACGAAATATAAAAGTATGCGACTTCCTTAAAAAATCTACGCATAAATCACTTGAGACACTTAGAATAGAGGCGACAAAATCTCATCTAGTGACACGTAGATCTAAAAAAAATCCGAATAAAGACAAAATCCACATCTTGCCAAGGTGGGAAAGTCGAAAATAGCGAAAATCACCTCCCGTAATTACTGCAGGACCCTTACTTAGATCTATCGATTCGTACTAGGCATTTTCGCTTGGTCGTGGCGATAGCGCTCATTAACTATGTCGATATTCACCGATTTGCAAGCTTGCAAATAAACGTTTAAACACATACAAAACCTTACGTTTTTGATTTGGTAATAACCGTGTTATTTTTAGCACCCAAACAACTGTATTGAAACGAATGAAAGTGTTCGTTGCATTGTGTCTGCTAAATCTATATTAAATTATGATTTAGCGGGATTTTCACAGAACTGTAGAGGACTTTGTAGAAAATGCACGTGATGATGACACAGGCCAATTTATTCTGAAGGAGATTTCGTTTTTAAAAAAAGAAAATTTTTCAATTATTCCGACGCAACCCACATGAATTCTTCGTCACATTTCTCAGCCAAGGTTTGAAATAATCAAGACAGTCCCCTGATAGACATCACAAAAAATATCCATAATGGTTCAAAATTATCAGATATTATTTGATAATTTATCGGACAGATTTATATCGAATTCACGTGTAACCGCTATTACTTTAAGGCAAACATAGATATGAATGAAGATAAAGAGATATAGAATTTTGTTTCTATTATTTTAAGGCAAAATAAATAGTGTCTAATAGCAACCACAGGTGCCAGGTGGTAAACTGGTGTAGTTGGACCGGGGAGGCACCACCGCCACAACACCTGTTTCTAGCGTAAAGCACTTTTTGGGTTTCGATGGAAGGGTGTGGTTGCCGGCACATATTTCTATGAAGCGACCATCTTAATCTTCGAGAGTAGCAACACATCTGTGATTGACTTCAGATAGAACCATGTTCTATCTGACTTCAGATAGAACCTATGTTCTATCTGAAGTGTGTATCCTATGTGGAGGCAGTGACCGCTTACCATCAAGTGGAATACATGCTCGTTTGCTACTTTAATCAGATAAAAAAATAACGTCGTCATCAACCCATTATTTTCCCACTGCTGGGCACGGGTATTCTCTCATGAGAGAGCATTAGGCCATAGTCCACCGCGCTGGCCAAGTGCGAATTAACGTAATATTTAATTATTGTTTTATAGTTAAACGTCATAAAATAGCCACCGTCAAATTGGTAGGAGGTATTTACGACCGAAATATCCAAATAAGCACACATTTAATTAACCTGTATATAGCGCGCGTGAACAAGTTTCGCCCAAGTTCACCTAATTAGGTATTAAATATTAATTAGTAACTCGTTTCGTCGACTCGAAAACATATCACTACATAGTATAAAACAGAGTCGCTTCCCGCTGTCTGTCCCTATGTATGCTTGGATCTTTAAATTTAAATTCAAATTTATTTATTTCCGGATAACAAGGATCCAATTGGTTAGTAATAACTAAGTTAGTACATACGTACGTACGTACGTACGTTTAAAACTACGCTACGGATTTTAATGCAGTTTTTTAAGAGATAAGAGTGTTTGAAAAGGAAGGTATTTATATATAATATAGTAGGGAAACACTGATAATATTAGATTTTTGACTTTTAGGCAGAACGTAGTTCGCCGGGTCGGCTAGTATATTTATAAACTGTATAATAATAATATATAATAGTACGAATAGTATAGGAATTCAAAGTATTTATTGGCAGAAAACATTGGGGTTGTTTTGTCGAGTGTTCAGTTTCTATGGCCACCATATTGCAGATTTGTTTATCCATGCCACTTTGTGTAAGTAACCAATCTTATTTTAGATTGGTTTACAACTTTGACAGTGGCCGGCACCTGGATGGGTTACCGCTAGCGATGTGCAGAGTAGGGTTTGACTCGAGTAAGACTCGATTTCTGCTCTAGAACTCGCCTACTCTAATACAAATTTATTTCCGAAAGTCGCGTCAGGAAGCATCGATTCGTACTCGCTAACACGATTCTATTTATGCGAGTCCCACTGACTCGAATCTCGTAGTCATAGTCTCGAATCGTGAGTAAATTTATTCATTTTTGTTCATCTTCATAGAACTCCTATATACTCTATATTTTAATTTCATGTTTTTAATTATCTTTCATTAATAATTATTGATTATTTATTGTTGTGTCATTATGCTTAACCTAACCAGCACGCTGTTTGAAGATAACTCCTATCCATTTTTCCCTTCTGTTCTAAAATCGGACTCTAGTTTTGTACTAGAATTTTCCGACTCGAATTCTGCACTCGAATTTCTAGACTCGAGTCCAGCCGAACCTGAGTCAATATTTGAATATCAAACATAGAATTCGAATACTGGTCTCGGAATCAGAGAATCGAGTCACGATTCGAATACCTTATAAATTCGAGTCGACTCGATCTATCAAAACAGCGACTCGGCAAATCGCTAGTTACCGTTGCATAATTTCATGCATCCTTCAGTGATTCGGAAGGCACATTAACGTAAACCCGGTAGTGATAATTGGATAAATTATTTAACCTTGTCGGAAGTCTTATACACTGTTTGTCTCTAGCAATTTTCATTGAGGCAATGTTACTAAGTATTCTCTAGGCCCTCTCCAGTTACAAAAAAATCTAACAGTTGCACATAAAATAGTTTAAGGCAATTCAACCAGCCAGTCTTTAAGTGCAAACACGGATATCTATATTAGTTCATAGGTATCTTTCAGGACTCTCCCAATTGTGGGAAAAAATGACTTAAAACTTTATACTGACCCACCAGCGGGATATATTCTGGTGCCAACCCATTATTGTCCCAATGCTGTGCACAGGTCTTCTCTCAGAATGAGAGTATTATTAGGCCATAGTGCACCGCGCAGGCCAAGTGCGAATTGGTGGAATTCACACATCTCCGAGGACTTTCTTTTAAGTTTTTGTGAGGTGTGTAGTTTTGCTCACGATGTTTTCCTTCACCGAAAAGCAGTGATAATTAATTTAGAGCCTGGCCTTTTTTTTTTTTTTTTTGTTTTCGAGGGGGAAACCTTCAAAAGGTACCCGACGCCGTGGGAGCGACGAAGGGTTATGTGGGATTTTTACCGCACTAAAACCCCCCCGGTGGCCATCCTCGGCGCTAAAAAGAGGACTCAGGGATCTCCAACAAACACCACCGGAATCCTCTAAGCGTGTTGCCCCATCGGGCTCCTCCCAGATGAGCGGCTGGGCCCACCGCTCCGTCTAGTCTATACGACGATATGCGACCACACATACCGCCGTCCTTCCCGGGATCGCCTGGCTGGACGGTTCAAGCTCCCACTCTAGCCGCCCGCAACCCCGGAAGCCCCTTTTAGTCGCCTCTTACGACAGGCAGAGGATACCATAGCCCTATTCTGATCCCGGAACTACAGGGACGCGCCGCCATTGCCGGCGGCCGCGGCCGTTTCTTCTCCGAGCGGGTTCAGCGCGCTCCCTGGCCCTTTCGGCGTCTTCCTTTGCCGACATGACGTCCTCTTAGAGCCTGGCCTGGGTTTGAACCTCGGACCTCCCGATCGAAAGAGCAAGTTTCAACCATAAACCTATCACTGCTGGGATATATTCAAAATGTACAAAGTTCCATACAACTTGAACAAAATTTATCCATATTGCTTTTCTCAATTTCACCGTCCCGATAAACGTGATCAAACTACTAAATCCACGAATCTACTCATTAACGGACCGACGGATGCGGAATCGACAAAAAAGAAACTGCCACTAACCGACATTTAAGGGGGTCAATGACGCGTGAGGTCGAGAGGCGTGCAAGTTTAAACATGTTATAGTACCTCAGTATGAATGGGTCCATATTGTTTGAAACAAAGTGTCTGTGACTTTTGATGGTGGTAGGACCAGTGTAGTTCGACCGGGGAAAGTATCACCACCACACCTATTTCTAGCGTGAAGCATTTCTGGCGTTTCGATGGAAGGGTGTGGTTACCGGCACAATTTTTATGAGGCGACCATCATAGTCCTCGGGAAAGGCAACGCATCTGTGATTGACTTCAAATAGAACCCACGTTCTGTAAGAAGTTGATTACAGATGTCGCAGGGCGGCAGTGACCACTTACCATCAGGTGAACTGCATGCTCGTTTGCTACTTCGATCAGATAAAAAAGACTAAAATAACTGCCGTTTCGTATAAATAAAAGCTCGTTATGTGTCGTTATTTGCGCAATATCAAAACATGGATACCGGTTTCTATAAATTTTATCCGAGCAGACGTTATTGCCTGTATATATGCATGGACCAATATAGAAAATGGTTGAAAAAACTGGACATTAACGCGTACCGAAATATCTAAGATTGAAAGTATCCATACTGCGCACATTGATAAAGCATGAAAACATCTCACAATGTTTTTAAATTGTTTTATGAACGCTCTTGCATTCGATACTGTATGACCTACAGGTCTAAAAATAAATTGCGGAGAAAGTATATAGCAAAATTATATAATAGGGAATCTTTCGTACCGTATTTATACATGCGTACTCGCGATTCGCTTCGCCATTAGACAAACTGTTCCGCGAGATACTCCTCTAACTTCCTCTAAGTTAAAGTCGTCTAGAATGCATATGTACACATTCGCAATTGTGTAAATATTATTTTGCATTGATTCTCCTATCCCTTTGATTCGAGCCAAACATTGTTGCCGACGCGAACGCCAGGAGGTGCGAAGCAAATTGCGAGGCGAATGTCCAACGAACGTCTACATATTCGTACTAGTCAGCAGACTAGCCAATATCATTTGCTCGCCCGAATTTGTTTTTTTTTTTTATCTGAATAAAGTAGCAAACGAGCAAGCAGTCCACATGATGGTAAGTGTCACTGCCGCTCATGGACCTCTGTAATCAACTTCATACAGAACATGGATTCTATCAGAAGTGAATCACAGATGATTTGCTACTCCTGAGGATTATGATGGTCGTCTCAAACAAAAGTGTGTCGGCAACCACACCCTTCCACCGAAACGCAAGAAATGCTTCACGCTAGAAGTAGGTGTGGCGGTGGTACTTCCCCGGTCGAACTACACTGGTTCTACCACCTTCAACAGTGATTTAACAGGAAGGTTTTTATGTGTAATGAATGCATAATTTTACATTTTTGACTTTTAGTCGGAACCAAGTTTGCCGGGTCATCTAGTGTACTTTATACTGACCTGTTGAAATACATAAGTACATAGCCGAGAGACTCGAGGTCGTCCCGCCGCGACTGCTCGATGCCGAGGTGGGCGTTGATCGACGCGTAGCGAGCGGTGCCTGGGGACAAACATATGGTTAAAAAACTATCTAGGATATGTTTTCTATGATATTGTAGTGGATTATGATCAGCAGTTTATGTAAATATGGAGTGGTTAGTGCTTGTCTCTAATACCACACCTCTTAAAGCTTAAAATCTTGATAGTGCTGTTAAAAGGCAATCATAGGTGTGGAGGCCAGAATCGAACCAAAAAAGATACCTCCTTAATATATATCTAACAGAAATCAATCTTGGAACTGAATCAAAAAACTAAATTCAAGTACATTTTAAATTTGTACTTATGTGTCGTTTAAATTTATATCTGAAAGGGTCAACATCAAAGACCCATTACTTGTCCCATTGCCGGTAAAGGGTCTCCTTTCAGAACGACAATGATCCACCACGCTGGCCATTTGGCGGATCAGTGGAACCCAGTATCTGAAAGTTAAAATCAAATAATGTTCATAAAAGAAAATAATGACAAAAAAAATGTAAATTATGATTCTTATCTATTTTTCCTTTTATGATTAAAAAAAATGTAACTTAAACCCGACAATTCTTATTTTAGTATGACTACAAGAAACAGTGCACTTACTTACCAAGTGCAGACCATCTGACTGCAAACGCTGATGGGGAAGAATATAAAGTATAATACCTATGTTTGCGATGGCGACCTGCAAGCCACACCCACAGGTCGTGCGACGCGGTCCTTTAGTTTTTTAGTATCCATATAAATTCGTACTCAATAGGCGGTCGCGTGATCCGCAAGCTGTTGTCTATCGTTAAAGTTGCCAACTTGTTTACAGGAGAGAATATTAAACCGTATTTTATAAATAATAATGTCATTAATACTCATTTGTTTGAGTTTGCACTACACTGAGCGCTAAGTAAAAATGTGTAAGCATTTAAGTTTAAGCATCTATATGCTGAAAACAGAATTTAGTAAGTATACGGTATTTTTGTTCAACAAGTATTTCAACAGTGCAATATTTCAACACTATAACAGTAAGTTCAACGATATAACATTTTTAAGAGTAGTTGGCAGCCCTATTCGCCCCCGTCGTCGATCGCAACATAGGAATTGTACTTTTACTTCAACATAACTATAATGTATTTCTCATTTACCAGTCAAGTTCTTGTCCTCGCGATAGATGATATGCGCCCTGGTGCGCAGATCGCGGAACTTCTTGGCGAGGCCGAAGTCGATCATGTACAGCTTGTTGCAGTGGCGGCCGATGCCCATCAAAAAGTTGTCCGGCTTTATGTCGCGGTGGATGAAGCACTTGCAGTGCAGGAACTCCACGCGGCCCAGCATTTGATCTGCACATACCAATGTTGGTTCGAATCTCGTCTTTACCCATAAACTATTCCTATAGGACTTCGCAACAAATATAGAGATAAATCACGTTTTAAAGTCAAAATGATGCATATAGAACTCTTTTCACAGGCACCAAAGTTTCGGAAAGCAAAGTATTTACACAGAAAAAAAGACGCGCAAAATTCATAGAGACAAATAAATACCTACTCTTTTACGACAATGCCAAAAAGCATGCAGTGCACCTAATGGTAAATAGTCTTTCGTTAACTCATTGTTGACCCACTGCTTGGAACAGGGTCTTTCTACAGGCCACAGTACACCAGACTAAGCTAAGTGTCAAGCTAAGTGCGTATTTGTAGACACTCTCAGGTGTACAGATTTGGTCACAGTGAATAAAATCTTCAACGTTGAACAGTGATAATGAATTAATTTAATTATAGTTAATATTTTTTTAATAAGCACATTATTTAGAAAATTGAGCGCTATGGAATCGAAGCGCGAATCCTTAATTGAGGGGCCGAGTTTTAACTATTAGTAGTCTCCGTAATCAACCCTAAATACTATTTGCCATTGAATTTTGCATTCGTAACTAGGTATATAAATTAGCTATACTACATATTTTTAATAACTTGTGTTCTTGTTGTTATTTAATTATGCCTGTGCTAAAATATTTTTCAAATCATTTATAATTTTATATATAAATTTTAAGCGAAGAATTAATGTGTAAATTACCTTGATTATCCAAAATTAGTAGCAGGAAAAGACAAAATAAAGATTGAGTTTTCCGTATCAAGCATAGAACATACATAGAATAAATGAAATAATTAAACAAAAATCTAGGGAAGTAATTATAAGAAAACTTTATACAGTGGTGCAGAAAAGTTAACCACATTAAAAATAACAAAAAAAAAACATATTTAACGTTATTTGTTTTGTATCAGCTACATAATACCTTTTAGATTGTTAGGTTCAATTTTCGAAGCTTCATTTTTACTGGGAATGTATGTTTGTTTCATAGAATATTTTAAGTATTTAGATTTTTTTTATAACATTGACGTAGCAACCAAACGTGCAATCCACGTGATGGTTAAATGGTTAAATGAACTAAGGTTCTATCTAAGGTCCATCACAGATGCGTTGCTACTCCTCAGCTCTAAAATGGTCGCCACATATAAAAGTGAGCTAACACCTAAACACAACTTCAAAGGTGGTAGAGCCAGTGTAGTTCGACCGGGGAAATCCATGTTCTGTAAAAAGTTGATTACAGATGTCCATGGGCGGCAGTGAGCACTTACCATCAGGTGGACCGCATGCTCGTTTGCTACATCAGTAAGATAAAAAAACACACAAGAATTGCTCCACGCTGAGAATAGGCGTGGCGGTGGTATCTCCTCGGTCGTAACTACATCGGTTCTAACACCAAAGGGTAAAGGTTCGACAAAATGAATACTGACCGGCTAACATGAGGACAGTCTTGATGGTGAACTGGCGCGAACAGAAGTTGAACAGGTCCTCGAGCGATGGACCGAGCAGGTCCATCACGAGGATGTTGTGGTCCTTCTCGTAGCCGTACCATCTGCAACAAACAAATATACATTTTTTTATTTTTTTTTATTTCACTGAAGTAGCAAACGAGCATGCAGTCCACCTGATGGTAAGTGGTCACTGCCGCCCATGGACATCTGTAATCATCTTCATACAGAACATGGGTTCTATCTGAAGTCAATCACAGATGTGTTGCTACTCCCGAGGACTAAGATGGTCGCCTCATATAAAAGTGTACCGGCAACCACAAATACATACTGTTATACTCTTATTCAAGCTTATCCAAGCAATTTGTTTCAGATGCTGGTTTTGTAAAAGCTAGAACATGTCTTTCTGTATGAAAATTACATTACGTATGAGTCTGTATACCTTCAAAGTAGTATTGAATACTCCGGATCCCTTATAATAATAATTCATTAGGATTGATTTCGAATTTTTATACAATTATATATAAAATAAATGTATCTGTATATAAACTTGTAGTTCAAAATATTAAAAAAAATACGCAACCGAGCTAAATATCAGATATGGTTTACACGTCAAAATTCTACTCGGGACTGCAATCCCTCGCCCTGAGGGATTGCAGACCCTGGTAGAATAATTCTGTACTTTCCGAGATCCCGCAATACTTAATGCTATTGATGAATTAGAATTTCTAGATGACACAAACAAATAATTTCGTAAAATTATGAAAACAAAACATTAGTATCACTTAAACAAAATTTGTACGTTATGTTTTACAAATACACACAAACTTTGACACATATACGAATAAAATACAGAATAAAACAATGATTTCGATAAGCGTTAAAAATTCGAGTGCAGGCAATATTTTGGCAAGTGTAACGGACATGACGTCAGCCAATCAGAGCGTAGCCGCCATATTGACGGTCCCCTGCCGCCAAGTAAGTGGGGATGCGTCAATAAATTTAAACCTAACATTTAATATGGATTCTTCTTGTTTGGGTTAGTTGGGTGGGTGGGTCCACCAATTCGCAATGGGCCAGCGCGGTGGACTATGGCCTAAAACTCTCATTCCGAGAGAAGACCCGTGCCCGGCAGTGGTTAAATAATGGGTTGACGACTTTTTTGGGTAGAAGGAGTAGTAAGAACGCTGTCGATTTTATTAATTACCTAGACTAAACAAAAAAAATAAGTTTCTAGAAATTGACTTGAAATGAGTCACTTCATCTTAAACATTTTAACTGTATTAATTTACACAGACACATAACCAGATGTAAAAGCAGACAGGCTGACAAACAGAGGTTGTGGAAAAACGACAAACAAAAACATTTTTAATTTATCAATATGTACAAAATCGACCATCGCAGTGCCTTAAAAATAACATAGTATACGAAAAAACGTTGAAATTGTTGTTCGCGATCAAGAACAAAGCAACTCTTGCTTATGAAATCCAGCCGAGTTCCTTGGATGATGAAATCGACCCACAGCGTCGATATGGCTTCGTTTATGAGGTTTACTTTCAGCGAAAATTTTGTGTTGTGATTCTCCTTATTGCTTAGGGAAAACATTATATGACGAATATATAGCGAAAGCGCTCTTTAAATTATATTTACACAGAAAGGGTTTTGTATTTATTATAAGATTAAGTTATCCCCGCGGTTCATTCGCTTCGGTCACGTTTACTACAATAGAGATTACCCTACAATACTATACAAAACATCTTAATTATATACCAAAAATCACAACAAAACAAAAATAAAAGACATAATGATAGGCACAAGAGGCGGTCTTATCACTTAAATAGCGATCTCTTCCAGACAACATTAATGCGGCTGAAGGAAAAATACCTCATCGGCAAGAGAAGGTAGGGTGTACAAAATAACCTATATGTTAATAATTTAGGTCATAAACTACGCAAAATTGAGTGCCAAGTTTCAGCTTTCAGCTGACCAGTAGCTTGTGTTAGAATTACAATCACACATACAATAACTTAGACATTTAAAATATTATAGTAAGATACGGGGTCAGAAAAAAATACAAACAGAATTAACCGTCGCAAAAGTAATAGCGAAAGTGTATTTAAAATCATACACTATTTTTTTATTTAAAAAGAAAGTGCTACTTGTTTTGTTAATTAGTAACATATGGTCTTACATTTATCGCTACAAATGTAACTGTAGAAACTCTTATTAGCATACAATTTAATTCAAAGTATATTTCTTATTTTTTTTCAACGTTTTAGTTTCTAAAAATGGACGCTACGTTCGACAACGTAGATATCGGATCTCATATCGCATGTCAAGAGACATTTTACGCGGACAATCAATAAATTGATGATGGAGAGCGCACGGGGTTTCCGTGTTTTGAACGTTACGTATTGCTAACGTTATGTCACGTATCATAAACAAAGCACTACCCTTAGTACGAGTTTATTATGTTTACTCAAAACAAGCATTGTATTTGTTTTCGATCATCATTTCAAATTGTAGCCGAAAAGGAAAACGTAATCGAAAAGGTAATATATTCGTCACGTATTTCTCTCTCTTTTTTATGTAGACCAACTTAAAGAAATAGTAAAACCATTCCTAGTTCAACTTCGAGGAGGCCAAAGGTATATTGATTATAGAGCATATAGCCAAAGCATAGTTAATGTTTTCTAGTTTAAAGGTTGTGACAAGGTAGACTCTTTTGTTGTAAATTTGGATCTTAGCTTTGCTAGGATCGGATTCGGCTATAGACATACCCGTCTACTAAGTAATAGTCGATATACCGTATGTACGTTCACATGAAATTATGACTGAATGTTGGATAATTGCCAAAAAACCACACACAATTTTGACCGAATAGGACAAACTATGATATAATTAAATAAAACATCTTGATGTCATTTCCTCATGTCTTCTAGAAACTTAAAGAAATTTGTGTGTGTATGTGCGTGTAACTGAACACGGAATTGCACAAAGCCTGAGAATGTAAAACACTGTGTGACACTCATTGACAGACTGGCTTAATTCTATACATTTATGCGTTTGTTTCTACATTGTGACGCATGTTCCTTTCGTCGAGTTCAAATCACAACGATTCTAAAGTTAACTTCAAAAGAATTTGACAAATCAAATTAGTTTCGCTTTAGCTTCCTAAAATATTTAACAAGGTATGCTGGGACACATAATATAAGTGTGAACCGCAATAATGAAGTCTGAAGTGCCTTACGTCTGAAAGTTGGCGACGGGACAAATTGATGCTTCACTATCCGCTGATAAAACGAGCAGAGCACGGACAAATTCTGAATACCGAAGGTTAATTGCTCACTTCCCTAGACCGGACTATCGGTGTCCATCTGAATCCATTAGTGGTTGTTCGCATTATATGAGTATTCGTTATACCGTCGGACTATCTTTCTACTCCACGATTTGTAAATGTATTTCTATAGTTTAAAAAAAAAACCTGTCAATTTAATTATGATTCATATTGTTTTTTTAGAAAATGTGCAGTTGCTGTCGGCCCTAATGGCCTTTACAGCTTCATCTAGCATAAAGCTCGAGTCGGGACAACACAGTGAGCTGAAATGAATGGATGGCTTTGGTCCCGGTCCACTAGAATAATGGACAGTTGCGGACCTAGCTGGTCCTAGCGGAGTGCTGGGCTTCCGTCTCTGGTTAAATGGGGACTGCGGCTGACCCAAGGGCACCTCCAATGAGGTATGGACGTTGGCTTAGACCAGTTGCGCTAATGTGAGGCACTGGCGCTGGCGATGCACGACCGATCACGCAATACCTTATGGGCTTCATAATGTAACCGCGCGCCTACTTATGTACCGTGGCATCGCTAGCATCGCGTCAAAATACCTATAGAGGCGCTGCAAACAGTAGCAGTACAGTAAGCAGCCTAATACTTGCACTACCCAACACAACAAGAAATATTGGACACTATGATTTTGCTCACGAAATTCGGCAAATTCGAAATTTAGATAATTCGCGAACATTGTTTTAAAGTCATTCCACATGTATTGTTCCATAGAATTTTCCACGTTTCCTCTGCATTAGCATACAACAAGTTGGAAACAGTGTTCAGATGGTGAACACGAGTGCAGCTTTCTATAGATGTCGCGTGCAAGGATTTACATTTGCATGTGCGCACCGCACGCGATCCGGAAACTTATAGACTTTAGAAATTATCCAAGTTCTGTTATATAACGTTGTATCTTAATTACTTACATCGGGTGCTATGACGTTTGAAAGAAAGAAAGAAAGAAAAAATACAACTACAACTACAAGTTTGAGGTTGCAGCGAGAACTAGACGAAAATGGAGTTTCCGATGTACATATAGGCTTATCAAACTAGTTTAAAAAATGGTATATCATATAGTCGGGCGACAGGAAAATCTCACGAAACGAAACAGGAAATCTTTCGAAATGAAATAGTTTTAAGCTACAGTCCACCGCGCTGGCCAAGTGTAAATTGGTGAACTTCACACACCTCCGAGAACTTTTTTTTAAACAACTCTCGAGTGAGTAGGTTTCCTCACGATGTTTTCCTTCCACCGAAATGGAAGAACTACAGCGCGTTAGGAATAGCTGTGGCGTGGTCTCCGATCGAACCATGGTAGTATCACCTTGAAAAACTAAGTATATCCATACGGATTATAGAATGCATAAATGCAAGCCAACCCCGCTATTAAAGAAAAACTACCATTCTCCATTCAAATTACACGCTATGTTATATTCACTGGAGCGTTACATCGCATGGATAGATATTTAAGGAGAGTCAATCCTATCGTTATAAATAGTGTTTAGAATAACACCCTACAAACCAAGACTACGAAGTTTTTAGGGTTTCATACCCAAACGGAACCCTATTACCAAGACACCACTGCCCGTCTGTCTGTCATCAAAACTTATGCCATGAATCTTGATAGCATGACAGATGAAATTTTCACAGATGGTGTATTTCTGTTCCCAATATGACAACAAAAATTGTTGTAGTTAAATACTAAAATAAAGATGAAATATTTTAAGGGAGATCGAGATACAACAAACTTGTTTTTTGGCGGTTTTTTATAGATAATGTATACCCTTAATGCACGAGTCTTGCACACGGCCGGTTTCAATAAGAAATTCAGCTTCAAAAATTTGTACGCGATAATTAACACTATTTATTCATGACAAAAACAGTTGTGCCTCTCGCCCATAGACATCTGTCTTCATACCGTGAAACCGGATTTATATATGATCTTGAATCATAATAAATCAACAGCAATACACAATTTAGAAAGAAACAGGTGCGAATCAGATTAAAAATGGATATAACGCACCTTTATTAAAAAAATGAAACTTCTTAAAATTTTTGATTTGCGACTTCAGCACCTAGTTCGTTCGCTTTATGGTATAAACTCGCGAAACATAAGTTTTTAGTTATTTCTTTTTATGAATAAAGGTGCGATAAGATCACCATCTTAAAGTACCTACACGAAAATAACTACAGCTCAAAATTTCGAAAATATCAATATGAGTATCATCATCAAACTGAATCAATAAACCATTTCGCTGCAGAGAGTAAACAAACGGTAATAATTAGAGATGCGCCGAATATTCGGTTGTTATTCGGTATTCGGCGTATTCGGCATCTTTTCACCATTCGTATTCGGCCGAATTATTCGGTTTTGGTGCCGAATATATTCGGTTCGAGGTTTTTCTATTTTCTTTGCTACACGTCACGGTATAGAACAAAAAGGCACTTTTTACGTAAGATTTATGTTATAAGTCAAAGAAATCCTATGAAGAGTGTGTTAATAAATCCAATAATATAAAGCAATTAACTTCAAATCAACTATTTTGAAACCTCAATCAAATTCGCATTTTTTCTAACTCTTATATCAACATTAATTTTTAACCCTGAAAAAATACATTTTTTTATGAGCGCACTTTCAAAGTTGTTTCATTATATAAAATGGTAAACCAAATAATCCGGCCGAATATCCGGTTCGGTAAAAGTTAAACCGAATAGTATTCGGTTATTAGGTGAAACCAATATTCGGCACATCTGTAGTAATAATAAACTCTTTTTTTTGTTTGTGAATAAAGCTATACAAATTCTGTCAGCATATCAACTCATTTCGTTCCGGTACGAATAAGTGTCAATGATCCTTGAGAACAGAAACATTAATTTTTACGGAAAAATATCACGCGTACCGGAACTAGAATTAAATATTAAAACCTATATAACAATTTATACCCAGATTAACCTTAAAGCCTGCATGAATATGATAATTAAAAGGTTATTAACGAAAATTATAAAAACACGTCTGCCCACAATAGAATGTATGTATGTAACCTTCATTACATTTTGTGTAGGAACAATGATATCTGTTTAGCGCTCTCAGACAATATTGTCTAAAAAGAATAAAATTTATATCTACGCCTATGTTTGAAGCAAGTAGCATTTTCCAGACTTCTCGTACTTAATTAAACTCTTCAATGTGGCATAACAAAAATGGTTCTGAGATACCGCCGCCACGCCTGTGTAGCCATTCTCAAGTTTCGGTGGACAGTTGTGGTTGCCCGACTGTCATATTCATAAGGTGATTTGTTTTCGTTCTCAAGATTACAAGTGCATCGACAAGTGCAAGCGACTTTACACAGAACCACTGTTCTGTTTGAAGTTGCTTAAGATGTCCATCTTACTATCTTATTATTAACTGGACTGCATGGACATCTTCGAATTAACTTTTATAAAAAAAAATATGCGTGCGTACAAAGTACACATGTCAGAAGTGAAACTTCTTTGGCGAACTAATTTATAAATCTTGTTTATATTTATACAAATCTAAAACTTTAAATTTCCAAGATTAAGAGGAAGGGAAAAAGGCGTGATACGACGTTCGCTCTGTCTCACTTTTTCTCTCAATCTTTCTCACTCGCTTGCTCCCTACTCTCACTCCACGGCTAGTTGCTCATGCTACGTTCGCCCTGTCTTACTCTCTCTCAATCGGTCTCGATCACTCTCTCTCTCTCTCTTCCGACACTTCCGTTGCATACCGGCGTGACGTTTCATCTGTAAAAATTTTACCCTCATGCGCCTAAAGAACTTATGCTTTAAACCGATAGATTAAGAAACAAAGTTAAACATAGGTTAAAGTTAAATAAAACTTTAAAAATAAATTTTACTAAAGAGGCTAAATAAGGAATGAAATGACATTATATCGGATTTCAGTAACTCAGCTGGTACTTCGATCCCATGAATTCGTTCGAAATATGGTTGACTTACTGCTGTCCAATAATAAGAAACTGGTTTTACCGCTTAACGGGCCTTAGGAAGCACGGAAGCGCGCTTGAAACTTAGACCCATATTCTTTACATCTGTATAGAGTTGTACTGATTTTGGAAACAATTGAACCGAACTTAAAATAACTCATAGATAACTTTTGTAAAATATATCACAAAGGCATACGTAAATTTTAAATTGACTCCACCACTTCCTGAAAAACGAAGTTTCATCGATATCAGCTGGACTCGTAAGGGCCCACGGGGTCGGTTTGCAGGATGTTATTGCCACAAACGAGCAAGATGTAGAATTAACTTACTCCTGAACTATTCTCAAAGCCCTATGATATGGGACTCTTCAAACATGCAAAAAGATCGCTCCTTCAGTCTTTCATCACTGGTGACTACTCTGGTGTCAAATGTTTTCAGAGGATGGTAACTACTTTCTATTGACGACCCGCGTGGCGCAGCGGTTACCATACTGGTCTGACACGCAGTGGGTCCCGGGTTCGATTCTAGGCCAGACAGGTATCTGAATGATGAGTTTAGATTCCTGTTCTGGGTCTGGGAGTTTGTGTATTTGTCTTTGTGTGTGTCCATGGCACCCACGATATAGGAGAAAATCCTACTGTGGGGTTATGAGTGTAGAAAGCGTTTTTCGAAGTGAAACTTCTTTAGGCGCATGAGGGTAAAATTTTTACAGATGAAACGTCACGCCGGTATGCAACGGAAGTGTCGGAAAAGAGAGAGAGAGTGATCGAGACCGATTGAGAGAGAGTAAGACAGGGCGAACGTAGCATGAGCAACTAGCCGTGGAGTGAGAGTAGGGAGCAAGCGAGTGAGAAAGATTGAGAGAAAAAGTGAGACAGAGCGAACGTCGTATCACGCCTTTTTCCCTTCGTCTTAATCTTGGAAATTTAAAGTTTTAGATTTGTATAAATATAAACAAGATTTATAAATTAGTTCGCCAAAGAAGTTTCACTTCTGACATGTGTACTTTGTACGCACGCATGTTTTTTTTTTTATAGACAGCCCGACATTCCCACGCGGACTAAGACACGAGCGAAAACCCATAACAAAAAAGGAATCAAAACAAACTTGCCTTATACCAACATTACCAACACTGCTCATCCACCGATGTAAATAATAATCGCCAGCCATTGTTAAAGGCGAGACGACTACGCAGCATGGTCACATTATACCGAAAACCTTGTAATACTTGCTAAAAACGTATTAAGGTCGGTTTTCTATTTACATAACACCGTTGTGAAAGTCCTTCGCGGTAGTGCTCGTTGCTAATTAGAATGGTTTTTATAAGATCTTCGAATCCGCGTGCTTTGGCCCATAGGTATTCTGATAAAATACAAGTCATTGCAAAACTAACGTTCTCTGCTATTACATCAAACCAACAGACCTTATGTAAAGGCACGCCCACGAACAATATTGATTTCATTATGCCTCGCTCGTTAAATCGGCCTCCAGTTCACAATCGGAGCCTTTCAGAGTACAGTGCTTGCGAACTAACGTCTAATCTAGACTAATCTTTATTTTTATCTTACTGAAGTAGCAAACGAGCATGCATTCCACATGATTGTAAGTGGTCACTGCCGCCCATGGACATCTTTAATCAACTTCATACAGAACATGGGTTCCATCTGAAGTCAATCACAGATGCGTTGCTACTCCCGAGGACTGATGGTCGCCTCATGTGAAAGTGTGCCGGCAACCACACCCTTTTATCGGAACGCAAGAAATGCTTCACGCTAGAAATAGGTGTGGCGGTGGTACTTCCCCGGTCGAACTACACTGGTTCTACCACCTTGTGAAGAGGTTCAGCGTCGGTCTTGACTACTCTTGACCAATACACAGGCAGAGTATGCTTTTAGTATGCAAATTTCGCGTATAGCATAACGTCCACCCACATACCCCGGCAGTCCAAATAAAAATTAACTATTAGGATTTTATTTATTGCTAATTAATTGTTACTGTGCAATAATAAAGCTATAACGAAAGAACACCTTACTTTTTATGACTTAATATTAACTACAGGTGCCCCTACACACACTACAGCTCATATGCCCCTGTCATCAACCCTAAACAACATCAGAATTCTACCTGAAGTGGAGCAGATATATCTTAACCCTAAGGATTAAGTTTCAACGCCTTAGATAAGTAATGTCTTTACCACATACTTCAGAACACTGCAGCGCTTAACACCGCTATAATTAGGCAGAAATTAGTGTGGCGGTAGTGCAGCAGGAGTTAAACCAAAAATACTTCTACGACCTTTAAAACGAACGACATCTCATTTTTTTTTATCCGATTGAAATATTATACGCATACAGTTCACGTGATAGTAAGTGATCACCGCCCATGAACATCTGTAAGAAACTTCTGAACATCTGTAGAAAGAACAGGCGTTCTACAGGTGTTCACAGATATATTGCTACTTCCGACAACCAAGTTGATCGCCTCTTATAAGTGAGCCGGCATTACCAAATTTAGTGGTAGCCATACAACAGCCAACTTGCCAGGTTCGAAGCGTGGGCGATATCAGAACCAGACATGGAGGCAGACGAGAATTCAGGTCAACAGCGTACCGACGTGTTTTGAAACTGGAGAACGAAGCCGAATGCCAGATAATACGTAGTGATGCGACCCGAGTCAGGTTTTACTCGAGTCACTCGAGTAGACTTATCAAACTCGTACTCGATTGAAAATTCGTATCACTCGAGTGTATAGACACTCGAGTTACTGAGTCAACTCTGCGTACTGAGTGAACTCAGAGGAGCGAGTTATTTTTTTTCATTTCCACTAGATGTTCCTTGAATACTCTATGTTTAACTATGCTGTTCCGGCCGTACCTATTTACAAACCAAAACAGACGTAATTTTTAATTAGTTGATATATGAGGTATTGGCGTATATTAACAAACGTGTTACTAAAAAATCTCACTCGAATTGCAAACTTGTAACTTGAGTGGATTTCATTCGAGTGACCCGAAAACTCGAGCGATGTATTAAAATTGCTTGAGTGACTCGAGTCAAAGAAATCTATTCGCGCATCACTAACACCGTACTGCAATAACAGTGAATATAATAATAGTACCAATTCCCACAGTAAGTTTTACGCAAAAATTAAAATAAATATTCGTCAACGACCCGCGTGGCAAAGCGGTTACCATACCGGTCTGACACGCAGAGGGCTCTGGCTTTGATCCCCGGCCAGACATGTATCTGAATGAGGAATTTAGATTCTTCATCTCTTTGATTTGATTCTTTAACCCACGCTAGACAAGTTAAAGGTGGTAGAACCAGTGTAGTTCGACCGGGGAAGTACCACCGCCACACCTATTTCTAGCGTGAAGCATTTCTTGCGTTTCGATAGAAGGGTGTGGTTGCCGGCACACTTTCACATGAGGCGACCATCATAGTCCTGGGGAGTAGCAACGCATCTGTGATTGACTTCAGATGGAACCCATGTTCCATATGAAGTTGATTACAGATGTCCATGGGCGGCAGTGACCACTTACCATCAGGTGGACTGTACGCTCGTTTGCTACTTTAGTCAAATAAAAAAAATGCATGAAGTTATGAGTGTACAATGCGTTTATCCTTTCTTTAAGAAAGGTATGTTAAAATATATATCGCCGTTATAGATCTAAGATTCCGAATTACCAGATAGACAAAACACAAAGAAACGCAGTAAAATGCGTACACATTGATGGAATGAAGTACAGATTTACAGATTATTTAATTTTCCTATATACGCCATAAAATCATACGTAATTATCCTAATAATTCATATCTAATGATATGTACTTTATTTGACTCCCAATACAGTTCGTATCGCTACGTTTACGAATTATTTAGCGATAAGATTAGGACAATCCTGACCTAACTCATACAATAAATACATAAGATTGTGAGGCTGTATGTTTTTGTTACAATTTCATGCTAAAACTATGCACATATTACTACATAGTTTAAAACAATATCGCTTCTCGCTGTGTGGCCCTATGTATGCTTAGATTTTTAAAACTACGCGACGGAGTTTAATGCATTTTTTTATAGATAGAGTGATCCAATAGAAAGGTTTTTGTGTATAATACATGACTAATGTAGTGGAGGAGCACTAATAATTTTAGGTTTTTGATTTTTAGGCGGAACGAAGTTCGCCGGGTCAACTAGTACTACGTCGTGAGAGCGACGCGGATTATGTGGGATTCTTACCGCACTAACCCCCCGGTGGCCGTCCTCGGCGCTACAAAGAGGACTCCGGGTTCTCCAAAGGAACGCTACCGGAATCCTCTGAGCGCATTGCCCCAACGGGCTCCTCCCAGGTGGGCGGCCGGGCCCACCGTTCCGTCTAGTCTTTACGACGATATGCGACCACACATACCGCCGTCCTTCCCGGGATCGCGTGGACGGTTCAAGCTCCCACTCTAGCCGCCCGCAACCCCGGAAGCCCCTTTTAGTCACCTCTTACGACAAGCATACCGTAGCTCTATTCTGGTCCCAGAACGACATGGACGGCAAAGTTTATCACCTGAATAGACGCTGTAGACATGACCGAACCGGGCGAAGCCGCGGAAACGTACTAGTTAAAGTGACTAGAAATTACGCACAAATACACTGCGTCATGCGACTCATGTACAATCGTCAATAATAAGACCTAAATACGTGTAACACAATCAATGATAAGCTATCAGCAATGAGAAAGTGGCCCAAACACTATAAACGTAAACAAGCATTAGTGCCAACTAGCGATATATCGAATTCTATTTGAACATTCACGTATGCGAACGCGAATGCGAATATCCCATACGATATTCGCGAATGTAGAAATAATTTTTTTTGTTGTTATTGCAAGGGGCCCGGAGTATCTAAATTTGACGACCTTTTTATTGGTCGAAAAACTGCAGTTCGGCTTAAATTTGTATAGATTTGTCGAACTTTCACTACAATTCAATATTCGCAAAATTTTCTCACCATTCTCGCGAATACGAATATTCGCTACATCGCTAGTGCGACTCTGTAAAGCTTTATATACATTTAAGATAGAATATTCGACTAAATTAACGTATATGTTACTCTAAACTGGTGCCAAGCGCTATTAAAACGGGATGTTTAATTACGCATAGAATATTAATAATCAAGAGAATCTATTTATGACAACAAAACAAATACATTTAATTTAGAGAAAGCCTAATGAAACATTGGCGGATCTTTTACCTTAAATATTGTACGGTAAAGTTAATATTAATGCAACTGGGTTGAAATATCGGCAATAAAGGAATTAACAAAATGGGCCAAGTGCGAGTCTGCCATGCGCACCAAGGGTTCCCAACATTTATCTACAAAAAACGGCAAGAAATCACGTTTTCAGTATGGGAACTCCATTTAGTTAATATTTATAGACGGATTGATAGACGGACAGGGGATTATTAGTAACAGGATCCCGTGTTTACTTTAAAATAACCAACTCTTAAAAAAATCCAAACCATGAGTACCCGCAGTTACAGATAAAAATGTTTTTTTGTATGTAAAACCTAAAAACAGCACGCAGCTAATCCTGCAATCTTGAGGGCTAAACGCCCTTGTAATTGATAATAACAACGATATCAGAAACGTCAATTATATACACGAATGCATATACATAATTATATCGATTTTTCGCTGTCCTTGTATAGATACTGTATGACAGCATGTAATCATGTACATACAAGATATCAAGATGCACATACCTGAGTTACTACTATATTACCGTTTACTAAGAAAAGGATCAATCTCTAAAGAACATAATAACGATTAAAGGATTACGTTCAAGAGACCGGTAGGAGCGATGTAGGCCTTTTTTTCATAAGATCGAAGTAGCAAACGAGCATGCAACCCGCCTGATGGTTAGTGGCAACTGCCGACCATGGACATCTATAAGCTACTTCATACAGAAAAAGTTGCTATCTAGAGTCATTCAGAAATGTTTCCCTACTCCCGAGGACTAAGTTGGCCTCCGCCTACAACTAAGTTGGGCGCCTCTTATAAAAGTGAGCCGGCAACCACAAAAAACTAAACGCAAGAACTGCTTCACTCTAGAAGTAAGTGTAGCGGTGGCACCACCACCTCAAAAAGTATGTTTTTAGATAAAGCTGTGTACGGCAATATAATTTTCAAAATTGTCCTGGCTGACTGTCCCTCGTACAATACAAGAAATAGCGAAACGGCAGAAAGGATGAAGAGGTCAGAAAACCATCTTGAATCTATAGACCTAGATTTGTGTACCCGTTACATTTATTCATACAAACATATCTACACCATCCACACATGATCAATATGTAAGACCACCTTGACTCTACCTGCTATGATATTTGCCTCAAACATATAATCAACAATACGAGTTGTAGAAGGTATTTCCTAAAATAAGCTGCTGACTTAATGAGTTGTCTAAAAGCAAAAGCGCCTCTTTGCCTAAAAGTATTTCTGCAAAGAGGCGATTTGCTTTTAAACATCTAATATAAATCTAGCAGATCAGTACCAAACCGGCAATGCATCTGTAAACAATTGTAAGTAGAACTTCCATCCATCAGCCTTTGAAAGTCCACTGCTGGACATAGGCTTCCCCTAATCTGCGCCACTTCGACCGGTCCTGAGCCATCTGAATCCAGCGGTTACCCGCCGTCTTCTTCAGGTCATCAGTCCACTGGGTCGGAGGGCCGCCTGCACTCCTTGTGCCGAGGCGTGGTCTCCATTCGAGGACTCTTCTACCACATCGGTTATCTGTCCTACGAACGATGTGGCCTGCCCTTTGCCACTTCAGCTTACTAATTCTGAGAGCTATGTCGGTAACTTTCGTTCTCCTACTGATTTCATCATTACGAATTCTGTCGCGCAGGGAAATACCAAGCATAGCTCTCTCCATAGCTCGCTGAGCGACTTTGAGCTAACGCACGAGGCTCACAGTAAAGGACCATGTCTCGGCGCCGTATGTCATCACTGGCAACACACACTGCTCGAACATCTTCGAGCTACAAGTAGAACTTACATACTGTGAAATGTCACAAATCTACAAGGCTGTGACAATTTACCATGAGATGGAATGCATTCTCATTTGCTTGTATCTTATCAAAGTAAACTCACCTTATATGTGGTATGCCGATGCCCCCTTGGAGCATTTTATACACTCTGCTCTCATATAGAAGCTGCGGGTGCCGCGCCTTCGTCGATTCTACCTTCACTGCTACCTCCTGCAAACAAAATATATCATTTAAAACTCTTTTCACACATGTTACAGAAAAAGCCAAAATCGTTATACTCATACATGAGATGACTATATTAGTTTTCAGAAATAGCAACACAGATGAAATTGAATTCAGAAGAAACCTGCTCATTACAGATATCCATGGAAAGCAGAGACCATTTACCATTAACAATATACAAAAAACTGGTTTATAAGTTCATAATTTTCTTAAAACCTTAAAGTAGGTCTACCATTATATTTGCACCCTCTTGGTAACTGAGTCTTGCTAAAAAAAAGACCGGATAGTTGACAAAAACACGGTATCAAGCACATTCCTAGTTCGTTACTGACTTTTTTATATTATTATACTGACATTATTATATTATAGAAAAAAAAGTCAGTAACAATATACCATTTTGTCTTAAGGGGTCAATACTCAATACTTTATTGCATACATACACAGTGAATGTTATAATTAGGTGGTAAATATTATTTAGAGTCACACATAGTATGAACCCTGTTATAAGGGTAGGGTGTTCTTGTAATATTTAGATTTATTAATGTAAAAAATGGCAGAAAAGTGTGAGTTCATTTAATGCCATAATCACACAGAACTATTCAACAGGAACTTATATTACTCAATCCTCAGAATTAACTTGCCATTTAAAAAAAATGCTCAAAAAAGGCATGTCAGGTTATATTTACAGAAAGACGAAATTCAGTACGAATTGTATGTTTGTTTCCGTTATTTCAGCCATTCTTTGTATGTGTGGGGGAGAGGGGGTGTATCTGACAGAGTACCACTAACTGTGAGATTGTAGGGGTCAAAAGTTTTAAATACATTACAGACCTGTGCTATACAATTATTAAAAGTTCGTTCAATCTGGTGTATATACAAAGCAATTTTTAAAACTGACAATTTATAAGTGCCCCAGTGTAGGCCCATGTTACTTATATTATTAATGTGAAAGTTCATAAGGATACTCCTATGTCTGTTACTCTTTACAAAAATACAGGGTGCATTCCACTTAAATTTGGCAGTTTTTGACCTTGATCTACATAAGATATTCATCAGTCATAGCTATGGTAAACATGACTGAAGCAGAAAGAGCCACAAGAATAACCAGTACAAAATACTAATAACATATCCTCTTATACAATAAAATATTGTGTGTTTTTCAATAGAATAAAATACTCTTAAAATGAACAGTGCACCCCTTGTTGACTTTACATAATTTGACTTCCCCTACATGTAGCTATTTATACACACAAGATAACACAAGTTTATTTAGAAGCCCATCTGATGCATCAAGCATGTAGTTTCAATCGGTATAATGTAATTTATTTACTGTATATTTTGTTGTTTTTATGCTATACACTGCTAATTTGCCATAATACTCTTACATTGTACTGCAATTACATATATGGCATTATGCTATACTCTGGTAATGCTTTTATATAATACCTATGTATACATGCTTGTACACTCTGGTGCTTTTGTTTTATTTTTATTTAGATTAGAATTATAAGGAAATTGTGTGGAACTTAGGTGCCTATAATAAGTGCTTATTATGTTGTTTTCTCTTGTGTCAATACACATCTTTGTTTCATTGATTAGACTTAAAAAAGGAGTAAATGGCATTATATAAGTGAACATTAAATACTCATTACATAAACCATATTCTGACCGAACTAATTCATCAATGCTAAGCCCAAAAGTACTGAAAGTAGAAAAGTGAGACTTATACATGAAGTCCTTTTACGTAGACACCCACTAAGAATATATCTTTTTATATTCTAGCCAAAAATTTAAAACTCTAAGTTTAAGATAGCACTATGTAAATCAGTATTTGGCTTTCTGGTTACAAATATAATTAGACATTTTTAAAAAACCTACATGCGGAGATGGGATCCCTTATGTTAGTGGCAAGTATGTGCTTGTATTTGTAGAATCAAGCACATTTCATAATAACATGTACAATGTCATGACAACAACAATAATTTCATATTTTGTCATATTCAAATTAATAAACGTTTAAAACTTAAGTATTCATGATAATAAATAAAGTGCGAAACAATAACGTAAACCAACCATGTTATTAATTTTAATTGCTGTCAATAATTAATATGCAACAATTATTTCTACATGTGTAACTTTGTTATATTATGTTTTATTTCCATGATCAAGAGTTATCACTGATATAAAGCTATTATATTTAAATAATAGGGACACAATGTAATAAAATATACTAATAGTCAAGTATGGCATAAATGGGATTTTGGTCTTTTGGCATAAAATCATATTGGTTTTACATCTGCAGAAAACCTATCATGTAAATAGAATAGAAATTTATTGTGCATCCTTTTTAAACACATACATATAGTAAATGACTGGGCCATCTGATGGTTACAGTAATATACAACAAAATATTGTAGGCTACTGAGAACCTTACAAACTTAGTGCTTGCGTGAACATAAATATAAGTAGGTACTATTTAAATGAGAAATTTATAGGGATTTATAAGGAACATACAGAAAAGAAACTAGCAGACTATTGTTCTATCAATAATCAAGCAATTACATTTATTTATAGTATGATCAGTTTACCTACATAGTTTTTTTATAATTTTGGTGTTATGTAAACATTTTTAAAGAAAGACATTAACTATGGATTGTGTAATTACTTTTGTATGTGTATTTTGGGATGATTTATATTGCTTTATGGCTGTTGAGGTATTTATGACTTTGTACACATATTTATGGAGACTAACACCACACTTAGCTGTCTTCTGCTGCAACAGACAGCTGTTCTGTGTCTTAGTGTTATAATGTGGATGTGTTTGATAAGTTTTTCAACTGTCTTTAGTTAATAATGCAGCTGATACTTTTAAACTAGGTTAATGAAATCCAAGGAGGCTTTCTGAATATAAGATGGATGCATACCACTTGGTTACATCAAATACAAACAAAAGCCAGATGTATAGTGTATTATGTTATCATTGTTTTTGCATTATTGTGTTATGAATGTGTATATTGGAATTGTTGAAAAATATAATGTACAATAAAATACGTGACACAAATCAGCTGTGGCGTCAACGTGTTTGGTTGCTGTAGTCCTTTGTCACTGATAACGGATGTATGCAAACTTGCGACAAATACACTACGCATTTCACTTGCGCAATTAGATGAAATTAATTAGTATAAAACTCCTTACTAATCGAGATTAACTATGCGACGATTAAAAATAACATTTTCTTTATTTCAAAATAAATGGAAACAGCAATTATAATGGATGTTAAGACAGAGTCATGGTATTCGGTATACACATCGATTGGAATTATTCAGTTATTTCGTGTGAATACGCCCAGACCGCCATTTTCAAGCTCAAAAAACCCGAAATACAGAGACGACTCCACACAAGACAACGAAAATGTTACCGATAATTTCTAAATAAAAACTAATTTATCATACAGTATTTACCTCTCCATCGTTAATATTTATAGCTAAAAAGATGTCCCCGAAGCTTCCACCGCCGATTTTACGGACAATGTTGTATCTATCAGATATAATTATGTGTTTCCTGGCTATCAACATGCGTTCGAAGGTAGCCATTTTCTTTTGCCTTCATCACTCGCTGTCACTAAAATTATATAGAGACCATCGCTCCGAGTAAAACTAACACAACACGTTTTTAATTTAACGTCTATAAATGTTTAAAAACACAATGTGTCGTAGAAACACTACGAAAAACCACGGAAATTCATTTTATTGCGAAGTCTGGAAAGATGTCGTCAGCTTATTTTACGTGACGTCACAGTGGCAGTGATGCCAGCCTCAAAGTGCGAGAATATACCATATTCTAAGCCAGAATTCTACCATATGGTAGAAAATATATAACAAAATTAAATTACGTCGCACATAAATACAACTTCTCTTTCTTTTTTCAACACTTTAAATAAAAATATATTTATTTCACGACTTGCTTAAAAAAATGATTTTTTTTCTACGAGCTGTAAGTAGTGATAATATTGTATTTAAATATTTTACCTTAAAAAATATATGGAAATGTATCGTTCAACATATATCGATTTTCTTTAAAAATAAACATTATTGTTTTAGTAAAACAGTGATGAAAAATTTTCTATCGCGTAGCCTTGAAAAATTGTACTTTATCTAAAACAATAAATAATTCTTTTGAAATAGCAATAGTAGAGTAGAGTACAGCTATAATGAATGTATTGAATGAATACGTACACCGATAATTACTGTCCCTGTAGTTCCGGGACTAGAATAGGGCTACGGTATCCCCTGCCTGTCGTAAGAGGCGACTAAAAGGGGTTTCCGGGGTTGCAGGCGGCTAGAGTGGGAGCTCGAGCCGTTCAGCCAACAGACACCGGGAAGGACGGCGGCATGTGCGGTCGCGTACCGCCGTAAAGACAACAAGGTGCGATGAGCGTATTCGCGCTCATTAGGGAGGAGCCAGAAAAAGGGCATCGCGCTCGGAGGACTCCGGTTGTGTTCCGTTGGAGATCCCGAAGTCCACCACGCAGCGCTGAGGACGGCCACCGGGGGGATTTAAGTGCCGTATAAATCCCACATAACACTGCGTCGTTCTCACGGCATAGTCTACCTTTTGAAGGTATCCCCCTCGATAACAATACCCGCGGCTTCGCTCGCATGGTCAAAAAGAATTAACAATGAGTTGATTAACCTACATGACACATTTCTGGTGCATAAATATGTGACTGTTCTACATTAAAAATTACTACATTACTTAGGGAACGAGAGGTACTACTAAAAAAAATATCCAGCACAAATTAAAAATTCACTTTAGATGCCTTTGACTTTTTAAATAAATTACATGTAGCATTTGATAGCGTGATTGAGAACTTGCAATTGAATTTTGCTAACGCCATCTATTAACAACGCCTGGAACTACTAAATATCTAGCAACTAACAAAACATCTATATTTTCATGGGACTGAAAGAGCGTGGTAAAAAGTAGCCTACGTCACTCTACGTCCTCCTAATTATCTCCCAACATAATATAAATTATAAACCATATCATATAATAGCTATGTGGCGACGTAAAAGATGAACAAACAAACGCACTGTCACATTTAAATATTAGTATGGATATGGAATATTAATATTGTAAACTAGTATTCCGTGAATTTTCCAATTTCTATGAAATATGGCATTGAAATGTTAGAAATTAACAAATACTTTTCTGTCGCCAGTTTGTACGTGTTCTTTCTAGGAAAAATAACTGTATATCAAACGCGGCGAAGGGATTCATAAAACATTGTGTATAGGTGGAAAAAGTAATGAGTAATATAAATGACTCATCATTATCAGTTGAGATTTTAATAATTCAATAAGAAATATTTAATGCAATTGATGAATAATCCTTAGATCATCAACATAGATTAGAAAGAAACGTACATAATGCCTCAATGTTCCCATTAAATCGTCACTACATAGTATAAAGCAAAGTCGCTTCTCGCTGTCTGTCTGTCTATCTGTTATGTATGCTTAGATTTTTAAAACTATGCTACGGAATTTAATGCAGTTCTTTTTAATAGAGTAATTCAAGAGGAAGGTTTGTATGTATAATAGGTGTGTATTAAAGTAGAGAAACACTGATAATTTTAGATTATGGCTTATAGGCGGAACAAATTTCGCCGGGTCGACTAGTTATATTATACATATATAAAGTTTATTTTTATCCTTGAACTTTGACCCACACAGCAGCCAAACCTGCATGACACGTAAAACTAAATAAAAGTTGTTGTTGTTTTACCACAAAAGCTAATTTAAAATAAAATAACATTTTAACTTTATTTACTCATTACTGTCCAACTTCTACTCTGAGAGATAAGTGCCCCAACTTTTCTCTTACCATAATAGATTTTCTATGCCATTAGTTAAATGAAGGTCGTTCATGGACTTCACAGACACCTAAAAACTTATTTTTGAAAAACTCTTAGGCTTGTATGTTTTGTGACAATTAAATTATCCATCAATAAGTTGTAAGTGACTATTAAATTAACTATCAATAAAATAGCTCAGTAATTGTAATTAATTGATTAAGGAATAATATCTTGTTTACAACTGCTTGCTGCTACAAGCTTTTATTCGAACTACGTTAAATTATTGATTTAGCTATTTATGTTTGCAATAATTAAGTTGGACATCAAGTACTACAATGATTAAATATATTAAGAAAGAGACTTTTTTAGTAGAAACCGAGGCTCTTAAACATCTGCCTGCGGAGGATCTTGAGTTCTTCGGTCACATAGCCCATAAACCGGGTGACAACCTCCAAAAATTGATTGTCACTGGCAAAGTCGATGGCAAAAGGCCAAGGGGGCGCAGTCCTATGCGCTAATCTAACCAAATTCGCAACACTCAGTATTAGCGTTTCCAAGACCGTACACTTCGCCAAAAACAGAAGCAGATGGAAAAACATCGTACAGAGAAACATCATCTCATGAACGAGGTCACGACCCCCAGCATTGGGGAACGACGCAGGTAGGAGGAGGATTAGAAATATAGTTATGGTAGCATTTTTCTCCAATTGTTGTGTAAAGGACGAAAAAAAATACTATTATTAATTTATAAGCTTCCCTATCTTTAAAGTTTACGTCAAAATAGTAATGTAGATGTTATATGTATATTTTTGTTATGATCTACTCACTAGCTTTCATTTGATCTCCATATTATTATGATGAAAAGTTTGTCTTCTCCCTCTCTTTTTCTATAGCAATTTCTAAAGCAGTATGGTAAAAACAAAAAGTTATAAGTATTACTCCCCTTTCAATCCATTTTTCAAGGTGGTAGAACCAGTGTAGTTCGATCGGGGAAGTACCACCGCCATACCTATTTCTAGTGTGACGCGTTTCTTGCATTTCGATAGAGGGCTGTGGTTGCTGGCACACTTTGACATGAGTATGGTTCCATCGGGGAAGTCACATGACTTCCCCGGTCGAACTACACTACACTAGGTTTGTGCCGGCAAGCACACCCTTCTGTGCTTGCCGGCACACTTTCACATGAGGCAATCATCATAGTCCCCGGGAGTAGCAACGCATCTGTGATTGACTTCAAATGAAACCCATGTTCTGTATGTAGTTGATTACAGATGTTCATGGGCGGCAGTGACCACTTACCATAAGGTGGACTGCATGCTCGTTTTCTACTTCAGTCAGATAAAAAAAAAATCCAATCTTTAGTTTTTTTATTCCGAAAAGTTCACTAATTTTATATAATGCTCAAGAGAAACATAGGTTGAAAAACTCAAGTTACTGATTACTTGACATTGTATCTAAGAACCAGTTTTGACTTAGAATTTCATTCATATTAAGTTCCCATTATTCATAGTAGCTTCCAATCATTACATTAGTATTTAAGTATTTTAAGTGCAATTGCCTGTTATTTTTGTTTTAATAAAATTAAAGTTGCTATTGTGCATGCAGTCAATGTGTTTGTAAATGATCGCAGGCAATCATGGGCACATGTAACTAACTTTGTATAGAATGCTTGTTTTATCTGAAGTTCACTTCAGATACATAGTCATCTGTCAACTCTGACATATCTGTCAACTAAGCTGGTCACCTCATATGCAAGTGAGCCAGCAATCCCACCCTTCTACACAGTGGCATAGCGCTGACCAAGTAGATGTGGGCAAACTCCTATTAACGAGGCCGCTTTACTTGATTCCATTGGGTGGTGCCCTTGAAAATGTCTCCGCCTCCCCCTAAAAAAGTCCTTGCAAGGTCCCTGTAAGTGCGAGGCCGTGGACGATGGCCTACCGCACCCCCACCTAGCTACACCACTGCTTCTACAGAAACACAAGAACTGCTTTATGCTAAAAATAGGTGTAGCAATGGTAGCCCTTAGATTTAATCAAGTTCAGTCAACTAACTGTCAGTCACAGTTACATGAGTATAAAAGGTTTTACACCCACATGTTGATCCAGATCATTAACATCTATGTGTCATATTATTGAGAAATCTTAAAAGTAGGGTTGGCATAAAAAAGTAAAAAACATACATCTTCTTTAACCCATTATTATCCCACTTTTGGGCAGTCTTCTCTCAGAATGAGAGTTTTAGCACATAACCCACCAGCCTGGCAAAGTGCGAATTGATAGAGTTCATATACCTCTAAGAACTTTTTTTTCTGTTTCCTCACAATGTTTTCCTACCGTGAGGCAGTGATAATTAATTTCTAAAACACATAATATTAGAAAAATCAGAGGTAAAGTTTTTAACTATTGGGTTATCACTGCTCTAGAAACAAACTTTTACCTTTGTAATATTCTAGTAAGATTATAATAACAGTAGTAAACTCTGGGTAGATACATTATAGCAATAACTCCTCCATAATTGTATGAGTTACACATTACCTTGTTTATACAACTATATTCTTTCACTATTGATTTTTTATCTTTAATCAAACTCAGATCAGATAGGTCAATGAAAAGTTAAAAGAGACGATCACCCACTATCAAGTTCATCATCAAACAATTGAAGACATTTGTGAGTATGTATTAAATAACTTACTAGCTGTAAGTTATAACAATAATGTTTTTGTTTATATACCTATGAAGCCTATATATTTTGTATGGGAAAATGAAGTAACATCTCGCTAATAATACAGATCTGGTTTCTCCATTCGACATTGCATTGTAATATAAAAGCCAGAATTTATATCAATACAATAATGGAAAGTTTATTCTAAAAGTGTACACAATGGGTCATCTGATGCATATAACTATGTAGCATAAAAAAGTAGCTTCACACTTCTGTCCCTATGTATTTCTTGGGGATAACCCATTACTGTCCCACTGCTGGGCATGGAAATATAATCTTCATAAAAAATATATTAGTTTAAACTTTTATTAATTGCATTTCATAAAAAAAAGGTACAAGGGAACAGTGATATAAGACTCATATCGCACACCTAGATCTAAAGGGAGCTAACTCAAAAATCTGTGTATTTGAGTTATGGTCACCATTTAATTTCCTGAACGGATACCTATCTAGCAATAGAACAGATTTAAAAATAAGTGCAAAGCTAGGCTAGGTGCCTTTGCACTTATTTTTAAATCTGTTCTATTGCTAGATAGGTATCCGTTCAGGAAATTAAATGGTGACCATAACTCAAATACACAGATTTTTGAGTTAGCTCCCTTTAGATCTAGGTGTGCGATATACTAACCAAGAATCTTATTATGTCGGTCAAGTTATTCTATTCATACATTAATTTTATAAAGTTCCTCAATCCATTTTCGTAAACAATAGCACTAAAGAATTACTAATTCACATATCAATGAATCAATAAAATTAATATTCAACAGACCCAAACACTAATTAACATTGTAAGTCATTGAATGAATGTTTAGAAGAATATTAAAAATTAATAGTATCTTTTTGCCATTTATGTGAATATCCTCAATGAAGTAGGTTAATTGGACGTAGTTACACGAAAAGGATCCAATCCACAATGTTGTCAAAAATGAGTTAGGTGTACCAAACTGATGCTACATATCGATATTATCGATCAGTAAAAAAGACCCACGTCAAAATAGCTGTTTTCCATTGATTATTAACGTTGGAACCAATCCACATCTATAGCCGCTTATTTTTTTTTTTTCACCATAAACAACCCAACCGTTGTGGTTCTTACGCAGTATTAAAAACTAAATCAGTAAAACGAACCAAAAGGTAAGGATCTTTTTTGCGTAATTTCAATACTAATATCACTTCCAATTTTATAAAAACGCAAAAACGATCCACTCTGCTTGCTGAATCACTTCCATTATAATTAAATAAATAAGACTAAAGTAAACGAAGTAGAGTTTATAAAAAATATCATTAACAAATTGCCACAATATGAATCGCATTACAGAAGGAACCAAAGAAATGGATGCAAATTCCTGAAATTAGGAATGACTGTACAAGCTGTATATGATTTATATTTAGAGGAGATCAATAAAATAATAAATGCCGGCCCTGAGGCTCCAATAAAGCCGGTATCATTTTCAACGCTAAAACGTATATTTTACAATAATTTCAATCTTAGATGTAAGAGTTTATGGAAAGATACATGCAACAAATGTATCTATCTCTCTATCTATCTATGTCTCTATCAATTAAGATTAAAAATTGTACGTCAGATGTTGAGCGCCAACAGTATCAAGAAGAAATAGGTGTACATTTAAAGAGAGCTGAAGATTTAAGAAGAGATATGAAAGAGGATATGATGAAAGCTAAGACTGATGAAAATTTTGAATGCATAACGTTTGATATGGAAAAAACCTTACCTCTACCTCAAATCCCAACAAGCGTCGTTTTTTACAAACGACAGCTTTGGTCTTACAATTGCTCAGTACATACTGGCTCTGATAATATTGGGCATTGTTATGTTTGGGTTGAAGGTGAAGCGGGTCGAGGTGCCCAAGAAGTAGAATCATCTATTTCCAAATATATATAACACAAAAACTAGACCCAAAAGTAGAACATCTTGTACTCTGGAGTGATTGTTGTGGGGGCCAAAATCGCAACATTAAAATAATACCAATGTTAAAAGCAGTTTTGAATTCGCATCCTACATTAAAGACAATAACTTTTAAGTATTTGGAATCAGGACACACATTCTTACCGAATGATACTGATTTTTCAAAGATCGAAACAATGCTGAAATATCACGAAAGGATTTATACTGTTACAGAATACATCAATATTATAAAAAAATTAAAAAACAACACCCATTACAAGTTTACCGAATGGAAAAAAATGATTTTATGGGGACCAAAATACTTGAAAAAAATACTGTAAATAGAAAACTTTTTGTATCCAAGGAAAAAGTAAATTGGTTGAAGAAAAAAGTAATTTTGATAAATAAGGACGACAAGTTTAATGTTTAAATGAAAGCTGATTCTAATAATTTCAATCAGCTTAACATTGAAAAAAAGATAAAAGATAAATCCTTGGATATTAGTGAGAAAGATCTTGTTTTATTGTGGCCCAACGGCAAGGTAATCCCACAACCTAAGTTGGATGATCTTATGTCCATGTTAGATTTGATCCCAAAAGATTGTCAAGATTTTTATAAGTCTCTAAAGGGTGCATCTAACGTAGTAGAGGATATAGATGGCTATGATGGAGAACTTGATTTTATCCTAGACGAGGCTGATAACTGAAAGACTTATTAACTCATAAATTTGCTATGAAAATCTTCGTACGAATGGTATGAGTTAACAGGTATTTTCATGAATACTGTTTTATTAAAGAATGGTTGTCTTTATTTTTAATTCTTTGTCAATTTTAGAATGGATCGTTTCTGTTGTGTTGTTAAAGTTAAAATAAGTTATAGGAAATAATATATTGACGTTTTATTTAACAAATTATGTATTTAAAAATTCATTATAATACATGGGTCTTTTTAATGAAATAAGTTCTGAGCATGCACAATATAAACTGTTATTTAACGAAAAGGATCCAACTGCATATATTTCCAAATATCTCGTAAAATACAATATTGTATATGATTGTATTCTAAACAATAAAACTATTAATAATAATACACGTTAACAACATACTGACAAACCATTTTAAAACGAATACCTATGAAGAAATACGTTATAAACTTCCAATGTCAATATCTCAAAAGTAACTTGATGTGGATTGGATCCTTTTCATTTAACTACGTCCAATTAGAATAAGCTAGAGAAGCATCTGTTGCAATACGTGCTCGCAGACAAAACCTTCTGACATATTGACATATTAGCTGTAACCTACATGACATATTGTTATTTACAAAGTGAAAATAAACAAAGCGATCGACTAATCACACCACATGACTAATGATAAAGCAGGTAAACCAGCAAAGAACGAGATATTCCGCGGAAATACGTCACACATAACCATTCATCATGTTTTCCTCTCTTACGTGAAATTTTCAAGGACAACTCGCAATGACCTTATAGTATATTTACGCGGCCAATTTTACGATATACACGTATATTTTACCTCTCCGGACATTATGTTGATCGCTACATATATGTCTCCGAAAGAACCCCCACCAATTAATCTCAATATCTTGTATTTCCCCATGATTAATGTCACACCAGGCCGCAGAAACGACGACATGATTGCGCCTCTCAACAACAAACACTATCACAAGTCAATCGGTCCCGCGCAACACGCGAAATATCACAAGATTACGTGTTTTTAATGAAAATATAATAAATCCAAAGTATCACGACTACATTTTATGATCAACAACTGTCATAGCACAGGTGAGATAACAGATAATAAATATTGTCATTTGCGTTTAGTAAGATGCATGACTTTCAATCATTCATCTTGAAGTGTTCAATACTTGATAACGATATTATATTTCGTCAAAATGTCAAACGGGCGAAAAGAATAATTAAAAATATGTTTACACGATCTATTTCTCATTTCAATTATTGTAAAACCATGCAAAATCAAACGAAAGTTGAGTCGTAAATATCTACAAATAGTAGCTCTATGTTTACTAAACGCTCGATACGTAGTGTTGCCAGTTTTCTGTTTGGATAATTTTCTACCATTTGGTAATATTTTGTACAAGAGACGAATAGTAAAACGAGTTACACATATACCTACTTGACTAGATGGTATGTTAAATTGTTAATGCCGCCATACAAATTTTCGTATGAACGGTGATAGAATAACAGAAAATATCATACATAAACCTAGAACTCATGACGATCGTGAGTTGCCTCGTTACGTACCGAATATCTAACATTTCGCGAAATGGTAAAGACCAACGATGGCACAATGAGGATATTTTTCAGTTAATTATGCTTTATAATGAAGAGAAGTCAAAAACCCCCAATACCTCTGGTTCGCAAATACATAATTTTAACTTTAATTCATTACATAGTATAAAAAATACCTAAAACAAAGTCGCTTCGCACTGCTACGTATGCTTAGATCTTAACTAAGCATACATAGAACTTACACACAACTTAGAAGTTCACTGAGTCAGTTAGTAGATTATAATTATTATGATTCCGTATCCAAAGGGTAATAATGGGACCCTTTTTTTTATTTTCGAGGGGGAAACCTTCAAAAGGTACCCGACGCCGTGGGAGCGACGCAGGGTTATGTGGGATTTTTACCGCACTAAAACCCCCCCGGTGGCCGTCCTTGGCGCTGAAAAGGAGGACTCCCGGATCTCGAAACGACTTCAATCGGAATCCTCCGAGCGCGTTGCCCATCGGGCTCCTCCCAGATGGGCGGCTGGGCCCACCGCTCCATCTAGTCTTTACGACGGTATGCGACCACACATACCGCCGTCCTTCCCGGGATTGCCTGACCGAACGGTTCGAGCTCCCACTCTAGCCGTCTGCAACCCCGGAAGCCCCTTTTAGTCGCCTCTTACGACAGATATACCGTAGCCCTATTCTGACCCGAGGCTACAGGGACGAATAATGGGACCCTATTACTAACACTTCGTTGTCCGCCTCCAGGCTGTATCTCATGAACCGTGATAGATAGACAATTCAGTTTTTCACTTTTTTCACTTCATTTCTATTGCCGCTATGACAAAAAATACTAAAAATTAGATTAAAATGAACGTTTAAGAGGAGTCCCATACGAAAAACATGATTTTACCGTTATTTATAGATAATGTACGGAACCCTAAGGGCGCGAGTCCGACTCGCATTTTGCCGGTTTTTAACTTTTAGGTAGGTAGGTATATTTTAACTAACTGAAGTACAACAGCCGTATACAGTCAAAGCTCCTTATTTACAGTTTCGTTATTCGCGTTTTCACAATTCACGGGTTAAAAAATTGTGACAAATTTTATTTTTGGCAAACGAGTGGCAAACGAGCATGCAGTCCACCTGATGGTAAGTGGTCTCTGCCGCCCATGAACATCTGTAAGAAACTTCAAATAGAACAGTTCTATCGGAAGTCAATCACAAATGCGTTGCTACTCCCGAGGACTATAATGGTCGCCTTATATAAAAGTGTGCCGGAAACCACACCCTGTATTCGCGTCAAAAATATCTTCATTCGCGGATGTAGTTGGTAACTGGTAACTTAGTTAAAAATATCAAAATCCCGACTGCTGAAAAATGATTGATTGCTTTCACCTTTCAGTTTCAATTCTTATTTTTAAACATATGACTTCTTTGTTATCATGTTTATATATTGTCAAGAGACAATAAAGTACATAAGTGGGTACCTATTTATTTTGGTAATGGTCTATTGATAAATAGAACATTCCCTGTTAACCTTTTACTGTTAAGAAATTTCTATTGATCATTCTAAAATATGTTACAATATATTTTATATAAGTATGTAGTTAAATTAAAATCTACTCTCAGAAGAGTTTAATTTGAGTTATTATCATTAATCTTTCTCCTGCCAGAAAAACAGTAATTTTTAATTAAATACTGTGATAAAATGACACCTTGCACAACCCTAAAATGTATTCCTTGTGTCTTTTTTTTATTTGACTGAAGAAGCAAATGAGCAGTCCACTGGCATCACACACAGCAGTGACCACTTACCATCAGGTGGACTGCATGCTCCTTTGGTACTTTAGTCAGATTTAAAAAAAACATGTTTTCTACGAAAGAGTAAAAGATTCACACTTTCTACACTCACAGTCCCACAGTAAGATTTCCTCCTGTGTCGTGTGTGCCGCGTACGTACAGAGACAGATACACAAACACCCAAATCCAAAACAGAAATCTAAATTCATCATTCATTCACAGGATTAAGAAATCTTTAGAGGAGAGTACTTCGTTTAAATCTAAAAGAAAGCAGTCTTTAAAGCCTTGGATTACTACTGGTATTCTACGATGTATACATAACAGAAATAAAATGCAGTTAAAATTAAGGTCTGATCCGTTTAATGAAATTTTAAAAATTAGCTACAAGCGATACCGCAATTATTGTAACAGATTGATTAAAAAATTGAAATATAAATATCAAAAAGAACAATTGGAACATTCGGCGAAAAATTCTAAAGCCTTATGGAGCACCATTAAACAAGTAACTAATATGAAAAATAAAAATACATATAATCTTGAATTACTAAATACTAAAGCTTCACCGCAGGAAGCTGTCAATTTCGTAAACTTTACCTTTGCCAACACAGGAAGAGTACTTGCGGAAAATATTAGTAGAGGTATTTCAAATCAATCTATCATTGATCATAGATATACATTAGGTAGACAATGTACTTCCTTTGTACTTCTCGATACTGATCCAGAAGAAGTAATAAACATTATCTCTAATCTCAAATCAAGTAGCTCGCCTGGCTGGGACAATATTCCAACCCAATTTTTGAAATTTGCTAATGTTCTGATTGCGCCAATAATTAGTCATTTAACTAACCTTTGCTTTCATAAGGGTGTGTTCCCGTCACTACTGAAGCTGTCTGTGGTTATACCGGTGTTTAAGAACGGGAAGAGAGACGACATCAATAATTATCGCCCAATTTCTATTCTTCCGGCTATTTCAAAAATTATAGAAAAACTAATTAATCTTAGACTTATTACGTATCTTTATAACTTTAACATTCTATCAAATTCACAATATGGTTTCAGGCAAGGGAGATCTACTGAGGACGCGGTACTAGATTTAACTTCATTGATTACTAAACAATTAGACAATAAGAAAAAGACTTTAGCAGTATTCCTAGACTTAAAAAAAGCGTTTGATACTGTCTCTCTTCCCCTTCTTTTACAAAAACTGGAGATCATAGGCATTAGAGGTATACCCTATGAATTGTTCAGAAACTACTTAAATGGGCGAAAACAAAGAATAAAAATTGGAGATCATGTTAGTTCTGATACGTATATATCTTACGGTGTTCCCCAAGGAAGCGTACTAGGGCCGACATTGTTTCTGATTTATATTAACGAGCTCACTTCAATGAATATTGAACGCGGAAAAATCATTTCTTATGCAGATGACACGGTGCTGTTATTTGAGGATACATCTTGGAGTAAAGTATTTAAAAAAGCAGAAATAGGGTTGAATAAGATCAATAATTGGTTAAAATCTAACTTGTTAACATTAAATATAGCTAAAAGTAATTATATGTGCTTTTCTATATACAACAAAACCCAACCTAGTAACGATTACAAAATAAAAATTCACAACTGTAACATGCAAAATATAAGTAAATGTAACTGCAACATAATAGATAGGGTAACTACAACCAAATATTTAGGAATTACAATAGATCAAAGATTGACCTGGTATCAACATATTTCTTACGTAAATAGCAGAATTAGGAAACTAGTATGGATATTCAAAATTTTAAGGAATGTTACGTCTAATAAATTACTAAATCAAATATATGTCTCCTTAGCACAATCGGTGATAGGATATTGCATTACAGCATGGGGGGGTGCAGCTAAAACTAAATTGTTGGAAGTCGAGCGAGGTCAGCGTTGCCTTCTCAAAATGATGTATTTTAAGCCTTTCAGATATGATACTGAACAACTTTATAAAGAAACTAATTTACTGTCGGTAAGGAAATTATACATTCTCTCAGTAGTGATACATCAACATAAGACTTTAAATTACGACTCAACATTAACACAACATAATAGAAGGCAAAATAAAGCTGTAGCAGTACCTCGTACCAACACTACCTTCGCAAACAGACAATATGTTGCACAAGCAGCCCATATATATAATATTATAAATAATAATTTAGATATTTATAGACAACTAGCATACAACGTTAAAAAGAACACAACATTTTGGCTCCAAACACTAAATTATAATGACGTAGAAAATCTTTTGAAACGTGTTATATTATAAAATAAGATAAACATAATACAATTATAGTACACACACACACACACACACACACACACACACACACAAACACACACACACACGCACACAAACACACACTCACATTGTATTTCTTTATGCTATATTTAGTTAATAATTGTTAATTAATTAATGTAAGTTACCTCTTAATTGAGTAATTGTAAGATATGGAAGAGCGGGACATCCTGACACAGGTATTAAATTACTTAAAAGGATGTCCCAAACACAGATAATTGTATCAAACTCATTTATGAAATAAATAAATCATTTTCAAATCATTTTCAAATCATTCAAATAGCTGTCTGACCGGGAATCGAGCCAGGAACCCACTGTGTGTCAGTATAGGCGGTATAGTGATACTGCACCACATGGGTCATCAAAGTACAAACACACATACCTATATCCTAACTTTCATATTAATAATCAGTCCACCAATTCACACTTGGCCAGCGTGGTGGACTATGGCCTAAACTCTCTCATTCTGAAAGAAGACCCGTGCCCAGCAGTGGGACAATAATGGGTTGATGTGATATAAATAATACTAATAAGATTTAACTCATTCTGAGAAAGAATATCTGTATTGTAATCTCTAATTTTCCTATCACAAGTTTACAATTCACTTTCCAACAATTTAAACTATAATCAGCAAATATGTTAGCAACAATGTGATATGTGGCAAATCCTATCAGCTTACATTTTTACCACATATGGTGTAATAACACACTTAAGATATCTGATTACATACAAAGAACTCTTGAGTTTAATGCATGATAGTGTAATGAAAAGGTAGGTGAATAATATATTTGAATATGTATAAACTGCACTGTAGATATAGAAACTGAAATATGGCTTACATTTTCTATGGTAAAACCTACAAAACCACATAGATGAAATCTTAAAAAAATATTTTGTATTATCATTAAAATCCTAACCATTTTTCTTCTTTGATTCAACAATTAGCCACCTTATTCAATATATGATAGAAGTAGAAAATGAGCATATAGCCCATGTGAGAAATGGTAAGTGGCCACTGCCACTTATGAACATTTCACACTTTTATTCATAAAAAGAAACTTCTGTAATTTTTTTTTAATTAATTAAATTAATTTAATTTGCAACTTTCTCATCTAGAACACTCATATGGTATAAACTCGCAAAACTTAAATTTTGAGATAATTGTTTTTATGAATAAAGTTGTGATTTGTAATGAACCCCCAAAAGATAAAATTAGTTTTTCCTGTATTTAAATATGTGTTCTTATATTTAAATAATGATGTCTCCCTTAGCACACCCTTCGAAAAAAAAATACAACTCTTAACACAGTTATAGAATTAAAATAGGGGTAGCATAAGTGCCTCTGGTGTTGAACCACAAAAGGTTCTAACAATTTCAAAAATAACCTTTATAAGGGCACACCACTTCTTATTTTTAACTAGTTGATCTGGTGAACTTCATTCCGCCTAAAGTAAAAAATCTGAAATTATTTGTGTTCCTCCACTATATTATGCATGTATTATACATATAAACCTTCCTCTCGAATCACTCTATCTATTAAAAAAAGATTGCATTAAAATCGGTAGCATGGTTTTAAAGATCTAACCATACATACAGACATACGAAGCAACTTTGTTTTATACTATGTAAAAATAGTAATATTTGAAAACTATGTATAGATGTATATATTACTTGTATTATGTATTGCTAGACAGACAAATAGGTGGATAGTTAATGTTTATCTCAATTATTATTCCCTTAGCCTCAATTTGAATCATGATGTCATCAGAGAGATAGTACTTCTAATCTGTGTTTATAGTAATGTGAGACTTATTGATGTGAAAATTCACAAATGTGTGTGTATTATAAATTGATATCAATTATTATAGAGGCATAGCCAAGGTACGTTTTTGGGGATTCAAACCACAAAGTTAAAAAAATATAATTTTCTTATGAATACAAGTAATTTTATGTACTTTTAATCATGTTGTTTCTAATCCATACATCAAAACCTGGCTATGCCCGTGGTGTATTCACTAGCAATTAACAATAACAGTTCAATTTGATAATTACACATAAACAAGACACGGAATACAATGTATGAGGAATCATTGAACTAATGAGGATAAACCAAACGGGTGTATTTATAACTCTTTCTGTAATGGCTATTGCATTATGACAAAGAATAGGCATGGTTCAAATCTGTGTTGTGTTTAAAAGCTTTCAGACTTTTCTTCTAAATATAAACCACTAACACATTTAATCAAAAAGGAGAGATGGAAAATAATCTTTCTAGCAGTAAAAGTTGCAGTTTACATGTCAGAACTTACATCATGTGAGGGGTAATATTGAAAGCATGTTATTGTCTTTAATTTGCATATCTCAAAAATGTTAGAATATCGCATCTAAATTATAAACAAATATTTAAGAATTATTGTGATGCGTTAGGTTAAGTGGCACTATGATTTGAGGCTTTGAATCTAGTTGAATAGATTCGAAAAAAAATAAATTATTTGGCTCTATACTTTAAATTTTTAATAAATGATATCATCTACCACTGAAACATGACATAAACATGCTTCATAACTCTCCTAGTAAGGTGAAGGGGAGCTATTTCTCTGTATAATGGCTCAATCATAAAAAACTTATGTGTAATCTCCTTTCTAAGCATGCTATTTTTATACTAAATAATACAGCGAATATGACACGTATTGCGCCTACATAATAATATATTCGAAATGAACAAAGGATAAGTGTTATCCTTGAGCAAATGCCTCCAAAACTATGTCGAAAAGTTTCACAATCCCATCTATGAAGCGACCTCTTTTCAAAGTCAATATTCGTGTCAACATGACAATCCCATGTTCCGTGAAATATCACATTTAGATTATTAACTTACCTCTCCATTGGCGATGTTTATCCCCAAATAAATGTCACCAAAGGAACCACCACCGATCCGCCTAATAATTCTATATTTGTCGGTAATAAGCAGCTCTTTTCGATATCCGAGCATATGCTGGAACGATGACATTTTCGATTATTGTTTGTAAATTTTGTTAAATGCACAAATTTTGTTACGATCGTCACAATATTAACGAACACTAAAACAAGCACTATTGACACGCTAACATTTCTATTTTAATGTTGAGGTAATAACTTTTGAAACGGAAAGAAATAAAATGAAAGACTGAACTGATGGCCTAAGCTGCGTTCCAATTTGTGGCCTTTGTGGCCAGTCTGACCACAGATTCTATAAAATATAGATGATTGAATATATGTAACATTGTAAGGCCATCATCACACATTCGTAATTATTTTAAAGAATAGCTTATTTTTATGTTTACATTGTAGTTGTTGTTTAATTATTTACTGTTTAGTAATTAAATATTTCATCTTCTAATTAAGTAATTAATTTAGTGTAATGAATCATATTGTTGAAATGTTTACATAAAATTAATATCGATAACCAAATAATCCGTGTATACTGCTGGTGGAAAAAATCAATATTAATTTGTACTAATAATTAAATCTCCTGTATAGTCATCATAGACTTGAATGGTATAAATAATTTAAAAACGTATTTAGTTTCGGCGCCGTCTTAATCTGGCGAATATCATAAAATAAACAAACATTCGTCTGTTTAGCATATTTTCGTACAAAACAGAATTACAATATTCGTTTGTTTATTTTGGCAATGCGAAAATACACCTAGTGCTGCTTTTAGTAACAAATAACAAATACAGTTATAATTCAACCTGTAAAAGTTTAGGGATACCTGTTGTCAAATATTAAAGCTGTCATCAAAGGAAAAACAAATTTTCATCTGACGATGATTAGTAAACTACTATGTTCGTTTGATATGTTTAAGTAATTTTGTAAGTAACTTTTGCTGACTTAGAACTAATAGCACAAATTGTAAAATGCTTATTATACCAGATTCATAAATCTTACCTGAGTCCATTGGTACTTTTAAATTGAACTCTTAGGGCATCTACCAACTGAGTGTTATAATCATCAACAGTGACGCACATGCATTAAATTTTTTCACTTCTGGTAGTAATTCCCACTCTGACTACTGCATTTTAGCGTTCCAAACCCAAAAAAAAAACGGTTGTTGTTGCAAACGGAAACCTATTACCAAGACTTTGCTGTCTGTCTGTCTGCCGTCTCATGAACCGTGATAGATATACATTTGAAATTTTCTCAGATGTTTTATTAGTTTGACTTCTTGTGTTCGCACACGTACTCATTTTGAAGTCAAACTTCTTCATCGAGGTAAGATAGAAATTAGCCGTCATATTTTTCTATTACAGGATATATTTATCTTGACCCTTTATAACATTAATAATGTCTACACAGTAACCTCTTAGTGATATGGGAACTCGGGATAAACACGACTCGTTATAACGCGAGTTGAAATTTATGTAACTCGAGTTTACCAAGCATTTACAGATTATGTAATTCTCGAGCTAAACAACTCGAGTCGCCTGGATGGAACTGAGTATAAAATATATTAACTTTCTAATAGATAACGTTTCATTTAAAACGCCGTTCATCGCAGACTTTATCGCATTTTCGTATACGTAACCCTTTCTAGTCCTTTTTTTACATATATATTCTCGGCATGATCCTCAAAATAGGCAATATTTTTTTGTGAAAGAAACTTTTTCAACTCTCACGGGTGCATTCATATAGTACAAATTCAGTACACCCGCCCAAATACAATTAAAATCAATCAAAATTCTAAATTAAAATAACGTATAAGGATATAAAATGGCAAGTGGTCACTGCCATTCATGGACATCTAAGCGCAACTGCTAATAGAACATGGATTCTATCTGAAGTCAATCGCAGATGCGTTGTCACCCCCGAGGGTCCCGAGTACTATGATGGTCGCCTCATATAAACGTGTGCCGGCAACCACACTCTTCGATCGAAACGCAAGGAATGCTTTACGTTAGAAATAGTTGTGGCGGTGGTACTTCCCCGGTCGAACTACACTGGTTCTACCACCTGCGAACTTAGTTATAAAATCCAATCCATACTATCCATACTTATTATTATAAATGTGAACGTGTGTTTGTTTGTTCTTCTTTCACGTCGCCACATAGCCATTATGTATATGTTATGGTTTATATATTTTATGATAGTTAGGAGGACGGCGAGTGACGTAGGCTACGTTTTACCGCGCTCTTTCATTCCCAAGAGTATATTGATGTTTTGTTAGTTACTAGATATTTAGTAGTTCCAGACGTCGTTAATAGATGGCGTTAGTAAAATTAATTTGCAAGTTCTGAATTACGATATCAATGCTATATTTAATTTATTTAAGTCAAAGGCAATCAATAAATTCAACTGAATTTTGCATTAGTGCTGGATAAATTATTGTTTTGGTTTTAATCTTAAGTAAATTCCTTAATCAAGATACAAGTTCGCTTTCCTTCGTCAATATAAATAGAACTTTAATTAGGAGCTCAGTTATTATTCTGATAAGTCTGATAAGATCTTCATAGAAAAGAGTAAAAAAAAACAATCCAGGCTATTATACTGTTCTTTATTACATACTTTAAAATAATGCACTTACACAAAGAAATATAAATTCTCAAAGAAAATGTAACATAAATTCACAAAACGATTTCATTAAAATAAAACTTACAAAAATTCGAAAGAAAAACATTTATCCTTAGTCTACTTATTGTTGCGTGTTTTAATAAATACTTTTCATCTTTATACTGATACTAGTTTTATTTCAACTTTGATATTTATAACAGGATATTACTCATAGATGTATTATATATGTAGTAGGGGATATGTCTGTACGCGGCAATTCGGCAATTCGCACTTAGCCAGCGCGGTGGATTATGGCCTAAAACTCTCGCATTCCGAGAGAAGACCCGTGCCCAGCAGTGGGTCAATAATGGGTTGACTATACGCGGCAATGTCCGTCGGTAAGAAAGAGTAATAAAATTGCGGTGCTCTATCTGTCTCTTTTACAATTTAGCGAGAAGAGAGAGATGGAGAAGGCAACTGCAGTCTTCTCCCTTTTTAGGACACATGGAAGCCTGACTGCCCCTGTCTATCTATAATACTTCTATGATATTTCTAGACAAACAATTCTAGCGCCTTTATTAACGAGTAGACATCTTATGTCACTGATAAAATGCAGTATGGAATTTGTTTAAGCAAATATAATACGTTAATACAAAAATCATTGATTCTATTCTGGTATTCTCTATAACATGATTTAATATTTAATTTAGTTCATCTATTCTCTACTAAAATGTAGTGAACAAGTCAATAGTTTTTACCTCAGAACTAGTTTAGGCCGGGATACTGCAAAAAGGAATATCTATTCTGTAATACATCCTCTTTATTTTTCTTTGAAACTTGCCATTATCATCCTGTCTCTGTCTCCTCACAATACGTTCAAATAAAGATAAAGATTAATAATTAAATAATGCCCTTTTAAAATCCAATTAAACCCGAAACATTCCATTATTTTCTTGTCTAGCCATCATTTTAACAGTTTAGTCATTTCAAAAATGATAATAGTTGATTAAATTACTAGCTTTTCCTGTGGGTTTACCCGCTTACCCCAGTACATAGTATCCTTTGTGTTAGTCCAGTCTTGTGTTAGTCATAAACTGTGTGACAGATTTCACCTACCACTTCGGACTTGGCCAGCGCGGTGGACTATGGCCTAAAACTCACTCATTCTGAGAGAAGACCCGTGCCCAGGATTGGGACAATAATGGGTTGTCGAGAGAAACAACGATCTTCACTATTCCGTTAAAAATCAGTAATGTTTCGGGTGTTTTAAGAAGTTCCATGTGATGAGAGTGAGACTAGATGGCTTCTATGGCCATAAATCCACGGAGTTACAAGCGCCTATTGGCTACTATCGCTTGAGCAATAGCTTTTAAGCCTACCATCATGTCGCTTAAAGCAATGAACAGCTGTTTATGCAGTTTTTCGCTCTATGTTACTTGACGACCCGCGTGGCGGTGCGGCTACTATACCGGACAGACACGCAGTGGGTCCCGAGTTCGATTTCCGGCCAGACAGGTAACTGAATGATGAGTTTAAGATCTGTTTCTGGGTCTGTGTGCTTGTGTATTCGTCTTTGTGTGTGTCCATGGCACTCACGACCCAGAAGGAAATCCTACGTCTTATACATGCATAAGCTACTAAATAATAGCCGAACATTTTCAGAGCCATTTCCATAGTCTCGTTAGCGACTGTAAATTTGACAAATCTAGTAACCAGTTCAAGCAATAATGGCCAATAGTCCGCCTAATATTACCTTGGTCAAATCTGCTTAGCAAATAGACAGGCCTTTAGAACAAAATCGTATATAAATTACCAATTTACGGTATGAAGCTTTGTTGATCGTAATAACTATTTAGTAACTTATTTAATAAGTTCCTAAATAGTTATTACAATGATTTTCTATAGATCGTCTATCTTGGCGTAAGTAATCAATGTTTGTATGTGCACAAAACTTCTAAGCTTCATACTGTAAATTGGTAATTTTTCATGTACGATTTTGTTCTAGAGGCCCGTAGAAATGATGTACAATATTATCTCATACATATTATGATCATCATCACCGACATGATTGGTGACATCAAGTTTGGATGTGGTCAATCAGATAATGATGATTTTTTTAAAATTATTATATGTGACTCAAAGACAAAGTAACCATAGAGACTGATACACATTAAAATTGTCAACCATATAGTCAAGCGTCGTAAAATATTATTATTATATTATTGTCTAAATCATTAACTATACACGTTGCAAATCAGTTATTTAATCCCTTTAATTCTCTTCCTGAATGCAGTCGCTGATCAATTCATTGTTACAGTATTGATAATACAATCGATTTTTTTTATAAGATATCTCTCTTATAAGCTGTGATTACTTTGTCTTGAAGTCCAATTAAATGTAAAATTATAATTATTAACAGGGTCGTCTTAGACTATGCTGGGGCCCTTGGGCACACAATAATTCGGGGCCCTTTTGGACTGTAAAGAAACTATGATGTACTTTACATTCAAAAAGGGGTCCGATGATTTTCGTGCAACGAGAAAAGTGTAATGCGCCCGACCATATTTTGATATTAAATGTGAGAAAAATTGACGGCCCTTCGGGGCCCTCTGGGGACAGGGGCCCTGGGTACTGGCCCTGAGTGGCCTCATGGTAAAGACGGCATTGGTTATTAACTTACTTCGCTTTGACAACTTCTTTAATACTAACCCCAGAAGGTTATTTCGACCAAGGTAATTCAACCGTGAATTTATGCTACCAGACCTAGTTTACTCGTGCGACTACATTGTAAGTCGTGCGACTAGTCGTATGTCCTGATGAGTGTCGCGCAACCATATTAATACAATCGTACTAAGAGCGCTTTCACATTAGATTACAAGCAGCGCGTCAGCCGGATGCTTTCTTATTAATGAAATAATAATAAAGCATCATGAAATGTAATTATTCAATATTTATTATTATTTTCATTATCAATACACCACGCCGCCTTAATAAAAAAAAAAAAAAGCCGCGGCTATATTCGTAGAAATAGAAAGCATTCTTTGCTGACGCGCCGTTGACGCGTTACTTGCGACCTAATGTGAAAGCGCTCTTATATTGACAGAGTCGTGCAACGCGTCATGAACAAACTACTACATCAAGATGATCGTGTGACGATAATCTAAGTTGTCGTACGACCAAATGTTCACAGACGATCACTAAGAAAAATGTCGCGCGGCCACATTAATACAATTGTGCGATCACAACACTCGTACGAGCCCATTCACTTAGTCATGTATTGCGTTAGAATACGACTACATCAACATGGTCGCACGACCGTTACACAAAATCGACGCTGTGATACGAATGAATCTTAATAGTACACCACAGTGCATTGGTTACACCATTATATCAACATGGTCGTGCGACTGAAATCTACAGAAATGCGATCAATCTTCACAGAAGTATATCTACACCAGATATGGTCGCGTGTAAAACCATGTCGAGGCTACTGATGTAGATTTAGCTACTTCTGTGAAGATTGGTCGCATTGCTGTAGATTTTAGTCGCACGACTTTGATAAAAAACAATCTTAGGGCGCCGGCATGCACTTAAGCCTCTCGAAGGCGGCCTTTTCGAGTGTCTCGCGGTGGTCGGGGTGCGCCACGCGGATCAGCTCGTGCGCGCGCTGGCGGAGCGTCTTGCCGAACAGGTTGGCGATGCCCTGCTCCGTCACCACGTACTGCACGTGCGCGCGCGTGGTCACCACCCCGGCGCCTGGGGGTACACAACATTATTTAACTATTAATTATTGAACTATTAATTATTGAATTATTAATTATTTAACTATTAATTATTTAATTATTAATTATTTAACTAATAATTGTTTAACTATTAATTATTAACTATTAATTATTTAACTATTAATTATTTAACTACTAATTATTAACTATTAATTATTTAACTATTAATTATTTAACTACTAATTATTAACTATTAATTATTTAACTATTAATTATTTAACTACTAATTATTAACTATTAATTATTTAACTATTAATTATTTAACTACTAATTATTAACTATTAATTATTTAACTATTAATTATTTAACTAATAATTATTTAACTATTAATTATTTAACTATTAATTATTTAACTATTAATTATTTAATTATTAATTATTTAAATTTACAATAAAATTAATTAAACGGTGTGATATGTAAGTACATTATCACTATGCACGCTTACACCAATGCCATATATGTTCATAGATAAACATACATCAGCGTAATATACATTCGTTTTCGTAATATCACATTCGTTTTTTCATATTATTTCATATTAGTTTTATAAAATAAGTTGTCAGTGCAATATGGTCAATATAGATGTTTTTTTTTGTAGGCTTGTACATTTTGAGTGCTTCCACCGATTCGCACTTGACCAGTGCGGTGGACTATAGCCTAAAACTCTGAGAGAAGAACCGTGTCCAGCAGTGGGACAATAATGGGTTGTACCCCCACATTCTGAGTAACCCTGTGGCTGTTATTTTATAATTTAACAGTCATTGACTTAATTAAAGCTAGGCTTTGTCTATGGATTGGTCATTAGCAGTATCATTGAATTAACTCAGTAATCAAAAAGGTTTTTCTTAAAAAACATATAAATACCCTCTTTCTGAAATTAGTAGAGCCAGTGAAAGAAAGTCATTTCACTACTTTTTGTTCAGGTTTGCTTGGGTCTCAAGTCTACCTGAATATGTAAATAAATGTAATAAATATCTATATAATGACTGAATGAATTTATTCTTTTTTACAAGTAGTTCTAAACCTTAAAAATTTCATGCTAAAAAAGTGGCAGTGGTACTCCCTCGGTCAAACCACATTTGAGTACCACTGCCATTTTCTTCAACTTCTCACTCACACTCTTCTCTTTCTCACTTCTCTTTTCAAATATAGCAACAAAATAACTAACCAGGCTTCAGAATAGGCACGATCTTGGACTCCCCCTTCTTGGTCTGCGAGACGATGGAGATGATGGGCTTGCCGCGACCGTCCACTGACTCAGCGGCCCCGCGAATGAAGTCCACTTGGCCGCCGAAACCGGAGTACATTCTTGTACCTGGAAGGAATGGAAATTATAATAACATTTGAATACGTAACGGGTACTTACGATATGTGTTTTGGAATTTCTTTCTGTCGATATTTCGGCTCAGTTGAATGGATCGTGATCTATTGTAATTAATTAGATTATTTTATTATTATGTAAAAAATATAAAAATAAACGAATTTATACATTTTCATATTTATACAATGTACAAAATTACAAATTCCGCTATAATAATAATCTAAAATCAAATAATTGTGACACTTTCCACACTCATAGCCTCACAGGATTATCTCTTATATCGTGGGTTTTTTTATCCGAATGAACGAGCAAACGAGCATGCAGTCCACCTAATGGTAAGTGGTCACTGCCGTATGGACATCTGTAATCAACTTCATACAGAACATGGGTCCCACCTGAAGTCAATCACAGCGTTGCTACTCCCGAGGACTATGATGGTCGCCTCATGTGAAAGTGCCGGCAACTTACCAATAGAGTCCGAGGACACTTGGCCAGTGAGGTCCACTTCCATGCAAGAGTTGATGGCGGTCATGGTCGGCTGCAGGGAGATTATGTGCGTGTTGTTTACGTAATCCACCTCCAACATTTCTGGAAATTGATTTTTAGATTGAGACTGTTCTATCAACTTAGCGTTAGAAAATGCTCCAAAAGAATTATTTATAAGGCTAAATTAGCACAAGCGTGCACAAAAGGCTTCATAAAGATTCTTTAATATGCTAATTTCTGAATTAGCAAGAGCGTGGAGGCCATCTGTAGATTGAAACCAGTCAATACTCAAAACTTTTTAGTGAAGGAAAACGGGTCGTGAGATTTTATTTTTTATTTATAATAATGAAGTAGCAAACATTTGCAAGCATCTTCATATAGAACATAGGTTTCATCTGAAGTCAATCACAGATGCGTTGCTACTCCCGCGGAATAGGATGGTGGCCTCTATGAGAGTGACCTGGCAACCTTTTACCGAAATGCAAGAATAGCGTTATGTTAGAAATAGGTGTGGCTGTAGTACTCCTATAATAAGTTTGAGTTGTGCAGTACTCCCACAATTGAATATTCATACTCTTATTTTGAAAATAGTCATTAGATCGCCATGTAACCTTCAACCGTACTTTTCTCTTAAGGTCTCTGATAATGTACATAAACGATAAATAATGAGCATGTAGATACAATTCATACTTATTAACTTAAACCAAAAAATCTAAATTGTCATTCAAAGATTACATAAGTCGACGTAGCTCCATTAAGGTGGAGCGAGAGGTCTCAAAGGTCGCTGCTTCATTTATATTTGAGTTTAGAGTATCGTACTATGAAAAGTACTATTTCAACCTTTGATCATTAATAGGAACTAGATATACAATCCCATATAAAAAATGAACTTAAATTGGCGTCGAATGTGCTTAAAAAAATCTGCTTGAAAGATTTTTTTTTTTTATTTGACTGAAGTAGCAAACGAGCATGCAGTCCACCTGCTGGTAAGTGGTCACTACCGCCCATGGACATCTGTAATCAACTTCATACAGAACATGGGTTCCATCTGAAGTCAATCACAGATGCATTGCTACTCCCGAGGACTATGATGGTCGCCTCAGGTGAAAGTGTGCCGGCAACCATACCCTTCTATCGAAACGCAAGAAATGCTTCACGCTAGAAATAGGTGTGGCGGTGGTACTTACCCGGTCGAACTACACTGGTTCTACCACCTTGAAATTGATTATTGCAATATCAACTTTATCACCACACATTAAAGGTGTTTTTAAAACGGTGTACCAAAAGCAATAAATTTGTACGACCAAAGCTAGCTGTCAACATCAAAACAAATTCAACCTTGTGAAGATGCATTAAAGTCGTATTTACAAAGCAAATCATCACCAAAAAATTGTACGTTTAGTAACAGACTTTACAATTGAAGTGGTTCATACATTCTCCCGATAATTTCTAAAACATAAAAATCAATTATTTACGAAGGAAATATCAGTATGACGGAGGGAGTGGTTCTTTTTCGTTCATCGTATCAATATAACCTACTGTGGGCTCTGATAGGAAATGTTAGCACGAGAATAAATTGCAGACTTGATTTTAACACACAGTATATTGCCGAATTAAACTTGTTACAATCACTGAATTAATCAAAGTAAATTAAGTAGGCAAGTAATCGTAGCACTAAGAACGCGGGATTGTCTGCTTCGGCCGACCGTCAACGATAGACTGAGGTGTCGGCCATTAAACTGGTACAACCCTAACTTCATCGAGCGCCACTAGATGGCGCTGGCGTTCCGGTGTTGCCACAATACCGCCATTTCCGACAAGTAATTATAATAGAGTGTTAGCAATTACATACTCATAATAGGAATACTTATCGAAAATATGACATTTCATCCTTTTTTAGCGTCGTAGATGTATGATTTTTGCAATTTTTAAACGAGCACTGAGGCATGTTTACGCTCCGATCGTTCAAACACAACTAATCTAAAAGAACACCCAAAGAATTGGGCGTTTTCGTGTGGTCATTTTGTCGCTGGATGTTTTTTTTTTATATTTGTACCTAACGATAAGGCAGACGGGCCACCGGATGGAAAGTCGTTACCGTCGCCTATGGACATTTGCAACACCAGAGGAGTCGCCAATGCATCGCCGGCCTTGAAGGAGAGCTCTTTTTGCACCTTTCTTGTAGAGCCCCATGTCATAGCGCTCTGGGAATACGTCAGGAGGAAGCTCATTCCACAGCTTGCACGTGCGTGGTAGGAAAGACCGTGCAAACCGAACCGTGGAGGACCGCCACGGGTCCAGTTGATGCGGATGGAACTCCATCCTTCGGCGAGTGGTGCGTGGAGGAAGGGTGACGTAGGCACCAGGTCAAAAAGCTCTTCGGTTGTGTATCTAGTTCATAAGTGATCGGAGATTTCAACAAACAATTTCTTACCAATAAATGGATTGTTGTCGAGGAAGTCATACAACTCCTTGTTACCCACGACGAAACTCGCCACGATACGCCCTTTGTGCGTCTTCTTCCTGAAAATTTACACACAATACATATTACTAGTCACCCGTCACATCGCTCGAAATTCGACCGTAATTTAAATTAAAAAACTAAACTTCATATTGTCCAAACTAGTACGAACATTTCTCAAATTCAAATAAAATGTAATTCTTCAAGTAATTTTGAACGCACCCGTTAAATATAAAAAAGAGGTTTAATTATCTAAGCCGCGTTTAAAAGCAATAGCGGTATTTTGACAAAGACTTCTGACATTTTTGACGCTATGTGTTTTCATATTATGACATTGAACTTGGTGACAGACGGACAGCAAAGTCTTACTAATAGGGTTCCATTTTTACCTTTTGTGTACAGAACCCTAAAAAACTGAATATTCGCATTCGCAAATGTTAAAATACATTCGTTACATCACTTATACTTACATTATATAGTGGCGCTATCTACTCTAAATTTCAACCTACCCTCATAACTTACATGTTATTAGTCTGAGTTTTAAACTATCCTTTACTAACTTTAACCTTTGTTTGTAATCGACGACCCCTGTGGTGCAGCAGTTACCGTACCGGTCTGACGCGCAATGGGTCCCGGGTTCGATTCCCGGCCAGACAAGTATCTGGACGATGAGTTTAGATTCCTGTTCTGGGTCTGGGTCTTTGTGTATTCGTCTTATGTGTGTCCATGGTACCCACGACACAGGAGAAAATACTACTGTGGGACTATAAGTGTAGAAAGCGTGTAAAAGGCATTTTAAGTTTTAAAAAAATAATTTATTAGATGTTGCGGCGTGACGATAGTCACATTCGTTCGTTATAGACAGTTTATCGTGTATAACCGTGTATTTGGATTCTGTGCAAGCATAGACTTAATGTTAGTTGAGTTCCGCTTAGGTTATCTGTACGTTCTATTCGTATTTCCTTTTCTTTTGTGAGAAATAAAAATGTTACTTCACAACCGACCGTCTCGTCTCATTATTTTTATTTTATTTTTTATTTATTTCGGAAAACTTACAGCTAGGAACTTACAGTTGTACCAACATATACCAGTAGAAAAAAGAAGGCCAATTACAAGTTTTCACTCTCAAATTATTTAACAGATTTAAAAAAGTATGGAAAAGTCGTATATCCTCAAAAGATATAACAATTAGTTCTATAGATTTTAAGTTATCGTACAACTGTAAAATATTGCATGCTGTGACTACTTATAAGTGGAATTACATGTAACTAGCATTAGAAACTATGTATTCATATTGTTACCTTATAGCATAACATGTACTTCTGTTAGTAGTACCACCGCCACACCTATTTCTAGCGTGAAGCATTTCTTGCGTTTCGATAGAAGGGTGTGGTTGCCGGCACACTTTCACATGAGGCGACCATCATAGTCCTCGGGAGTAAAAACGCATCTGTGATTGACTTCAGATGCAACCCATGTTCTGTATGAAGTTGATTACAGATCTCCATGGGCAGTGGCCACTTACCATCAGGTGGTCTGCATGTTCGTTTGCTACTTCAGTGAGATAGAAAAAAAAATATATAAAAAATATAAACTACCCTCAAACCTTACATGTTATTAGTGACACAGCCACGCCTGACGAGGTCGACGACCCCGACGCTGAACATCTCGGAGTGAATACCGAGATCTTTATGGTTCTTCAGAGCTGATAGCACTGCGTCCGGGATGCTGCCGATACCTGAGATGAAAATTTTTCTTGAGTTTATACGATTTAAAAAAAAATACTGTTTATATCGATCTTTAAAGAAGTATTAACTTAGCTATTAATTTTGCGGATAAGTATTTGCGGAGTAGAACCATCCTCAACCAACATGAGAACTCAGTATACTGATTAGGCAGTGGAATGTACTCAGGTTACTAACCCATATGCAGAGTGTCCCCATTCTCAATCAAGCTACATATGAGGACTTTTCTCATCCTCAAAAAAGCACCTAAGAGGATTCAACTTGTTCATTTACGCAGATTATTTATTGGTAGTGGAATGTACTCAGGCTAGTCACCAATTTGCGAAGTAGCGCCATCCTCAAGTAAGCAACCTAAGAGGATTTGGCTTGAGAACTAACTTAGATTACTAGTTAGACAGTGGAAAGTATTCAAGTTATTTATCCATTTACAGAGAAGCGCAATCCTCAACTATGGCACCTACGCAGATTTGACTTGGAAATTAATTCTCTTACTACTCAGCTTACTCGCCCATTTGCAGATCCCCACCATATTCAACTAAGCAATGTAACAGGATTTAACTGGTAAAATTACTCAGGCTACTCACCCATTTGCAGAGTAGCGCCATCCTGAACCAAGTAACCTAAGAGTATTTTCCTGATTAACTTAGATTACTGTTTAGATAGCCGAATGTACTCAGGCTACTTACCCATTTTCAGAGTAGCGCCATCCTGAATCAAGTAACCTAAGAGTATTTTCCTGATTAACTCAGATTCCTGTTTACACAGCGGAATATGCTCGGGCTACTCACCCATTTGCAGAGTAGCGCCATCCTCAACCAGATTATCACCAATGAGCTGTCCGATTTTCATCTCCTCGGGTGATGGATCCTTCCCCACGCCGTGTTCCGGCAGCGGCGTGTTGTCCTCCACGGCGTAGTCGACGTGCGATATGTGGATGATCGCGTCGCCGAATGTTCGCGGCATGTGTGTGTTTACTTGAGCTGAATGCGAAAAATAATGAATATTCTAAGAGATTTTTTTATGAACAAGAGACGAATTTGTCATACTACAGACCCAACTTACTTATCAAACACTTACTTTTTTAAACGCTGTTGAAACTGCTGGGATTTCAGATCTAATATAAAATTTTATAGGTATCCACTGCTAGAGTACCTATATGTACTGCTTTTTTATTTACAATTTAATTATAACTTAATCCTTTCATATAAACGTCATAGAAATGTCAATTGGATAAAATTTTAATTTAAAATATGCAAAAATATACGAGACCAATTTTATAAAAATCTTATAAACATGAACTTTGTAATCTTTATTTACATCATTGTTTACTTTGATACGTGTTATGTTGGTGGCGGCCGGAGGTCGCAGAGAAACGCAAAACCATACTTAAAATTTAATCTAAACTAAAAATTACAATTACATTATGTCTTAAAACTAAAGGTGTGAAACCGAGTCGATGTTAGATCTCGGAATGCCGTGGATTCTGACGATATGTGGGAACGTTCGAGGTGCTGCGTCAGCTCCTCGGGTTGCTGGCTGGCTCGCGATGCACTAGGGCTGTGCATCAGCGTTAGGGTTATGTAACATACGTCTAATGTCTACGCTCAGGTTTGCAAGATAAGCCTAACTCCCTTAGCGGAAAAAATAAGAATGTCTCCTTACCTATGATGGTCTTGCAGTTAACCAGGGCTGCTCTCACACAGTCAACTGAGGTTCCCAAGCTGCAGTAGCCATGCTGGTCTGGTGGGGACACCTGGAATTAAAACATGGATCGTTAATAGCAATATTTCTCTAAGTAGAGAGACAGTCACACTCTTTATAATTATAATACTTAACGGGTACTCACGATATGCGGTTTATGAATCCTTATAGAATTATTTTTTCCGTTAAGTATTATAATGTATCAATTCCGCGATAATACTAGTCTAAAATCATAAATCATCTCTTTTATGACACCTAGCTAGAGTGAGCTAGGAGACTAACTAGCATTTTTGTCTTCAGGTTTCTCATACTTATAATAGGCACCAGGTTTTCACTTCGTAAGATTGAAGATATCCGTATGTTTCAGATCACTGTACCTTAGCCTAAGATCTTCTTTGTGAGAGAAATAAACTGCATCCGATAGTCAATAAGACATACATAACAGTTTTTCGAAATCTATGTTTTAATATTGACAAACTCAAAAAAAAGGAGTATCTGCCAAAACTTTTTTCACGGCACGGATACCGGTCTCCTCTGAGTGAGAGCGTTTCATGTCATAGCCTACTGCCCTGGTCACAGGACTTTACAAGAATACACACATTTGAGATTTTATTAAGAACTCTCAGGCGTATAGCTTTTCTCATGATGTTTTTTTCTGCATTAACTCGCTTTCTACACTCATAGCTCCACACTAGGATTTTCTCCTGTGTCGTGGGTACCATGGACACACACAAGACAAATACACAAACCTAGACCCAGAACATGAATCTAAACTCATCATTCAGATACCTGTCTGGCCGAGAATCTAACCCGGGACTCATTGCGCGTCAGACCGGTAACCCTTCCGCCACGTGGGTCATCGAAATTACATTACATTAATTTATAATACGCAAATCAGTTTAGAAATACGACAGGTGCGCGCCTAGTATTTGAAACTCGAGCAACTGGGAGTTCAGAAAGCGAGTTGCAAAAATGACCCTATCACCGCTTGTCTGTCGTAATACAATTTAAAAAGCAACGATTTACAATAAATTTAATTAATTCGACATTAGGTCTCTTTTCTCATAGCGGAAAATATAAAACTCAGCAACATTAAACAAGTATCTCAATTTTATTATTTGTATTGTATACAGATATTTATAGTATCCGATTCCTGACCACTTAGTAACACTGACCCGCGGGTTATCATTATTTTTCTCAGTAGAAACTCGGTGTTTGAACTCCACTTGTAAATAATATACAGATGTTATAATCGTATAGGGCTGTCACCTGTACTACGGTATATACATTATAAAATATATTATACTAAATTGTGCAATATTTTGTGGAAAAATAAAATCATATGGTACGAGTATTATGGTAGGTAATCTTGTAAATTTTATATATATATGTATATATTCAGCAAGGTCATGCCGCCAGTGTTTTGGGAATCATGCCGCAAACGACAATTTTAGATGACTTGTTCTATTTATAATGATAAGGTCCTTTTTGTTATTCATTTATAACTTTAGTTTTATTTAGTCTAGTTTATGTCATTTAATTTTATATACTTTCTTTATTTTATCTTAAATAAATAACTTTTTTGCAAAAAAAAATAATACAAAAATGTATATGCTAGTTTGTGCTGATTAGTGTGTCTATGATATTCCGTCATGAAAAAAAACTCACGAAAAAACTACGGATTAAATTAAGGTGGGATTTCGCTGTAATTTCGCACACGTGTAGTTTATTACCTCATAGGATACTCATTACCGTGAAAAATAACCTAGTGTTATATTGATATAGCTATAGATGATATAGGCTTGAAGTAAATTTAACTCAATTGTAGAATATTTTGTTCAAAAACCAATCGTACTATATGAGTATTATGGTACTAAATATACTATATTTTCACCGACAATTCTTCAGGTGTTGTGATTTCATGGACCTCCATGGACCATGGAAAAATAAGGCGTCAGGAAAATAAAGTACCTATAATTGGATTTTTTATTATACAAATTCTTTTAAATATGTAGTGACAACCCTATAATCGTGGGTGTGGCTTTAACAATGAACGATATAATTATATATTGTTTGTGAACTCTTTATTACTATTAAATGTTTCTGATGTAATTTATGTATGACGTAAATAACAACTTAATAAACAAATAATATTACCTAAGTATTTAGTTTACTTTAGATCTATAGGTTGCCTACGAATATTTAAAGGTAAATGGGCTATGGGAGAATGGTATGGTCAAGTATGGTAGATACCCCCCCCCCCCCTGATTTCAAAAATAGTTTTTTTTACTTTTCTTAGATTTCTACCCCTAATTCCGCTGAGCAATCTTTTTACGTAGGTTACCGGCTGGCGACCAAGGAATAGGCCCACGGTCAGTCAAGCATTGACGAACCACATATGTTTAGTTCACTGACCGCCAGCTGTTAATCCGCGGGGACAGGAGGGTCAGCAATAAGCAACTGACCCAAGTCAGGACAGTCAATGCATGTTGACCGAAGACAATATATTTTTATTTGACTGAAATAGCAAACAAGCATGCAGTCCACATGGTGGTAAGTGGTCACTGCCGCCCATTGACATCTGTAAGCAACTTTATATAGAACATGGGTTCCATCTGAAGTCAATCACGGATGCGTTGCTACTCCGGAGGACTAGGACGGACGCTTAATGTGAAAGTGTCTCTTGAAGTCATGGTCGCTTCTTGTGTAAGTTATCCGGCTTTCCTGCAACGCATATTTACGAGGTGGTAGAACCATTGTAGTTCGCCCGGGGAAGTACCACCGCCACACCTATTTCTAGCGTGAAGCAGTTTTCGCGTTTCGATGGAAGGGTGTTTATATGAGGCGACCATCTTAGTCCTCAGGAGACGCGACAGATCTGTAATTGACTTCAGATAATCTGAAGTTCAGATAGAACCCTATGTTGTGTATGAAGTTGCTTACAGGTGTCCATGGGCGGCAGTGACCACTTACAATCAGGTGGGCTGCATGCTCGTTTGCTACTTCAGCAGTGACCCTAACATGAGATGGACAGCACACGCTTTTCTCCTTGAATTTAGCCATACCTGGATAACAGCGATGTCAGGCTTGATGATCTTCCTGTGGAACAGCTTCGGGATGTCCTGCAGGAAGATGGGGATGGCGTCCGAGCGCCCTTCGGCCACTGACTTGCGCACATTGGCCGCCATGAACAGGGAGCATGACCTGTATCAAACATACATAGAATAATCCTTTATTAATCTGATTACGACAAAATATGAAATAATTAATAAATTAATATTAAATTAAATTTCGTAATTATATGTACAAAATGATAACTTAAATTTAAAGGAAACTAATTGCCGAATTAAAAATAAATATCTGCATCCAAATTACTGTCCCTAGGATGAGTTCCCAGAATGCTGGCAACATTACCTCATTGAATTGAGGCTAATTCGTTGACCGAGGTACCTACATAATTATGTGCTATGTAGAGAATAACAACAATAATACTTATAGTAACGTCCATACATATAATATAAATGTGTATTTCAGGTTTCATCAATTATAATTTCAAAAATATTAAAGTAACGAGGATAATTAATCATACACATTTGTTTTATTTTTTATAGTTGTTTGTCTGTTTGTCTTTTATAACATTATTATTAAAATCTATGTAGGAGTATTCTATCATAAGTTATTACAATCCAAAGTTGTGTTATTTAATTTAAGCATGTTTGAAACCGTGGGTCAAATCTAATATTTATTTAGATTGGTATACAGTTTGCTGCCTTATTGTAGCTTTTGCTTTAAATTTCCAAAAGTAACTGTAAAAATCTGTGCCGATACGTTGTTATTTTCGTTTCGTACAAAAAGCAAACGAGGCTATACTGCAAGATAAAAAAACAACAATTTATTTGTATAAAAAGTATACGACTGTACCCATTTTCCTTAAAACAAGTTTCACACAATGTACATACAAAATGCAGGTCACTTGATCTCATATCACAAATCGTACATAGTGCATCTCTTTCACGCATATGCCAGTACATAACTATCTCTTTCTTACGTATACACCGATTACACGTCCTCATGCAACTCTGTATAAGAATTCAGTTGGAACAATTCCAATATTTGACCTACGTCAACATTTAAATTTGGATTACAAAAATACCAACATTGTATTTAACTTGGTGTATTCTCTTGGTGGTGTTACTCTGGGCGTGGTCTATCGGCCTATACTCGATTCGGATAAGATCTCTTTTTACCTAGGCATAAAAAAATAATCATAGCTCAATAGTACGATTAAAAATGTCTTTTTTATCTGACTGAAGTAGCAAACGAGCATGCAGTCCACCGGATAGTAAGAGGTCACTGCCATGGAAATCTGTAATCAACTTCATGCAGAATATGCGTTCCATCTGAAATCAATCACTGATGCGTTGCTACTCCCGAGGACTATGATGGTCGCCTCATGTGAAAGTGAGCCGGCAACCACACCGTTCCATCAAAACGCAAAAAAATGCTTCACGCTAGAAATAGGTATGGCGGTGGTACTTCCCCGGTCGAACTACACTGGTTCTACCACCTTGAAATGTCATAGGAATCATGGAATTTTTTTGGAACACTCGTAAACATCTACCATCAACGTCATATAGAAAAAAGATTCCATCTCAGGTCAACGGAATGCGTTGCTAATCCGGAGGACTAATATTGTCGCCTCATATGAAAGTGAGCCGGTAACTACACTCTTCCAGATAAAGAACGTCACGGTAGAAACAGGAGAGGCGGCGGTACCTTCCCGGTCGATTCACACCCTTTCTAATAATTTAAGCATATGGTATACATGTGGGGATTGCAATCCGGAAAACCGGATCCGGTAATCCGGCGGATCCGGCACAAATTTACACAAACCGGATCCGGTACCAATTCACCACCGGATCCGGACCTCCACCGGATCCGGTGATTGTATATTTTGACAAAGATTTCACATTACTAAAATAATTACCGTTAGAAATCGATCCTTTTTTTACACTGTTTTAACAGTTCGATTAATCCGGCCGGATCGGGCCGGATTGCAATCCCTATATACATGTATATAGCATGATTATGAAACCAAGATATCTGCACAAAATTCGTCGGACGTTTCGAGAATTTTCTAAATTTTATTTATAGAAAGTAGCAAACGGTTGTTGTTCTGATTGATGTTCTCCACAGTTGACAATTATTAGGTACTCCTTACTACGGTGGATTGCATGCCTCTTATTTTTTGTCCTATAATGCAAAAAGTCGTCTACATGTTGGTAAGAGGCCATTGTCAACCATGGACATCTGTGGCCATCCCCAGATAGGACTAGAGATGTGTGGTCGACCACCGATACGTTCCTACTGAGGACCCGTCACGGAAGTAAAAACGAATGAATAGTATAACAAAAGCAGAGACAGTAAAATTAGCATGCAATTAACAAGCAATATAAATTTATTGTCTCTGTATATAGTGTATAGTACTCGTACTAGCCTTGAGGTATACAGTTACAGAACTATTAATATCTAATGAAGTGGTTATATTCAATTCAATCAAGAAATTCCTTCGATATAAGATATTAATATTCTTTTCATTTTCATATGATATGGCAATATTGGTGTTCGAGAGTAGCGACGCATCGACTTCAGATAGAAGCCTTGTTATTATATGAAGTTGTTTTTAGATTTCTATTGACAACTGTGAAGATTTATTATCAGTTAGTTTACAAGGTAGTAGAAGGAGCATAGTACGACCTGGGAGGTATTAACCCCCATGCCCAGTCGGAATCCTCTGAGCGCATTGCCCCAACGGGCTCCTCCCAGATGGGAGACCCTGATGGATGGATGGCACTCCGGCTGGGACCACAGCTCCGTATATTCAAACGCAAGAAATGCTTCACGCTGGTTTTCGGAGTGGCTGTGGTACTTCCCCGGTCGAACTACACTGGTTCTACCACCTTCAAGATTAGTGTTACATTACAACTTGAAATCAATGTCACCAATGAAATAATTTCTTAAGATGTTCTGTGTATAGGTCCTATTGTTGGTAATATTCACATTTTGTCACTAAATTATTTTCTAGTTTCTTTATGCGACGTTATAGTTGCATACAGATCTCCATGGGCGCCAGTTTGACTCTACAATAGTGTAAAAAGCAGGTAGTACCACCACCTGGTACGCCAGGTACCACCTGGTCAGGTAGAACGAGTAAGATTCACCGCCACCATAAATAATTCTAGCGTGAAGCATTCTTGCGTTTGCGGTGGAAGGACGTGGTTACCGGCTCACTTTCATATGCGACTACTATTTTAGTCTAATTTATGATTGTTTTGAGAGTATCTCAAGTCTTGAGTTACAGATACAGAACCTTACTTAGACCCTGTTTTATAAGCCTACACTTGCTGCCCCACAGTAGGATTTTCTCATGTGCCGTAGGTACCAAAGACGGATACAAAAAAATCAGGGCCTGGGCCTGAATCAATATCGAAATTCACCATTCAGATACCTGTCTGGCCGGGAATCGAACCCAGAACCTGGGGCGATGTCGACGGCGAAGGCTCACAGTGGAGCTGTGGCAATAACGTAAAGACAAAAATAAAACTAAGCTAAAAAAGGGCACGGACGGTCCGTCTGTGAAGTCGTATTTAATAAAAAAAAAAACATGCGTGCGTACAAAGTACACATGTCAGAAGTGAAACTTCTTTGGCGAACTAATTTATAAATCTTGTTTATATTTATACAAATCTAAAACTTTAAATTTCCAAGATTAAGATCAAGGGAAAAAGGCGTGATACGACGTTCGCTCTGTCTCACTTTTTCTCTCAATCTTTCTCACTCGCTTGCTCCCTACTCTCACTCCACGGCTAGTTGCTCATGCTACGTTCGCCCTGTCTTACTCTCTCTCAATCGGTCTCGATCACTCTCTCTCTCTCTTTTCCGACACTTCCGTTGAATACCGGCGTGACGTTTCATCTGTAAAAATTTTACCCTCATGTGCCTAAAGAAGTTTCATTTCAAAAACCAGAACCCACTGAGTGACAGAACTGTAAGGTGACCGTTCCGCCTCGCGGGTCGTCACCCTGTTAACTCTCTTGTTTAGAGTTGTCTATGAGCGGCAGTGGCAACTTTCCGTCAGTTTGTTGCATGATCGTTTGCTAATAAAATCTTATATAAGAATACTATTATACACTGATATCCTCAAACATTGAAACGATAAGAATAATCATTCTGTCTTTCATCATGATTGAGCGATTGTTGTCATTAATCCTATTGAAAGTTGTATGGAATAAACATAAATACAATACATTCAATATCATTAGTCTATGACTAGGCGAATAGGCAAGCGGAAATTAATCTCATTTTAATAGGAAATTGGCCAAGTGCGAGTCGGACTCGGATGGAGGATTCGTACCATTGATTTTTTCCAAATTTAGTTTATGGTAACAGAGCATAACATAGCATAGATAAATAAGTACATTGTCAAATTTTAAGAAGTTCATATTTTCATAATACAATTCCATAGATAAATGCACAATTCAAATTTGTGATATTTTTGTTCAATGTGTTGTGTAGTTTACTCTTTGTAATGTTTGTTAATATATCTACAAAATAATGATGTATTGCATGCAGTCGTCACTCATAATTGTACGACCACTTATTTATGCATCTTAGTCTTCAATTAATTATTTGTATGTATTAGTGCTTAGTATGTTAGTGACCTATTATAAATAAATAAATAAACAATCGGTTTCTTTTATCGTGACCCGCCTTTATTTTACTTTGTTGTCATCGCATCCATAGTACTAAACTTAGTAAAATACTGAGATGGATAAGTATGCATTATCTATTTATTAAATGGTAAATATCTATATCGGTTCAAGATAAGAGTCCTGTGATAAATGAACAGACAGCGAAGGCTTGGTAATAGAAAACCAAAAAACCGCGACATGTTATTTATTTTCATACGTACATAATGTACATATATACTAACAATGAGAGTGAGGATAACTTCACTCAGTGGATGGTTACGAATGTAACTAACTTATTATGTAAGGCTGTATGGTACTTTATAAGTTATAGCCTACAAGCATTTTTCGCAAAGTCGCAAGGGTTATTCACCTTTGAGGCACACACACACAAATATACAACTGAGCTTAAGCTCAGATTTATATTTATGTGTACAGATTGCAAACAGCTTTAAAGCGGCCCATCTGCCCTCGGTTTGAATTGTTTTATACTCTCATACTCTATCTACCTCTACTGGCAGCTTCATTAACCCATTATTGTCCCATTGCTGGGCACGGGTCATCTCTCAGAATGAGAGAGCTTAGGCTATAGTCCACCGCGCTTGCCAAGTGCGATTTGGTGGACTTCACACACCTCCGAGAACTTTTTTTAAGAACTTTCGGGTGTGTAGGTTTCCTCACGATTTTTTTCCTTCACCGAAAAGCAGTGATAATTATTTTCTAATCAGTGGTGAATTCCTGAGTTTGAACCTCGGACCTCCCAATCGAGAGGGCAAGTTTCAAGGCTATCACTGCTCTGCTCTGCTACTTATTCCCACTAATACAAAATTGAGCTAATGCCTTGAATACAGATGTTCATTTGTTATTCCTACCACATACACATACCATCTACATTTAAAGACCTGCCTCTTTGTACTTGATTACAGACGTTGGTAACCGATGATTACAAGTTCTGAAGCGAATGTGCGTCATTCCACGAATCACTACTAGAGAATTTCATAAGAGTTCTCAGAGGACATCCCATAAGACTTGAACTTAGATTTCAACAATCCGAAACGGGATGACAGTAGCCAATACTGATTAGCGCAACTAGATGGTGGTAGGCAGCTGGGCCTTACTTATTTCTGCACTGCAGTTCATTGATATCCCAGATTTTGGAAGCAGGGGTCGAATTGTGAGGTGATGATGAGGGATAAGAAGGTCCTGAATTTCGTGACATCATTTTTCATGGTATAACATATGCAATACAAATACGTACTACATAGATAGTACAATAACATATTTTTAGTTTGTTAATTTTCTTGTTTAAGTTGTTGTTAATTTACTTGAAAAAATATGAGATTTTTAAGCAAAATATGTTACATCGCATTTCTTCACAAATGAGCCCAACTGCGATAAGGATAAGAGGTAAAACATCATAAAATTCGTCTAACGCATGTATTGTTGGCCCTTTTTTTTAACTAACTGAAGTAGCAAATGAGCATGCAGTCCACCTGGTGATAAGTGGTCACTGCCTCCCATGGACATCTGTAATCAACTTCATACAAAATATGGGTTCCATCTGAAGTCAATAACAGATGCGTTGCTACTACTAAAGTGTGTCGGCAACCACACCCTTCTATCGAAACGCAAGAAATGCTTCACGCTAGAAATAGGTGTGTGTACCACCTACTTCCGAGCGAGCTACACTGGTTCTATCACCTTGAAAATTGGCCCTAAAGTAACTACTCCAATCAAGAAGGTTGAAGAAATGTCGATGCATGTCAAACTTATCAAAAGATTACATGACTAAACATTTCGGTATCGGCACATTTGATACGGCAAAGTATGAGATAAAACGATACGTTGATAAGTTATATAATCTCCCGCGAGGTTTCAAGGTTACAAGCCTGGGACGCACCTGATTAAACTTAAGATTCCTCTCGCGTTCTTACCACGATGTTTTCGATTTTACCTAAAACCTTAATTATTTCTGGGTCATCTCACAGTGAGAATAAAAGGGGCCTTATGCGAAATTTTTCATTTTGTGAAAATAATTCAAGGTGGTAGAACCAGTGTAGTTCGACCGGGGAAGTACCACCGCCACACCTATTTTTAGCGTGAAGCATTTCTTGTGTTTCGATAGAAGGGTGTGGTTGCCGGCACACTTACACATGAGGCGACCATAGTCCTCGGGAGTAACAACGCATCTGTGATTGACTTCAGATGGAATCCATGTTCTGTATGAAGTTGATTACAGATGTCCATGGGCGGCAGTGACCACTTACCATCAGGTGGACTGCATGCTCGTTTGCTACTTCAAATTCAAATATAAAAAAATAGCTATGTTCACATTTTGAAGTTCTTCAAAGCACATGGTTTATAAAGGGACGTAACATTTAAGATTTGTTTTATAAGTACGAAATTGTCATTTTTAATTGTTCAGTCGATGTACTCGTCTTCCTTTTTTTGAATTCGTTTGAAGTTTTTAATTTAATTATTCAAAATTTTGAGCTCGGTCCGTTTTATTCTAATTATGCGATATCTAACCTATGCTCCTTCATTAAATCAATTTTGCATAAAAATTCTGAACTTTCATCTTTCCGAAATTTTAGCAGAGTCATCAAGATCGGAACATTAATGGGCGAGTACGCGCTGGGGAGGTGCACATATTTCTTGTATGAAACAGTTTTTGCGTGTGCGATGGAAGAGTGTGATTGTGGACTAATCTATACTAATATATAAAGCTGAAGAGTTTGTTTGTTTGTTTGTTTGTTTATTTGTTTGTTTGTTTGTTTGAACGCACTAATCTCAGGAACTACTGGTTCGAATTTAAAAATTCTTTTTGTATTGAATAGACCATTTATCGAGGAAGGCTTTAGGCTATATAACATCACGCTGCAACTATTAGGAGCGAAGAAATAATGGAAAATATGAAAAAAACGGGGAAAATTATTCATCCTTGAGGGCTTGCGTTGCGTGCCACGCGGACGAAGTCGCGGGCTCAGCTAGTTTTCATAATATATGTAGCGTTCTTGAGAGTAGCAATGCACCTGTGAATGACTTCAGATAACTGACTGTAAGCAACTTCATACAGAACATGTGTTTTACATGTTCTGTATGAAGTTGCTTACAGATGTCCATGGGCGTCAGTGACCACTTGGACCAGGTGGACTGCATGCTCGTTTGCTACTTCAGTCAGGTAAAAAAAACATGCGTGCGTACAAAGTACACATGTCAGAAGTGAAACTTCTTTGGCGAACTTATTTATAAATCTTGTTTATATTTATACAAATCTAAAACTTTAAATTTCCAAGATTAAGAGGAAGGGAATAAGGCGTGATACGACGTTCGCTCTGTCTCACTTTTTCTCTCAATCTTTCTCACTCGCTTGCTCCCTACTCTCACTCCACGGCTAGTTGCTCATGCTACGTTCGCCCTGTCTTACTCTCTCTCAATCGGTCTCGATCACTCTCTCTCTCTTTTCCGACACTTCCGTTGCATACCGGCGTGACGTTTCATCTGTAAAAATTTTACCCTCATGCGCCTAAAGAAGTTTCACTTCAAAAAAAAACTTCAGATAGAGTTCTCGATCTATTTGAAAAGGTCAGTAGTGCGGCACAACGGCAAGTGCGGATAAAAAGCCGCACAAAAAATTGCCAAAGTTATTGTAAATACCAATTTGAAACACAACTGATGCAACTTCTTTGCGTAGTTTATGATCTTGTTTACTAGTGACCTTATATTACAAGTTTTATTTAACTTGTCCTGTTAGTGCATATGTATGTGAGGGTCAAATATTAACTTGACCCCACCGGATTGTGCTGAAATTGTATTTACACATTTGGTTTGGGTGATAATGGATGATCATGTATCTAAATATTTATTTCTGTTTTTAGTAGGTATTTGTAATTATAGCGACAACAGAAATACATCTGTGAAAATTTCAACTGTCTAGCTTATCACGGTTCATAATATACACCATTTTTTTCTCGAGGGGGAAACCTTCAAAAGGTACCCGACGCCGTGGGAGTGACGCAGGGTTATGTGGAAGTTTAGTGCGATAAAAAAATCGCACTAAGCTCCCCCCCCCCCCCCCCGAGACCGTCCTCGGCGCTACAAAGAGGACTCCGGGATCTCCAAAAGGAACGCAACCGGAGTCCTCAGAGCGCGTTGCCCCATCGAGCCCCTCACAGATGAGCGGCTGGGCCCAACGGTCCGTCTGGTCTTTTCAACGGTTTGTGACCACACGTACCTACCGCCTTCCTTCGCGGAGTCGCCTGACCGAACGCTTCTAACATCCCACTCTAGCCGCCCGCAACCCCGGAAGCCCCTTTTAGTCGCTTCTTAAGACATGCAGGAGATACCGTAGCACTATTCTAATCCCGGAACTACAGGGACGTCATAATATACAGCCTAGTAACCGACATACAGACAGAGGGACAGCGGAGTCTGAGTAATAAGCTTCCGTTTGAATCCCAACAGGAAAGATGTAGAGTGTAACTACAAACCTGAAGATATCCTTGCACTCAGGTGCAACATAAGCGGCTTCCTTTTCAGTGTGCATGTGGACCACCTTGATGTCCCTCATGGAGCCAGCCTTGCCCACCTCCGTCATAGCGTTGAGGAGAGGCACCGGCGTCGCCGCTGCGCCCTGTGCGTATACAGTTTGTCCTGGAAATGTGGAGATTTTTATTAAGAATTGGGCTTCTTTTTGAGAGTTATCAAATTGGAGAGTTATTTCTCAAATCTTTTCATTTTGTGATATAGGAAAAATTAAATTCAATCATACTTTTAGTACCGACAGTGCCCTGCGGATTCATCCCTACTTAAAAACTAGACTATACTAACTTGGCATATCTAGGTCCAAATATGTTATTTTGAGCGATAATATAAAGTTATTTTTAAAATGAGGCCTATGTGTTGGAGGGGTAGTTCTGTCGTATTTTAAACGTTATACACACACATTTAACACTATTCCTTTTCTGGACGCTTTTTCTTTAATAGCTGCATTCAAGAAAATTAAAGAACCGCGTTGATGGAGTACATTGGTCCCTCGTCCCTGTAGTTCCGGGATCAGAATAGGGTTACGTCATCCCCTTCCTGTCATAAGAGGCGACTAAAAGGGGCTTCCGGGGTTGCAGACGGCTAGAGTGGGAGCGCGACCCGTTCGGTTAGGCGATCCCGGGAAGGCGGTATTTGTGGTGGCATAACGACGTAAAGACTAGAGGGGGCGGTGGGCCCAGCCACCCATCTGGGAGGAGCCCAATGGGGAACGTGCTTAGAGGATTCCGTTTGCGTTCATTTGGAGATCCCGGAGTCTTCTATATAGCGCCAAGGACGGCCACCTTTTAGTGCGGTAAAAATCCCACATAACCCTGCGTAGGTCCCACGGCGTCGGGTACCTTTTGAAGGTTTTCCCCTCGAAAACAAAAAAAAAACATGAACTTTTATATTTAAAGCCAATATAATCAGATATAAAAATCTTAAAACAAGCTGTTTACAATCAAAAGTTAGATTTGAAAAATGATAAAATCAATATTTAAAAGTAATAATTTAATAGGATTACTCTAATGATTATTACCTAATACTTACTTGAGCACATACTTAGATGCTACCCAAATCGTTGATGGCCGATTATCACAATTTGCATATTTACCGTGATAAGAAAATTCTACAAGGGATTTTGGCAGAAAGATAAGAAAACAATCGTATCATATCATGACTATATGTATGCAAGTTATGGTTCGACTATGGTAAGACCGAGAAGGAACTACCGCCACACCTATTTCTAGCGTGAAGCAGTTCAGTGGCGTAACTATACCATTCTAGGCCCGTGGCAAATTCATCGGATGGGCCCACTCTCCCCGATATAAACCAATAAAAAAAAGTTGTAACCCAGTTCTAAAACTGGGTAACAACTTTTTTACAAATGCTTTGAATTTTTAAAACATTTTTTTACTTGTGTATGCAACTAAGTGGAAAACAAAAATAAATCAAAGACAATACTTTTACTAAACATGTATAACGAAGGAGATGTGACGTCAGGAAGGTCAGGGTTTTCATTACTGTCCATTCTTGAAGATTTAAAGTAAAACGCAGGCGATATTCTTCTTCGATTTATTCACGGTTGAGGAAGTCCGATTGCTTCGACGGTTAAACAAGAAACTTTTTTTTACCGGCAGGCGCTCGCCTTTTTATAACAAAGTTTGGTGAAGTGACAATAATAATAATAAAATTATGGAGGGTAAACTAAATTGACATCTTTAGAAATAACTAAATATTGCTAATTTAATAAACAAACAATTTTATAAGATAAAATTGACCGAAGCGGGAAAGGGCCTTCCCTATAATTTGAGGTACGAATAACCCCGTCCTGAACAATTTATGGTGTTCGGTGAAACTGATTAGTCTGTCCAGCTACTAGGTACATACCTACAACCTACAACCCTAGTTATAGGTACGTCGTATACATACCCGACTGCATCAGGAGGGTGAAGATTTTTTAGCGTATGTATATTTGTATGTATGTCCATTTGTTCGGCGCTACACCCTTAACGGCTTGACGGATTATAATATATTACATATCATTGGAATCGACTCAGCAAAGTGACGTAGGCTCTATAATTTTTAAATAAGGTGCCTGCGATCAGACAAAAAGGGGGAAGTGGGACGATCAAATCAAAGCTAGAAAGTAGGGCAATACAACAATAAAATACTATTAAACAGAATATTCGACTGACATTTTTACTTTGAACAGTCAGATTTTTTTACTTTCATATTAATTTCTAATTAATAATCATATAATGCGAAATCGAGAGCATTGTCGGCCTCCCCGACATGTAATGTACAGAACATTCAACACAGATATAGCAAGTATAGTTCAATATTTGTAATACGCCCGTTTATCACAATCAAGGCCTGAGAAATATGGCATTGCTAACATTAATTAACTCAAATATGTCATATATTTAGATAACAATAGTAATAAATAGAAAACTGTAAATATTACAATAGATAAAATGAAATATAGTATTTAATCAATTATAATATAGTATTAAAGTATTTTGAAACTTGCCCTCTCGATCGGGAGGTCCAAGGTTCAAACCCAGGCTCGCATCACTGATTTATGTGCGTATTAGACATTAATTATCATTGCTTTTCGGTGTAGGAAAACATCGTGAGGAAACCTACACACCCGAGAGTTCTTTTAAAAAAAACAAGTTCTCGGAGGTGTGTGACGTCCACCAATTCGCACTTGGCCAGCGCGGTAGACTATGGCCTATAACTCTCTCATTCTGAGAGAAGACCCGTGCAGTGGGACAATAATGGGTTGACGACAATATAGTATTTAGCTAGATTTTATAAGTGACTAGCTCTACCCGCTAGCTTCTAAGAGAGAGAAGAACCAGAGTAGATCGACCGAGGAAGTACCAAGTCCACACCCTATTTCTAGCGTTTAGATGGACGGGTGTGGTTGCCGACACAGTTTTATATGAGGCGATCATCATAGTCCTCGGGAGTAACAACGCATCTGTGATTGATTTCAGATAGAACCCATGTTCTTTTTGAAGTTGTTTACACGTGTCCATGGGCAGCAGTGACCACTTACCGTCAGGAGGACTGCACGCTCGTTTGCCAATTCAAACAAATAAAAAAACCTGCATAAGTTGCTACGCCACCACAAAAAAATAGAAACCTTCGTGAGCTCATGCACAACAACTCTTCTAAAGATCATCACATTATCAAATGCATAGTTTACGATTCTATAAAGGATGTGAAGACAAACGTTAATTTTGATAGATAGATACATCGATATAGAAAAACCCAAGATACACATTCAGCGCCTCAAAACTGTCCCGTGAAAAAGAGCGCTCAATTTCAAAACAGAGCGCTCATTTCAAGTATTAAAATTTTATTGCTTTTTGCTTACAGCGTTGTAAATACAACTTTTAAATCATGGACATAAGGTTGTATTTCAACAATATATGGTCGTTATGACCATCTATAAATAACTACGTACATTAGACGACAGTTTTAGGTATCACATTTTTGTTCGAGACTGTGTATCTAGTATATTTCTATATGGATGGATAGATACAACTTTGTGGGCACGATTTTACAACAGAAAAGTTCGTGACTTTCGGTCTACCTTGAATACTTTATTTAGGAAGTCATTGACCGAATAATTAGATGTAGGTTTCCATATTTCGTTATGTTTGTTGCTTGAATAATAAATACCTATGTTTTGTGCAACGAAAATAAGGTCTTTAAAATCAGTCGTCTCATTTCAATTGTTGAGTTTAGGCTATTTTATAGTTATGTATTTTTTTCCCGAGGGGAAACCTTCAAAAGGTACTCGACGACGTAGGTTAGTGAGGTAAAAATCCTACATAACTCGGCGTTGCTCCCACAGCGTCGGGTACCTTTCGAAGGTTTCCCCCTCGATATAAAAAAAAAGGACAGAGGGGTTCTGGCTGAAGCCAATCTCAGATTCGTTGCAACTCCCAGACAAAAATGATCTCCTCCTATGAAAGTGAGCAAGGTACACTTGGAAAACTTGAAATGTTCTACATAACGATATCACAAACGATAAGCCAGTTATGTAAGGCCAGGAGACAACTGCGCAACGATACAATCGTTCTAAATGAATTGATTAGCTTGACATCATTGGATTGGATCCATTGAACAAGCCAATGTCAGATTGGACTCAATAAATAAACATTTTTAACGGTCATTAATATTTATTGTGGTGTGGTTGCCATTGATTCATTAGATAAATACAAACATAGTAAGTAGTAGAATCGTGTTTAGAGTCGGTACTTCAACGTCTGCAGACGGTGCATTTGATCTACACGAATGGTCACCACATTAAAATTTAAGTCTTTGGATTTTGGAACAAATCTACGGGCCCCTAGAACAAAGTCGTGTATGACAAATTACCAATTAACAGTCTGAAGCTTTGTTGATTGTAATAGGTGATTGTAATAGATATTTAGGAACTTATTTAATAAGTTCCTAAATAGCTACTATAATGTTTTTCCATAGATCGTCGTTCTTGTCGCAAATCTGTGTTTGTATGTCCATACAACTTCTCAGCTTCATACTGTAAAATTGACATTTTTCATATGCGATTCTGTTCTAGGGGCCCGTCGAAATACATTGGTTACGGTGTGGTGATAGGGATATAATAGCATGATTTTTGTATATTTTTTGCTTTTAGTTATTACAGGCTAGCAAAGATACAGTGACGAATATATAGAAAACATAATATATTTATTTCAAAATCGCAAACAACAGCTATTTTTTGCTACTTTTGAAGTATAATATAATTTATTCAAATAGAGATAAACCATTATGTACATACATTAAAACACTTTAATATTTTAATTTAAAGATATTTAAAATAATCAACATATTTCTACCTCTTGATTATAATTTTTCGTGCGCTTTGAAAACATAATTAATTGTTTTTGTGGTGAAGAATAAGATATTGAGAAAATGTGTTAGTCTGAAAATTCCACTTAAAGTTGTGTGTGTTTGTATGTATGTGTGTATGTGTGCGTGCGTGCGTGCGTGTTGAGATATACATAACTTGTTTACCTGACCTGTGTCCAAAATACCGAATTATTGGCGATATTAATAAAAAGTAAATGGAAAAACTACTTTTCGAGAAACAGAAGGATATGAGATTCAAGATAACGGCACAAAGCCTCGCGGATTTATCTCTGCAGTATTGCGTAACTGAACACAACATCCTTATGTAACTTGTCGCAGGCCTTTTCCCAATTGTAACTTTTACTGTAATGTTATTGTATCTTTTTTCATCTGACTGAAGTAGTAAACGAGCATGCAGTCCACCTGATGGTAAGTGGTCACTGCCGCCCATGGACATCTGTAATCAACTTCATACAGAACATGGGTTCCATCTGAAGTCAATCACAGATGCGTTGCTACTCCCGAGGACTATGATGGTCGCCTCATGTGAAAGTGTGCCGGCAACCACACCCTTCTATCGAAACGCAAGAAATGCTTCACGTTAGAAACAGGTGTGGCTGTGGTACTTCCCCGGTCGAACTACACTGGTGCTACCACCTTGAGAATCATGCATGCTCGTTTGCTACTTCAGTCAGATAAAAAAAAATGAAAGTAACATTTTAACCCGGATGTAGTAGGAGCATAGGGTTTTCAATTCTAGGTTAATGAATTGGATGCAAAGCAGTGAGATGTCTGTTCCATAGCCGATTTAAAAATAAAACGTCAATAGGCTATTTGACAGGTTTTTAAAATCCATTTTATATTATCTAGCAAAGGTTAAGGAACCCAGTAAAAGTTGTTTTTTTAAATTTTGGTACATATTTGCTGAAAAATATCAAATTAAAAATTCAATATTTAAATAGCGCACAAAAACGCTACTTTGACAATATGGCGGGTTGGTGACGTCACTTGCCTGTATTGTCATCTGTGGCTCATGTCATCCACATACATTTGTTGTAAACAAAAAACGAAAGTTTACAAGCAAGTGACGTCGTCATAAACCCGCCAAATCAGGAGCATTTTGTGTCACGTGACAAACGTTTAAAAAAATGCATTTTTATTTAAGGATTTTTAAATAAATTTAATTATTATTTTCAACTTATGTTAATAAATAACCATTCTTAAACTCATAATATATACTGATAACAGTAATTGACACTTAATTTTTCGCATTGTCAAATAGCCTATTATTACCTATACTAGTTATATTCAGACAACAATTAAGTAATTGAAGATAAGATTAACTTAGCTCTTAACGTAAGGCAAACTTGACCTGCTTGTGTATTTATTATCGAACTAGAACAAAGATATTAACTAATTGGCGTGCACCGGCGTCAGCCGCTTTTATAAAATGTATTTGAAAATGTAATATGTTTTGAAGAATGGATTTTAATGAACTCAGAACGTGCACCGTCTTCAGCCGCTTTTATTAAATGTATTTGAAATTGTATATGTTTTGATAGAAAGATTGGATTTTAATGAAATAAAAACTTAATGTTACCTCAAGAAACGGACTTTAAACATAACTATCCTCTAGGTAAATTAAATTTAAATTAAAACCCAAAGACGACCTTATTTTTTTCCGATTGAAGTAGCAAACGAGCATGCAGTCCACCTGATGGGAAGTGGTCCGTGAGCAACTTCTTAAAGGACAGGTTCTATCTAAAGTCAATCACAGACGCGTTGCTACTCCTGAGGACTAAGATGGTCGCGTCATATAAAAGTAAGCCGACAACCACACCCTTCCACCAGTTAAACCGAAACCCAAAATCTGCTTCACGCTAGGAATAAAGTACCTCCCCAGTAAACGTACACGGGTAAATTCGTGTTTATAATATTAGGAAGATGAATGAGAAAATGTAATTTCATGAAAAGTTATGTGTGTTTAAAAGTTGCAGTAGGAATGGGTATTCAACAGCAGACTTGTCTACTAAAAACTTTTAATGTCCAAATAAATGGCGTTTATAATTCAAATAAAATTTTAGCAACTAAATATTTAAGGTAACTGTATAAGTTTCCTTCAACATTCTGTATTTTTCTTTTTCTGACTGAAGTAGCAAACGAACATGCAGTCCACCTGATGGTAAGTGGCCACTGCCGCCCATCGACATCTGTAATCAACTTCATAAAGGTTCCATCTGAAGTCAATCACAGATGCGTTGCTACTCCCGAGGACTAAGATGGTCGCCTCATGTGAAAATGTACCGGCAATCACACCCTTCTATCGAAACGCAAGAAATTCTTCACGCTAGAAATAGGTGTGGCGGTGGTACTTCCCCGGTCGAACTACACTGGTTCTACTGGTACACCTTGAAAGTAGGAATGGGTATTCAACAGCAGACTTGTCTACCCCAAAAACTTTTAATGTCCAAAAAAATGGCGTTAATAATTCAAACAAAATTTAAGCAACTAAATATTCAAGGTAACTGCACAAGCTTCCTTCAACGTTCTGTAAATCCAGTAATCTATACTATAATAAATTGTTTAATATAGACGTAATAGGAATACAAAGGTTCATAGCGTTCAAAGGCGCTAGCGACAGCGAAATGCTAATTTAATCCTCTTTACGTGTCGCCAGTAGCCTTATATTAGTACGTTAGGTAAGTTTTCTTTATATCCAACCTTGTAATGCTTGTCTTTTACAAAGCCTTATGATTTTGAAACAGTTTCCTTTTATTTGTCGCATAAATTTTTATACTAATGTCTCTACTTAGGTTGTCTGGAAGAAATCGCTGTTTAGCGATAAAACCGCCTCTTATATTGTTTTAAATTTTTGTTTTCTATTATTGTTTTCTTTTGTTTTGTTGGATACAATAATGCGTATTATTATTACTGATTGCCCATTCACGCCCCAAAACAGGCAAGGGCTATGTTGGTGGGCTACCAGTTCGGGAAATAAAATATGCCTTGGACTACTTCGTCAGTTTTTTTTTAATCTTTATTTTTTCGGGGCTTGGGTACTAAATGTACATGTCAACCCCATTGTACCTTATAAAATCTAAGTAACCACACAGTCATACTTAGATCTATTCTTAATTTATATCTTTGAGAGATGCATTGATGAATGTATAAATGCACTTTGCCTGTTCGGAACGTGGGTCTGATAAGATGGTCTGAAATGCACCAACATCTAATTGGTTTACTTTTAATTTTTCCATCAACGCATTACTTCGTCAGTTACTGTGTTACACTAATTTCCCAAATTTGCACATAATATTCTTTTAATATAATCCCAATTAGCGGTGCCACCGATTGGTGTAAATACTCTAACAATATTGGCATTAGTAAGGATTAATGAAATCAGGTGGACAGATTTGGCCCGACAGCGGGAAACCGCTGGATTCAAAAGCTTTGGTTAGAGTAGCGCCATTTTGTGGATGTCTATGTCCAGAAATTGACATCAAAAAGCTGAAGGGTGGATGGATGAATAACAATAATGATTTATTAGCTACCTTTGACAATTTATTTAAAAAGGCAATATTCTATTCCATTAAAGCAGTATATACATTTTTTTTCCGGGAACGACCCCAGGAACATACAAAAGTATTGTCGAAGAGCGCGACCCGCGATGTTTATAAGTAGTATCTTATCATGTTATAAGCATTAACTTTGCACAATGTTATTAAAATTTCCACCAATTCGCGCTTGGCCAGCGCGGTGGACTATGGCCTATAACTCTCTCATTCTGAGAGAAGACCCGTGCCCAGCAGTGGGACAATAATGGGTTGACATTAAAATTTATTTTATATTTTTATTTTGGTCGGCTTTGTGGCCCTCCTATGAAGGCATGGCCTCCCCAATGGGTCACGACCGTTTGAAGAACACTGCCTAGTACAAAACATTTTCAAAAATTGGTTATTTTATTAATTTATAGTGAAAAGTCTCAACAATAGTTGTATATTTTGACATACAATTTATTCGGATATTTTTATAATACTACACAAAACAGTGTTCATTATCATTAATTCTAGGTCAATGATAATGATGAACGCATAATACGGGTATTTACCTTTTATTTAAAGGTAAGCACGTAAAGGAAATTTTAAAATTCGGTCACTAAAACCAGTTTTTAAATTCGCATTGGCCTCTTTGCATATTACATTTTGTATAATTCAAGTAACACTGACCAAAAAGGATGAGTAATTAAGTATCTTTTTTATTTTGTCCAGTGTTATATATAATGATTTTTTAATCCTATCCTATGTTATTTTTATTTATAAAGTTTCGTCCTCAAATAAATTACATAAAGGAAAAATTGGTTCCACCTCTTTAATAATAAAAATGAAAGTTCACTTAGGTATAGGTATTTGCAAAAATAATAGTACAGAGAGGGGTTGTTTTTGAGCATGTCGTTAATTTAATCAATCACATTATGCGAAAATTACTGAATTTAATTTAAAAGACAGAGGCTTTCATTAGTATCCATCAATGCTATAAAAAACTTAAAATTATGTTACATTTTTCGAAATGTGAGCGTTTCCACACTTTAAGCCGGCTCTACATACCCAGATAATTATCTCGATGTAGGAATCGATCTTTCTGAAATTCCCGATAAATGATAAACGCGGGTAAACCCGGGGTATAACAAAACAGTATGCAGCTTGTTAAAAATATTAGAATAACAGTAAGCGGTAAAAGCATTTCATACTCTTATGTTCATTTAACGCAATTATATTAAAATAACAGAGATATCAGTTAAAATAGGAGAAATAAAAAACAAAACATAACCAAGTTATCATCTGTTAAAACCACGTCAACATAAAAACAAGTTTTTATTCTTTCATGACCTTGTTGCCTTTGTTGGCCAAAGATTGACGTTATTTTAAAAAAATAGACAGTATACAAAATTTTGTGTAATTTACGATAATTTTAACTATAGTTTTTATTATAAATATGCACCAGTGCCCACGGTTACACCAGCATTAAAAAAATGTAACATAAAGTTATGTTACTTTTTTTATTGTAAAAACTTATAACAATTAATGGATTTTAATGAAATAAAGATAAATGTTATCGCATCTGTATAATGAATATTTTCAATCCTTTAAATTAATATAATTTAAAGAGTTTCATATTATTGCAATTTGAAATGTACATAGTAACAGATGGCCAAAAATTATATTCTAGGAATTTCTATTATTATTTATTCTTCGTCCTCGGAACAATCTCTTTTGTAAATAATTATATGCTATGTACACGCAAAACGTTCATTTCTATTATTTATTTATTTTTAATGTACGGAATGAAAGGCGCGTCTTATTTAAAACTAGCAGTACCTGCGGTTTCACCCGCGTAAAAAAGATACCTAATATGTGGATGATCTAGGAAATTGAAAGTTTTCTTTCACATTGACCTACTCTTCCCATTTTGCTCCTGTGTCTTGTAAAAAACATATAACAATTTTTATTGCACTTCATCGTATACGACGGCGCATGCGGCATCTGCGGGTGGATCAACATGATATTGTTAATATTTTGCTCTAAAATATATCTAACCAATAAATATAATTGTATAGCCTAAAGCCTTCCTCGATAAACGGTATATTCAACACAAAAATAATTTTTCAATTCGAACCAGTAGTTCCTGAGATTAGCGCGTTCAAACAAACAAACTCTTCAGCTTTATAATATTAAGTATAGATTATTTCAACCTATTATTGTATTTTGGTAGGCTGTAGAATGAGTATTCACTCACATATTTCTAGCGTAAAGAAATTCTTGCGTTTTGCTGAATGGTTGTGCTGGCCTGCTCACTTTCATCTGAGACATACTAGCCCTCAGCAGTAGCAAAGTGTCCGTGACTGACTTCTGATACTGACATTACAGATTTCATCAGGTGATAGAACCAGTGTAGTTCGGCCGGAGAGGAACCACCGCCACACCCATTTCTAGCGTGAAGCATTTCTTATTTTCGATGGAAGGGTGTAGTTGGCATACTTTCATATGAGGCAACCATCTCAGTCCTTGGGAGTAGCAACACATTTGTGATTGACTTTAATAGAACCTATGTTCTATATGAAGGTGCTAATGAAACCACTTACCAGCAGATGGAGCCTTTTCTACTTGAATCATATAAAAAATATAGTTTTTGTAAATTTTGATCTTTGAATCTTACTGTTTTTACAAAGCGTCCATGAACTTTGATTCTCAGTGACTATTTTCACTAAGTAATTATAAGTTTTTACATAAGTACCTATTTATTTATTTTGAATCATGGAATGCTTTCTAAAAAAGGGGGTTAAGGAGGTTAACGATTAAAAAATATATATATATATACGTGACGAATAGATAACCTCTTTCCTTCGGGAAGTCGGTTAAAAAAGTACTAACAAAAATGTACAAAAGAAAATAGCAATATGTGCTAAGACATATCATAAAACTATTACAGACTAGTGGAAAGGGGAATTGCAATGGTTAAGTTGAAAAACAAATGGCATTTGACTAGTAGAAAAATGACAATGAAAAGGGGCAAAATAATCGCTACAAAATATTAACCTGAAGATAAAGATTAACAGATAAAAAAAAAACGCTTTCTACACTCATAGCCCCACAATATGATTTTCTCCTGTATTGTGGGTGCCATGCATACACAAAAAGACAAATACACAAACACCCAGACCCAGAACAAGAATCTAAACTCATCATTCAGACACCTGTCTGGCTGGGAATTGATCCTGGGACTCACTGCATGTCAGACCGGTATGGTAACCGCTGCACCACGTGGGTCGTCAGATAGATTTGCAAATTGGGTAACAGATAGTTTAGCAAATTGGTTACACACTTCTCAAAGTGTGTAATCAATCCACCTGTAAGACTTCAAGTTAAAAATTTTTTGCACTATTTCTATAATAGTAGAAGTAGCAATTAAGCATGCAGTTCATCTGATGGTAGGAGGCAACAAAAAACTATAGACACATGTAATCGACCCTAGATCAATTATGATCCTACCACTAACTTCATACACCTCACATAACGAACACAGTTTGACATTGCTCTTACAAGGCATAATAACTAATGATGGTATTGCCTCAGGACTTAACTCTTGAAGTTCTGCTACTTTTGTGTATACAGCACACTTTCATATGAGGCGACCATCATATACCTCATAGACATGGGTGGTAGTGACCACTTACCATCAGGCGGACTGCATGCTTGTTTGCTACTTCAGTCAGATAAAAAAATATTTACAGAAGTTATTTTCATATGAGATGTTACTATTTACAAATTTATGACCAAAATGAGTCATTGGTCATATTAGTTTATTATGTAGATGATAATGGGTTGAATTCATAATGCAACAGATATATGAATAGGTAATTAAATCATATTTCACAATATCTGAGTATTTATGCATTTATCATATCTGAGTGTGTCTATGGAATACCAGACATAATGAATTCAATCTTTTTTTTTTGTTTCGCGCAATGGCCTCTCTGTCTATTCAATTCAATCTATAGTTTTACTATAGAAATCAGTACAGTCTATTTATTTTCATTTGTTTTAGCGTAATTGTTTTCAAATAGGATTGATTAGTGTAGGAAAATAAGATTTAATTATGAGTAACATTCTTTTCATAATGTAGTAAATTACTAAATATAAGATACCCTGCTTGCTAAATTGATATGTAACTATAAAGTATTTACAAAAATACATAACATTATCCATTTATTACAACTTAAGTGCAGTATATGTAGATACAGGAAAATACAAAAAACATAGAAATCATTACAGAAGCTAATTTAATTATTTATAAGTCACAGAACAATTAACCAGAAACTTTGTATGGTAATTACTCGCAAAAAAGAGCTTAAAATATAGGACAATTGTTAGTATCAATTACAGTTGTTAACTGCTGTATTACGAGGTAATTTAACTTGTACTTTGGACCAAACAAGTCTCAGGGGTCAACAAATAGGTTGGTTATTGATTCGAGTGACCTAAATAAAGTTCCCTTTAATATGTAATGGTTATAACGAGGGGGATTGCGATTCAGAAGTTAAAGAATTAGTGTTATTTCGTTACATCCTAAAAATATTCACAATAAAATTCGGTAGCCTACGCATTCTATATTTAAATCAGCGAAGAAAACAGTTCAGCGCCTTTTTTCTCGTTTGTTTTTAATTTATTTTTTTGTTTTGTTTGGCCATTGATAATTGTGGCAATTATGGAATTAGAGAAATTAAATTTAAATACGATTTCTGTCCGAAAACGATTACATGGAAAAATTCACTAAAACTTACCGGATTTCAAACATTTTTCGAACGCCTCCTTAGCAGACACGAATTCAGGTTTTCTGTCCAAAGGCTGAGATAATGATTGTGTATACGTAAAATAAGTGTTCGATTTTATGGTCTGCAACGCGGCGCCTATTTTATTAATGTTCCGGTTGGGAATTATCTTGCCTATTACTGACATCGTAGTTATTTTTGGATTACCGGTTCACGTAAATTAGCAATATACAACTACTTAACAAAAGTAGTACTAAATTAGTACTATAACTCCAAATACGTAATATATTGTTTACGGTTACATACACTAACTACTCGTCCCCTAACTCACTGACCCGCCCGCGCCCTATTGAATCAAGCCGAAATTAAACGAACGTTCTACGAGCGCGCTACCGACCGACTCAAATCAGATATGTCACAAAATATGTCAAGGCAGTCCATTTCTATGACAGATGACAGCTGACTGATACCGCGAATTGTCAGCCACAATGACATTAAATGCCAAGTGATAGTGACATCTTTACGTTCGTTTAATATTCATGATTTAGCAATGAATTTATTTCATTCAAACTAGATCTGTACTGGTTTTCATCATAAACGTAAAAATAAGTATCTTTCAATAAAAATAGTTCGTATAATTCAATCTTTGAAAAATGTAAACAATATTGTTTAAAAGCAATATTTAATTAATTCAGTGTTGTCATATTCCACTAGAAAAATTCTCCCAAGCTGCACAAAGCATTCGCTTTAAACGTCAATCGCTCTGGGCTGCGAATGTCGGTGTAAGCGGTAAAATCAAAATGTATAGTGTACTTACGATAAGCCTACACACTACATATAATTTGATACAAATATCTCTTTTGGCACACTCATTAACTTTCGCTTTTATATTATAAGAAGTATTTAAAATGTTTCTGGCAAAAAAAAAAAACGAGTGACTATTAAAATGAATTGAGCTATTGTTAAATAAAGCAATGGATCCGATTGAATTGAAATAATCCTTATATATTTATGCATATTAAGATTTTTTTTAAGTTGGTAATCCTCATGGATGCCCAACCACCCGGGCGGGCAGCTGGGTTATGCCGGACTCTTACCAGCTAAACCCCCACTGAGTTTTCTTCTCGCACCGTACGGCGGGAACACGTACGGCGGCCGCTCCCGCAGCCCCTCCTCGCGTGGGAGCATTAAGCTCCCCTCCAACAGCAAGGCGCGCCAGAAAACACAAAGGCGCGCCTTATCTCCAAGGCCCCATCCGCAGGGCGACGGTCCAACCCCGAGACCGCCACCCAGGGGCCGTGGGCATGGCAAGCCGACACCCGCAAGGCATCCCTACAGGCATCGAACCCTCACACCCAGCGGCGGATCCGTTCTTTGGTTCCGCCGCAAACCACCAAACGGCCGCAGAGGGTAGGGAGGACGGCAACGACACACCGCATCTCCTCTTCCTCTGCGGCCCCACCGCCAACGCATCTGACGGTGCGCCCCCGTTCGGTCGCGGGAGATAGGGTGCACGGCAACGACACACCGAGACACTTCTCCTCCCGCGACCTCTCCTGGCTGCAGAGGCCAGAAAACACCGACCTCCACAGCCCCCTCGGATGCGTCCGAAGCGAGCCCTCAGCCAAGCCCGCTCGGAGCGTCCCCTCCCTGGGATCCCTCTTGGCTTCAACGCGGCGCCCCCAGCCACGGTTACTGAGCTCCCTCACCACGACAAGGTGGAGATCCCATGCATATTAAGATAACGATCTATCCCTGAAAACAATTTCCAATGCTATATTTCAGAATAATATAATGTGGATTTGATTCGAATGAACTAATTTTATACGAAACCGTTTAGTCACTTCAAAGTTCAATAAATAATCCTTAATCAGTCAGTGCAAAACTGACAGCTAATAATTGTAAGAATAATATCGTCAAATATAGCAAGGATCACATCCTGATAATTTATTTTATTTAGAATCGTCGCCTTTTATGAATTAAGACCAGTTTTTTAACTACATAGTCTTAAATAAAATTCTAAATATATAAAAGTACTAGATTACGGTAATCTCCCAACGAATAAAATAAACATATAACAACAAGTGAAACAAACACAATAAGTAAACCCATATCTTGTTCTGATATTTTTTGTTCTCCATATATGACTATCAAGTCATAATAGGGTTGTCGAATGATAAAGCCAGGTTTTTCCTTTTGGGAGGGATAAGAATGCTGACCAGTTAATTGAGTAATTGCATGTAGGTATAAGTTCCTCAGGTCACTTGATTTTTATGATGGATTATAAAGTAAATCCACCATAAATATCGACTGTATATAAAATATTAGATCTTAATTTAATTTCGTGCAAGTCGTGCAACAAAGTGAACAAAACTCGTAGTAAAGAAGTTCAACTGCTGAAAATTAATGTTGCATGTACTGTGCCATTAAGATTTTTTTATACCTACCCTCCTATTAACTCTTGCACAAAAAGTAAATATAAATAAGGCGTAACATTAACATTGTAAGTAATTATGCACTAATACACTAAGATGTTATCATATTGAATTATGATAAGCAACAGGCTAGCAGCCCTATACTTTGTAAGCTCAAGATTAGCGCTAAATTGATAACACAAAGCTAATAAATAAAATAATACAGGCAGACGAAAGGATCAACAGTTATTAGAAATCTGTAATAATATGTTGACGTTTCACAAAGTTATTTTCTTAGTCTCGTATTTACGGTATGTGCACCTATTTTTTTGTTTGTTTGTTTGTGATAATCATCTTAAAATTTTAAGGCTTTGTGGCGATCTCATTATATTAAGTACAGTTTTAACCATATTTAAAACTTGTGAATTTTATTAAGTGCAATAATTTAGTTGTGACAATAAGAAAATATTTTTTTAAGAGTGTCAATGTTCTTAAGGCAGAGTATGGATATATGAGGACAATGAGGAGAAGGTGCTTTTTGACGTACTGGCATACCTGAAATACCTGCCATGTCCTATGGAAAGTTACTTGATTTTTATGACTAGCTACGATCCGAATAAATCGTGAAGTTATTTTATTAGACTTAGATCAATTAAATCAAATAAATCCATTTTTAGACAACAGATAGACAAATTTAAACTATGATTGAATTTAACCGTCAAGTAAACTCGCTAATTGGTAGACGAAGTGGCAAGTAAGTTACGGGACAGTTTAATCACACGATTAGTGCTACTTGAGCGTCGTGTAATTGACACGTGCAGTTACGGGTGACTTTAACTGGCGATTAGTCTACTCGACACTTTACTTGTAGATGGTGAAAGAGGCCCATAAAGTCAGGCAAAGCAATTAAGACGCTTTAGACAGTAATATCTCCACCGTGTGCCAAGTAATACGTGCAATAAGTAATACGAGCCTTAATAAGGTGGATTTATGCCTCAGAATTGGACACTATTAAAGGATTAATCGGAATTAAGTCTTACTCAGTCCAACAGTCATTAATTTTGCCACTCCTCTTTTTTTCCACGTGAGGCGATTGCTGGGTTTTCCACTCCGTAGATTCGGAACTGGGCAAAAGTGTTCCGCATATTTTATTCACATAAGTTTAAATTACCATAAATATGAAATAATAAATGCTATTATCTATTGTCTTAGATTTTTTATTTGATATTTATTCGTATTGTCGTAATTTTCGTGATTACATATAGTTGCAAATTAAATAACGAAGTCTTAGCTTCTATGAGAAATTCACACAAAATATGCAAAATTTCGACAGATATACATATTACAGACGAATCACACATACATTCATTTAAACCAAATCTTACCGATTTCGTTCATTTTAAAGCATTCTTAGAAGAGTTACGATTGGATAAAATGTTATAGTCTAGTATGAAGGAGTGGATATCTATCCATTTATCTATAAGCTCTCGGTGGTCCATTTATGGTCCATTGGCCGCCTGGGCAATATGTACGTGTGTATTACAGTGTTCTTTTAAACTTCTCAAAGGTGTGTGAAGTCTACCAATTCGAACAATCTTAGGGCGGTGGACTATGACCTCAATACTCTCTCGTTCTGAGAGAAGACTCGTGCCGTGCTCGTTAAGTTTCAACTAAGATATCCTCGTAAAAGTTCTTTGTTTGTTAATTTATCTACTTTTGTCTAGATTATTTTCAGCTTCAATAATAGGACACAATAAGTCCGTAACTGGCAAACGCTTTCCAGATGACTTTCATTTCGGCGTCGCGACGTCTGCTTACCAAATAGAAGGTGCATGGAATATTGATGGTGAAATGTTTTTCACTATTTGAGATAAATTTAAAAGATGAATAAAAAATATCACTTATAGTAGTCTAATCTCCATTTCAGAAGTTTCTTTTTAAGAATTCAAAATAGCAAAATCATGTCCAACTATCCTTACGTTAAAAGCCTAATTATTGCAAGGTCATCATTATTTTAAAAAAGCACATGACATTTACAATAGAAAGTAATGTATTCTAATTGGAGATAGTTTTAAAGTTAAGGTAGCACTAGTATGTCAATTTACTGTGAAAATTTAAGGTGTTTTTTAATTGCAGGCAAAGGCGTATCTATGTGGGATTATTTTGCGCGAATACACCCTGATCTGGTTAAGGATGGTAGCAACGGAGACGTCGCTTGCAACTCTTATTATCTTTACAAAAGAGATATCGAAATGCTTAAAGAACTGGGGGTTGATACCTACAGATTCTCGATCTCCTGGCCGAGGGTCCTACCTTTCGGTACGCCAGATTATGTGAATCCCATTGGAATTGCTTACTACAACAATCTAATAGACGAGTTATTAGCGAACGATATTCAGCCGTTCGTTACAATTTATCATTGGGATTTACCACAAACATTTAACGAAAAAGGGGCTTGGCTCAATGAGAAATCTATCGATTGGCTTGGAGATTACGCTAGGGTTCTATACAAGTATTTTGGTGACCGCGTAAAAAAATGGATAACGGTGAACGAGCCACACATTCACTGCATGTTGAGTTATGTTCTTCCCTGGCATCCACCGGCGATTCGTTCTCCAGGAGTAGGATTCTATGAATGTGTTAGGAACGTACTGTTAGGCCATGCAAGAGCCTACCATATTTACAATGATGAGTTTAGAGAAACTCAAAACGGTAAAGTTGGGATAACCATTGATGTGCAATGGCCTGTCACTAACAGCAATTTAGAAAGTGATGCTGAAGCCGTGCAAGACTTCATGGCATTTGAAGTAAGTCAATATTTAAAATATTTTATTACCAAGCTATAAACTTAAGTATAACAAAGTAAATAATAAATTAATAACTTACAGTTCGATTTGGATCCCACTCTTAAATAATGCTTTCTTAGTGTTAAAACACTTTTGTAGTATTGATTCCACGCGATATTTTTCCTTTTTAAATTTTGAGACATTGATAAAACAATCAATACAACAATAACAACAATAAATACAACTCCCACACTGTTTATTCTGCATATCAATGACATGTTGCAACAAATCAGCAACATGCATTGCTATGCAGATGACAGCACGGGGGATGTTGCATACACAGGCCGTGCGAACGCCTCTCGGACACTCGTGGAAGAAAGCAGAATCCGACTTGTGTCTGAAATCGAGAACTCTCTGGAGCGAGTCTCGACATGGGGTCGACTTAATCTTGTTGAGTTCAACCCCACGAAGACACAAGTCTGCGCGTTTACCGCTAAAAAAACCCATCTGTTGTAGCGCCAAAGTTTCAGGAAATTCCGCTCACCATTAATAAAAGCTTGGGGATCCTGGGAGTTGACATCTCGTGTGATGTGCAGTACCGGGGTCATTTGGAAGGCAAAGCCAAGATGGCGTCTAAAAAACTGGGCGTTCTTAACAGAGCCAAGCAATACTTCACTGGGGGGCATCTTCTTCTGCTTTATAAGGCACAAGTAAGGCCCCACATGGAGTACTGCTCGCATCTCTGGGCTGGAGCGCCACAGTACCAACTTAACCCATTTGACTCCGTACAGAAACGAGCGGTCCGAATCGTCAACGACCCAAGGATCGCCGATCGGTTAGAACCCTTAAGCTTGCGGAGGGACATAGGTTCCCTTTGCGTGTTCTACGCATTTATAATGGTGAGTGTTCCGAGGAACTGTTTGATCTGGTGCCAACATCACCCTTCCTTTATCGCCCACTCGCTGACGGATGAGGTTCCATCCGCATCAACTGGACTCGTGGCGGTCCTCCAAGGTTCGGTTTGCGCGCTCGTTCCTACCGCGGACGTGCAAGATATGGAATGAACTTCCTCCTGAGGTATTCCCGGGGCGCTACGACATGGGGTTCTTCAAGAAAGATGTAAAAAGAGCTCTCCTCCAAAGCCGGCGATGCATTGGCGACTCCTCTGGTGTTGCAAATGTCCATAGGCGACGGTGACTGCTTTCCATCGGCCTTATGGTTAGGTCTTAATATAAAAAAAAATACAGTAAATATATTTCACGTGTATAATTATTGTATTTTTTTGTCAGTAAAACTGTAGCTGAAAACAGCCCAAAATGCATCCTTATACATTTTCACTTTTGTCACTGTGGTACATTGATTTATTTTTTCTGCAGATCGATTTCTATATTCAACCAATATTCTCTAAAGAAGGAAATTATCCAGAGCGAGTTATCAGGCGAGTAGCTGAGGCCAGTAGAAGGCAAGGGTACAACGAATCTCGACTTAGACCACTCACTGGAGAACAAATCAAATATTTGAGAGGATCTGCCGATTTCCTTGGATTGAATCATTACACCAGCAAAGTGGTTTACAGAAACGAATCGCTTCGTGGCACCTTTGAGGTGCCGTCCGTGTTCGATGATTTATGGGTTGGAATGTATGGCGATCCTTCTTGGCCCCATTTTAGTTATAGTGTATGGATATATGTAAGTAGATGAACTATGTACTTGATTAATTAAACTGACGAGCTGGTTTTAGACATACTTACAATCTTGCATGCCTTTACTCTTTAATATCAAATGCTGGGTATGTGTCTTCTTGATTCCGGATTGAAGAAGCAAACGAGCATGCGGTCAATGTGCTGGTTACTAGTCACTGTCGCATATGAACATCTGTAAGCAACTTCATATAGAACAGGGGTTCTACCTGAAGTCAATTACAGATGCGTTGCAACTCCTGAGAACTTCGATGTTCCCATGATATAAAAGTCAGCAACCAAAAAACTTTATTGGTAAACTACGCACACATGTGAGAACCTTTTTTCAAAGAACTCTCAGTGTAGGTTACCTCACGATGTTTTCCTTCGGCGTAAAGCAGTGATAATTAATTTAAAAAAAACACACAAAAATAAAGTGACGCGTGCCTGGAATTTTAAGCTAGGACCTGGGAATTCCAATCAAGATGGCAAGTTTCAACCATAAGGCTATCACTGCTCGTAGTTAATCCCACACATAGTATAACAAGAAAATATTTTTTTCAGGAGTACGCACCTGGTTTTTACAATATACTGATGTACATTAAAACCCAATATGGAAATCCCGAAGTCTACATCACCGAGAACGGAATGTATACAATGGGGGCTACTTCCTTGATTGATAATGAAAGGGTGCAATACTACAGGAACTATTGGAGTGCCTTGTTGGATGCCATATATGACGGCGCTAATATAAAGGGTTACTGTGCATGGAGTTTATTAGACGTCTTTGAATGGGCAGACGGATACCAGTAAGAAACGATATAAATTATCTTAACACTCACAACGGTATACAATTGATACCTAAAACTTTGTCTTAAAGAATAAGCACATGAACATACAGGTCACTCAATGGTATAAAGTAACGATAGCCAAAAATTTAGGAAAGAACTGTCAAGATTGTTATTTTTAAATTAAGATAGGATTTGGATATTTGAGGTCGTCCAGAGATGCTTTGCTACCACTTTTAGAGACCCTCAAAACCGAAAAACCGTTAATTGAAGTGTTTAAGCATAGCAGAAAATTAACCACAAAGAATTTAATTTCACCAATATCACTTTTAAATAATACGAATTATTTTTGAAGGTCACTGTTTCCAACTTGTCCTTTAAGATAAAAGTGGTAAATTGTTTATGGAATTATAATAAAAAATGCTATAGCTGCGATAGCACGATTATCTTCAATTTATACCGATAGATTACTGGGGGTCTTCTGTACTTTGCTATCACTTCCCGTTATTGCCGTCTTAATACATATAATCTATTCGATTTAGATATGTTTGAAGAATACCTATTTTTTAGACAACAATTTGGGCTCTACGCAGTGAATTTTGAAGATCGAAACAGGGAAAGAAGAGCAAGAAAATCAGCTTTGGTGTATAAAGAAATGATTAGAAGCAGAGTCATCGATTATAACTACGAAGTCGATCCATATGCTACGAGAAATGGTGGAAATGTACATATAATGCAAATTTTATTTATATTTTGTATAGGTTTATGTTTTAACTGTGTGTATTAAGTGTGTGTAACATATTTAATACGTTAGATCTGTTATCTAGATGGATGTTATTTTATTTGTTGTGTTAATTTATATATTAGACTTCAAAACAATATGATTTTGTACTACACATCAAGGGCATGTTTATATGTTGAAGTCAAGGCTTCATAGATCATAATTTAAAAAATATCGCCACTCCCAAAACTTGTAATATACTCGTATCTGCTTGCTTATTTTTGAAGATTACGTATTACGGGCCATCGTAATTAAGTTAGCATATTAGGCTAGTCCTTAAATTCTAAGCATGCACAAATTGTTAAGTGTTGCAGATTTTTTAATCATAATATTGAAAAGTGTGTGTTAATATTTGTTAAATGTATGTAACCTAACACATTGATCAGCTAGAATAGCTAACGCCGGTGAAGAATGAAACATCTGTTAGTAGTTCGCTTTATATTATTTTCTTACCATTTAAACAAAACATTTTTTGATTCATGTTAATAACACTGCCCTCAAATAATTTCTTTAGAGTCCATGAAACATCTGACAAAGTTTTTCTCATTTTCTTTCATTCATATTTTACAAAAGTTCCACTGTGGTGTCATCACACTCAGGTCGCAAGTTAATGTGCAAAACTGCAAAGGTTTTGTTGTCAAAAAAATACTAGAGAAGTAATATTAAAGAAGAAAGAGAAATATACTTAATTGCTTAGTTTTATGGTACAGACAAGATATATGTTAAATAAATTATTACATTTTTAACATTTCGGCCTCCTTGAATCTCCCTTCCTTTGGCGAAATCTTCATACAAAATCAGAATTGATTATATTTTTCATAAAGTTTCTTTATCAACATTTTTATAATACAGGCTCGTACTGCGTAGCAGCTGCAAAGTATTAAGTACCTAGTAGGTAATAATTGTAATAAAAAATAATGAGATCCATGTGAAGCGCTACATCGCTTACTTGTAACAAAAAGTACAACTAATAAAAAAATGTGAAGCTACGACATGGACAAGCGACGCGGCAAGCATACCTATGTCAATCAGCGGCAACGGCTACTTATAGCACTAGTGGAATACATTCTCGTTTAATAAGTATTTGTGACGAGTAAATTTTATTGGGAGGGAGCGTCGGTTTTTTGTCACAAATCAAAGGGAGTTTGCCGCAAGCGCTTGTGACACGTCCACATGTTTGCTAACACTCAGTCTTGATTGTGTTTGTGCACTGGTGCAATAAACATACGCTCGTCTTTTAAAAAATATTGGGTGAACATAATTACTTAAATATGAGTAAATGTATGTTTCGTGCATAATCTTTTGTTTTGTTTTTTTAAATTACTTATGCTAAATATTAAAGGCGATACAATTTCTATGTCCATCATGTCCGTCGCGCTTGCCTCTTCAGAACATAATAACCAAAATAATAACTCGCAAGCGTGTGGATAGTGATGTTTGATTCCCAAAATGAAGCCAAACGTTTTTAGAGATTTGGAGTTTGCGGCAAGCGGCAAGTGTGTGGACACGGCATTTAATGAAGAAATTAAATTAAAAAAATAAAGGCTCACTATCCAAAGTATCGTTTTTACGGCACTAATTTTACAATAGGCGTTTTTTGGATAAAATTTCGTCTTTAAATTGATTTTTAACTGTGCATGCAAATTTTCGTCTCGCTCGTTGCTGACGCTCAACGTCGACGACGACGCTCGGTAATCATTTTTATCACCAACTCTCCCAATAAATTGGGTAAATAGACATAGCTATTCTGATGGCAGCATTTTTCTTTTTGATTTCCTAGTTCCACAGGTAAAGCAAAAGTGATTTACTAAAGATAATTAAATCTCACATATTTAACCAATTTATCAGGAAAAAAGTTAAACGGATTAAAAAAAAAAAACATTATGAGAAAATTATGATTATTTTAAATAAATGTTGGCAAATGAATTGTTAATTATTGCGCTTGAAATCATAAATTATGAACTAATCGTTCCAAAAACAAATTAGCACAGTTTCAATGTTGTTTTAATTTCATTTAGAATTGCCATGATACAAAATTTACCCAAAAAATATTTTCGCTGAGAACAGATTTATCCGGTCCTGTGTTTTCTGATTCCAGTGGTTTCCCGCTGTCTTTTTTAGGCTATCGGTTCACTTAGTGAAGGGGTGATCTGTGTTCCTTTTGCCTAAGTTTGGTCGCCATTCTAAGACGTCTCTTCCCCATCGATTATCGGTCCTTCGAGCGATAGGGCCGACCCATTGTTTTTATTACTACTAAGTTTGAGAGCTATATTGCTTATTAACTTTGTAAGTTTTGTTTGACCATGGATTTTACCGCTGTGTTCTTTATTTCATTTTCCCAATAATAGATTTATATCATTAAATTTAGGCTAATTTTAGATTTAAATAACTAAATTATTATACTTTGCAACGATTTCAACCTATAATATTTTTAGTTTTCTGTTCCCAAAGGGTAAAACAGAACCCTGTTACTAATACTTCGTTGTCCGTCTGTCTATCACCAGGCTATACCTAATGATCCGTGGTAGCTAGACAGTTGAAATATTTAGTAAGTTTTGTCATGTTTAATGAAGATCAGTATAATATTATTTCATAATTCAATATTATGGGAAACTGTCGATCAAACTGGCAACTTTTGCCTTGTGATAGGTCACGTGACGGCACGTGAAATGGCATAGACAATTCATCCATTCGTCAGTTTTCGGGCGAGGAGGCAGCGTACATTGGTGTTATAGCGAGCGGCCTGCCAAAAGAAAACTGAAACATGGCAAAATCTATGTCGGCTACACAGGCCAGCAGGGAACATGTCCTTGCTGTGTCCAGAGACTTCATATCCCAGCCCCGTCTGAGTAAGTACACGATGTTTTACGCCATACTCCACATATTTAGTATAATCTCGTAATGTCAAGTTATCGATTTTGCTGTTCGTTCCTGTATTTTGTTTGGCCTTCCTGCCAACTCCAGTTTTCATATAGCTCATCTTAATGTAGTATAAATGTGGCTATCTAAAATTATCTTGAGGTGTGCCGTAATTTGACTGTCTCAATTGATCATCTCCGTGAGTTATTGCGTTCTGGATCTTATTCAAGTGATAACTAATCTATTATCCTAGAATTACGTAAAGTGTTAAGTTTTTGCTATTATTACACTAGATTTAAAGCTAATATTAAATGTATGAGCCAATATTCTTATTAGAAAAATCCTTTCCATAGGTAACTGCCCATTTTTTTTTCATAAGTAAAAGGTCAATTTCGTATTCAGCCTTGATCCCGTAGGATAATGTTTGTATTGCTAGGTCGATCAATAATGGTGAAAATGTTCTATCGTTTTTCTGGGTCATGGATTGTAATTGCCTTTGATGAGAAAAAAAATGTAACTTATTACCTAAAAGAGAAAATTAGGTATAAGCATTATAAACTATTTAAAAGATTGTATACTGTAAAATAAAATGTGCAATGAACAAAAAAAATACTCATATGACAGTAATCCTTGTAAGATTGTCATGTGATTTAAGTGTTACTTGATCAGCTGATCAAATACCATGTATCTTCCTCAACAGTGTATGAACATAACATAATTTATTTCAACATTGTTCATTCACTTCCACCCATTTGCTGGTTATTGTGAATTACTTTGTAAAAAGAAAGTGATTTTACAGTTCAAACTCAAAAGTTATCACAGATTAATAATATTTTTTAATCATCAATGGATGCTTGCTCTTGCTATTAAAATTGTTAAAATATATTTCACCTCAGCTTGTCAAGAAAAAATCCTCCCAAATCTATTCATTTACTAATATTTATTGATGTTGATTATCTTATATTTTGCAAGGTGGAAAATATCATTGGTTACTGTTGTCTTTGACCTTCAATAGGTGTTTTTTGGACTCATTACATTTTATGAGCTATGAATAATAGGGAAACAATCATTGTAAATCCTTGAAATACAAATTGGACAGTAAGAATAAACATTTCAGTACATGTTATATTAAGCGGTGTAAGGACGGAGGAATAGAATATATATTAACACTTATTACCATTCTGCCATTGAACAGAGATGGTTCAAATTTTGCTTATTTGGAACTACCTACTAACATAAAATCTTTATTAGCGATCTGAATAAAGATAACTTTTACAGTTACTAAAAGCACTTCAAATGTATGTAAGTTTTTACCAGGTGGTAGAACCAGTGTAGTTCGAGCAGGCAGGTACCACCACCACACCCATTTTTAACCGACTTCTTAGCATGAATATTTCTTGCGTTATAATGGAAGGGTGTGGTTGCCGGCACACTTTTTATATGAGGCAACCATTGTAGTCCTCAGGCATAGCAACACACCTGTAATTGACTTCTGATAGAATCCATGTTCTATATGAAGTTGGTTACAGATGTCCATGGGCAGCAGTGACCACTTACTAACATCCACTTCAAGCTTGTTTGCTACATCAATCAAATCAAAGTTACATTGGCAATTATTCATGTATTAAACACTTATTTTACCTTTGTAAGACAGAAATTCTTGCATAATATCTAATATATCATTTTCCGCAGCATATAAGACGGTGTCTGGTGTGAACGGGCCGCTGGTAATCCTCGATGAGGTGAAGTTCCCCAAGTTCTCTGAGATTGTCCAGCTTAAGCTTGCAGATGGCACCCTTCGTTCGGGACAGGTGTGTATTGAAAGTTCTCAGTAGTGTAGTAAAATTATTGGGAAATATATTGCTTTGTTTTATATGAAAAATCTTTTTTTTTATTAGTATATTTTTTGATATGGGTATTAAGTTTTCTACATTTTTCTTATTTTTTTTTAATTTGAAGTATTTTCATGCATTAGTGTTCTTGACCACTTTAAAATAGAATAGAAATTTCTATTACTTTTAAAAATTAAGACTCCTCCTTATTACTTTTAAAAATTAAGACTAAGGAGTGGGGTAATGATTGTAGTGGTACTTAAAAAGAAGGTAATTCTCTAAATTTGAATTAATTATTACATACATACATATTACATATCCTAAATGCAATTTTTAGTAATCACAACATAATACATGCATTTTTTACGAAATAAAATTAATGTTGTATACAAGGGATGTTTCAGTGACTATACAATGAACATAAAAATTAAATACGTTAAATTAAGAATTTGAATGTAAGCCTAACTTGGTGACTGCCGTTTTAATTACAAGTTTAGTGTATAAAATGTAAATCCGTTTTTGGCTGTAAGACTTGTAACGTATGATTTGTAACTTATTAAACTAAGAGCTGTGGATTTTGTGACTGAAATAAAATAAAAAAAAGATACTGCTCACTGAATAGTAACAAGGTGCAAAGTGTTACATGTAAGGACATTCTATACAACTGATGTTGTATACAGGTGTTGGAGGTCAGCGGCTCCAAGGCCGTGGTGCAGGTGTTCGAGGGCACCTCCGGCATCGACGCCAAGAACACGCTCTGCGAGTTCACCGGCGACATTCTGCGTACGCCAGTGTCTGAGGATATGTTGGGTGAGGCATTAAAATACTTGAATAAATAACCACCTCATATTATCCTACTACCGCGCGCCGGTCTCCTTCAGATTAAAAATCGCGTTGGGCAAGTGTAAATTGGTAGTTTACTCATACATTATTGGATACTTTTTTATTTTTTTTAGAGAACTCTGGTTAGATTCCCATCAAGTTAGAGTTAGGTTAGATTATCAGATGAATATTAATTTTACTGTAAAGATAATTAATTTTAGAAGAACATGTGATCTGAACATAGTGGAAAAGTAGCCGGGGATTCAAACCTTGGATCCTCATTAGAGAGCCCTAATTTTAATGATATAGGCTAATGTCGTCAATCACTGCTCACATGTATGAAAATATATGTATGACATCATGGACTTTTCTTGTTTTGACTCAGGATCTCTATGGTATTAATAAAGTTTTCAGTTATATGCCAAATATAGTAATAATAATGACATATACAGGCAAAAAATTATATATTTTTTACAATTCCTTAAAATTTTCATTAAGTACTGAACTGTTAGGACTGGAAAATTTAAAAAATGCCCTCGACAAAACTAAGAGTGTGTTCCATTAGACGTTCAAAAAGTTCACGCTCACGACCGCAGTTTTTCCTGTTCCACTAGCTTGTGAGCGTTCCTGACATAATCTCTAGTGGAAAGATCACTTCACCCACCTTATTAGATGGGTCGCCGTGAGCGTCGCGTGGGCGTAAGCCATAACGTCATGAGTGACGTATTCGCCGCGACCACAACGACCGCGGTCGTCTTGTGGAATGACCTTTTGGGCGTTTAGGCCTTTGTGAGCGTCTTCTGGAACGTGCCCTATATATTATGTTAAACTCAATGTAATTTTGTTATAAATTCGTGCAATAATCTGATAGCTAAAGATTTTTAGGTAATGCATCTTTGATGTCGATATGTTTTTACAAGGCACTTTGAGCACGCCTGGCGTGTTGCTGTCATCACGATAAAATTTACAGGAACATGCATGGTGTGTGTTAGCACTGAAAGTGTTAAACTGTTAGTGTTGCATATAGACGTTCCGCGTATCGGAGTGGTTACCATACCGGTCTGACGCGCAATGGGTCCCGGGTTCGATTCCCGGACAGGTTTTCTGAATGATGAGTTTAGATTCATGTTCTGGGTCTGGATGTTTGTGTATTTATCTTGTGTGTCCATGGCACCCACGACACAGGAGAAAATCCTAGTGTGGGGCTATGAGTGTAGAAAGCATCTGTTAGACTAATACCACTATGCAAAGTGATTATTCAACATTATATTATTTCACAGGTCGTGTATTCAACGGCTCCGGCAAACCCATCGACAAGGGTCCCCCAATTCTTGCGGAGGACTTCTTGGACATCCAGGGACAGCCCATCAACCCCTGGTCTCGTATCTACCCCGAGGAGATGATCCAGACTGGTACGATTAACAACATCCTTTTGTTCATGATTTCATAAACTACATTTTATAGTATTTCTATCGATTTGTGTATTAAAATTGGATCTTGATTGTTAGGTGTGTATCTTAATTATTTCATGTCCCATTTTTATCTATAGACATTCAAAGTAGCAGATGCATGTTGTAGCGAAAAAAATAAATAGTAATCTTCTATACAACATGTACTCAGATACTAATCGGTATTTGTACGTCCTGCAATGTTATCGCGCAGAAGTAAGTAGTAGAAAGTGGTAAGAATATTGTATAGAGAAATATGATTTTATTTGCTGCAGTTTGACCTCTTACTATATATTTGTTTCTCTTGCATACTTCTATTAAAAAAATATATGCTAACAAATCCTTTATATACACATACGAACATGAACGAAAACACGTACAACAACACACAGAGATAATACACACACATAAACACACAAACACAATTTGTGTTTTAATATGACGTATCAAATTTTATACTTTACCTACAGGTATCTCCGCCATCGACGTGATGAACTCCATCGCCCGTGGGCAGAAGATCCCCATCTTCTCGGCCGCCGGTCTGCCTCACAATGAAATCGCCGCCCAGATCTGTAGGCAAGCCGGTCTTGTCAAGGTATGTTGTATAGGTGTTTTCAAATTGTTAGAATACATTAGTTGCTGATTAAGTTCCAGACAGATTAATTGTGTAGGTTCGTTCTACTGACGGGTTCCTAAATTGTGTTAAACGAAAAGTTGAAAAAATTTTTATGTTGACATTTACATTTTGTGATGGCTTAGGTCCACCTATCTTCTGAAAATTTGCTACTTTTCTGAAGGCATTGGAATTATTTATGATTTTCTACTAGATTACTAGTTCCGCCAGTCTTCTAGCTGGGGCTGTTTTATATAATCTTTATATCACTTCTGTGATACATATGAAAAAAATATAGCATAACTATTTATGTTGTATATAATATTTATAAATTTTGTAATTTAGTCTAATTTTTATATTTTTACGAATCCATATGTTAATAGTGTTATTTATTCTTATAACAGTTATTGTCCATCAGCAGGTTATCCAAACAGATACTTTGAGACAGCGCTCAAAATAACGCATTAAAAATACAATTTAAAATGCGTCATACTTATAAAGTGGTTAAAATCCCAAACATAAAAGTTCTAAATCACACCTACAAATATATACTATGACCTTTAAAGTAATTCTAAGCATTTCTCACCCAGCTCCCCGGCAAGTCAGTCCTGGACGACCACGAGGACAACTTCGCCATCGTGTTCGCCGCTATGGGTGTGAACATGGAGACGGCCAGGTTCTTCAAGCAGGACTTCGAGGAGAACGGCTCCATGGAGAACGTGTGCCTGTTCTTGAACCTCGCCAACGATCCTACCATCGAGAGGATCATCACTCCACGTCTGGCGTTGACCGCTGCTGAGTTCTTGGCGTATCAGTGCGAGGCAAGTTTCCATGATTATTTAAAAGTGAAATCTAAGAGGCGGTGAGCATTTTTTGGGTGTATAAAAATCATGGAACTCGCGTCATCGTCACTGAACGATTTTCATGAGCTATATGTATGTATATACTATGTAAGTAGATACCCCTCCACAATTTTTTAGTTTTTACTTCTGTTGGCAATCAAGTCTGCCTCTTTTTCTAGAAGATTGAAGTCACAAATACATATGCAGTCCCACTGATGGTAAGTGGTCACCGTCTGTCGCTAACGATCCCACCGTCAAGAGGATCATCACGTCTGGCCTGGACTGCTGCAGAGTTCTTGACTTATCAATGATAGGTGACTTTTAAATTTTTTTAAATCATAAAACTATGTAACCATAGAACTACTATTCCTGCGACTTGTATACCGTTTTACCACGGTAATGTAAGTATATTGAACGTAAACGGTGAGTATTGAAGAAACAACATAAACCCTGAGTGAGTGCACTAAAGACAATGCCATATTGCTGTATGAGGAAACACGTTTTCTCCTATCTGCGACACATATTATGTTTATTATTGAGTTAGGTTTTACTTATTTTTGACACCATTGATTTCGAAACTAGCACATTAATTTCGAAACCAAAAAATGAATCTGATTGTACTAATATTAAGAAAAAGTAAATTAAGTCAGTCCGTCTAATTTTAATGAATATTTGTTGTTCATCCGTACAGAAACACGTGTTGGTAATCCTGACCGACATGTCTTCGTACGCCGAGGCCCTGCGTGAGGTGTCCGCCGCCCGTGAGGAGGTGCCCGGACGACGTGGTTTCCCAGGTATACTGGCCTTTTAGCGCCGCTTTGGTTATGTTTATCATTGTATATTTCATCATCATGTCATCATCGTCATATTGAGTACCCTATGTGTTATCTTATTAGAGATTTTATATTTGATTTTAGATTCGATGTTTACGTAAGTGGTAGAACCAGTGTAGTTCTCCTATTAGTAGCGTGAATTATCACCTATTTTTAGCGTGAAGCATTTCTTGCGTTTCGGTAGAAGGCTATGGTTGCCGGCATACTTTCACATGAGGCGACCATCATAGTCCTCGGGAGTATCAACGCATCTTTGATTGACTTCAAATGGATCCCATGTTCTGTATGAAGTTGATTATAGATGTCCATGAGCGACAGTGACCACTCGTTTGCTACTTCAGTATAAATCTAAAAATGACACTTCAAAAAACATATGTTTTATATACTACATTACTAATATATAACCATCCCCCAGGTTACATGTACACGGATTTGGCTACCATCTACGAGCGTGCTGGGCGTGTGGAGGGCCGCAACGGGTCCATCACTCAGATCCCCATCTTGACTATGCCTAACGACGACATCACTCACCCCATTCCCGATTTGACCGGGTACATCACTGAGGGACAGGTAATTGTGACGTGTTGATTATAAACATGTAGTTAGTTTCGTTGTAAACGAGCGTGCCGGTAGAGTGGTAGGCTGCAACGGGTCCATCACTCAGATCCCCATCTTGACTATGCCTAACGACGACATCACTCACCCCATTCCCGATTTGACCGGGTACATCACTGAGGGACAGGTAATTGTGACGTGTTGATTATAAACATGTACTTATGTTTCGTTATAAACAAGCGTGCCGCTAGAGTGGAGGGCCGCAACGGGTCCATCACTCAGATTCCCATCTTGACTATGCCTAACAATGTCATCACACACCCCATTCCCGATTTGACGGGAGATAGAACCAGTGTAGTTCGATCGGGGAAGTACCACCGCCACACCTATTTCTAGCGTGAAGCGTTTTTTTGCGTTTCAATGGTGGGTGTGGTTGCCGGCACACTTTTATATGAGGCGACCATTATAGTCCTCAGGAGTAGCAGCGCATCTGTGATTGACTTCAGATAGAACACATGTTCTACATGTAGTTGCTTACAGATGTCCATGGGCGGCAGTGACCACTTACCATCAGGTGGACTGCATGCTCGTTTGCTACTTCAATCAAATAAAAAAAAAAGTAGGATAAGTTCAATAACCATATTCACATATGTCGGCGCGACACCGCGTATTTATGAAAGACACGTCGCCGATAATAATTATTTTAGTTAGTTTAAAGATCGATAATTGTTTGTTTATTGAATTAGCAATATTTAATGATTTTTAGAATTGTAATTTAGTTTACCCTCCATAAATTTGTTATTGTCGCCAAACATTGTTATAAAAAGGCGAGCGAACGCCGGTAGAAAAAGATTCTTGTTTAACTGTCGAAGCGATAGGACCTACTCTAATGTGAATAAATCGAAGAAGTTTACTCCTGTGTTTTACTTGAAATCTTCAAGAATGAGTAATGAAGACCTCGACCATTCGGATATCATATCCACTTCGTTATCTATACTATAATAAATATATAATATATATACCGTCTCCCTACAGATCTACGTAGACCGTCAGCTGCACAACAGGCAGATCTACCCGCCCGTCAACGTGCTGCCGTCTTTGTCCCGTCTCATGAAGTCCGCCATCGGCGAGGGCATGACCCGCAAGGACCACTCCGATGTCTCCAACCAGCTGGTTAGTCATTTTTTAACTTCAATGTCTTCAAGATGGATGTATGTAGCCACTAGTCGTGTAACGGATATTTGCATTCCTAAGATTTGTGCGAATGTTTTGGGAACTACAGTTTGACGATCAAATAAATAAGTCGCCAAATGTACAGATTACCGCGCCCTACATTACGACTAGCGGTCATGTTCATGTCAAATAAAAAAGAAACCGAATATTTGCATTCGTGAATGCTAATAAGAATTGATTTCTTCATTTTGTAGAAATTACCAGGACTGTGGTGAATTTTTACCAGGTAGTAGAACCCGTGTCGTTCAACCGGGGAGGTACCACCGCCACACCTATTTCTAGCGTGAAGCAGTTCTTGCGTATCGATGGAAGAGTGTCGTTGCCGGCACACTTTTATATGAGGCGACCATCTTAGTCCTCGGGAGTAAACCCCAACGCATCTGAGATTGGCTTCAGACAGAAACTTGAAGTTCGTTACAGATATCCATGTGCGGCAGTTACCATTTACCATCAGATGAACTGCATGCTCATTTGCTACTTCAATCGGATAAAAAGATCAAAAAACAAGCAAAAATATCGCTTACCGGTATTGCACTTATAACAATTTATGTGGGCCACGTATAATGGTTTACTGAGGGTTGACGACCCGCGAAACGGAGCAGCTATTAAACCGGTCTAACACGCTGTGGGTTATGGTTTTATGATGAATTTCTGTCCTGGGTCTGGGTGTTTGTGTATTCGCCATTGTATGTGCATGGCACCCACGACACACGAAAATCCTACGGCGGGGCTGTAAATGTACAAAATGTGATATGTAATTCCATTATCGATCAGCATACCAGGTGTTAAGGTTGTATGATATTTCAGTACGCGTGCTACGCCATCGGCAAGGACGTGCAGGCGATGAAGGCCGTGGTCGGCGAGGAGGCGCTGACGCCGGACGACCTGCTCTACCTCGAGTTCTTGACCAAGTTCGAGAAGAACTTCATCACCCAGGTACATTGAAATAGTTTTACTGTTTACACAGATATGTCCACAAATTCGCACTTGGTCAGCGCGGTGGACTATGGCCTAAACTCTCTTATTCTGAGAGAAGACCCGTGCCCAGCAATGGGGCAGTAATGGGATGACGACGGTACAGATATATTGTGATCAAAATTTGAGTGATACTTTTTGCTACATAATTTATTTTATCCTCAGCATTTTTATAGATAAGGCCTTTATACAGGTAAAAGGTAAGGATAAAATAAGTGACATATACCCTATATGTGATACTTATTCATTTGATTATATAGTTTTATTTATACGGATTATTAAGTATTTGTAGTATTATTAAGTATTAAGTATTTATTTATACGGATTATAAGCTCATTTTTATGCATTAACTTTATTTAAGGTATTTATGGCATAGTAACTGTAAACATTATTTAGTTTTCATTAACCTAAATAATTACGAAAGTCTTTAATAAACCATAAAATATAAGACATCTTCAAATGTCTGTTTTGTTAATGTTACGATAACAACTACTTGAATGCAATATTAGAATATGATTTCATTTGTTTTGATGACAGTCGTAGAGAATAAATATGTAAATGCCGCAATCAAATCGCATAAAAGTTACGTCGTCGTCAACCCATTATTATCCCACAGCTGGGCACGGGTCTTCTCTCAGAACGAGACAGTTATAGGCCATAGTCCACCGCGCTGGCCAAGTGCGAATTGGTGCGAAAAAAGTTACACATCCTTTAAAAAACGTAATAAATATACAACCACACACTTTCACACTTTCACATGAGGCGACCATCATAGTCCTCGGGAGTTGCAACGCATCTGTGATTGACTTCAGATGGAACCCATGTTCTGTATGAAGTTGATTACTGATGTCGCAGGGCGGCAGTGACCACTTACCATCAGGTGGACTGCATGCTCGTTTGGTACTTCAGTCAAATAAAAAAAAACCTCTTTCCTTTGGGAACTCTTAAAAAACTTTTCCATTTTAACAGGGTAACTACGAGAACCGCACAGTGTTCGAATCCCTCGACATCGGCTGGCAGTTGCTGCGTATCTTCCCCAAGGAGATGTTGAAGCGTATCCCCGCGTCCACTCTCGCAGAGTTCTACCCCAGAGACTCCCGCCATTAAACCCGCAATACACCGCGTTCGACGTTCTAGCGTGAAGTTGCACTTTATAATGTTGCTATGATCGCATTTTACATAACGCCTCTTTACAAGAACCTATCTTGAAAACTACAATTTTTATTGGAGGCCAATTGAAGTTACACGAAATAAATTTCCTTAAAATGAATGGACTTACACAGACCTAATACGATCGTTATAATTACCTAATGACTAACCGGCAAATTTAAGAAAAAGCATGATAATTATGGAAGTTAACAAAAAAGGTCAATGTGTACTTGCCACGTTGTTGTAAAGAGGCGAAGACCAGTCCTCAAGAGTAGCAACGCATCTGTGACTAACTTCGGATAGAAAATATGTTCTATGTGAAGTTGCTTACAGATGTCCATGGGCGGTAGTGGCCACTTAACATCAGGTAGACTGCTCGTTTGCTATTCTAATCTTGTATAAGTGTGTTGAACATCAAATGTAGATTAATTTATTCTCTTATTCAGCAACTATATAGAAAAAAGAAGCATTGCTTACGTTAATAAATTATAGTACATCTAAATAACGTAAGAATGCTTCGAAGTGCATTTATCAGTATTTCATTTTGTGGCAGAAGTACGTTATTTTTGTTTTACATCGAATTCCATTATTTTAAACTTTTGCCACGAAAATTATAGAGAAGCTTTAGAAATCTTCAACATTGGCAGAGATTATTACTATAGCGGTATTTATTCTTAAACTCTAGCCGAGGACGTTAGGATGTCGGACCGCGGATACAATGTAAGATATTATACTGTTTATTAGTAAGTTGTTAATAGTTTATTATTATGGATTACGATCAAGTTACAAAATTACTACAATCGTGTTGCTATATAATAATTTAAAGATGTCTATCCTAAGGTACATACGCCTTGAGTAAATTGTAGCTACTATATAAAGAAATGTTGCCGTCATAATGTATATATTCCTGTCATATAAAGTAGTGTGGTGACAAATTATTTAACTGTATTTATAGATGCCATTATTATGTTGGTGCTTGTGACACTATGAAATTACTATACAGACAATATTGTATATTATTTTTGTGCACAAATTGTTAAATGTGTTCAAAAGTTAATCGAAATTGCAATAAATGTATCGGTAAATTATTCTGACGTAACATTGAATACACGTCGCGTGATATTTCTAGCTTGTTCACTCTATAAATGTTTGTAAAATAAAAGTGTATTATTTTCATAGCCCCGTAACTAGTGTTACATTCCAAATCGAGTTTTCCTGTTCACTTCCAGCGGACACTGTAAGTTAATGTGTTAAGTGAATTAGGATACTGTTGTTTGAATGGAAATAAAAAGTATAAAGTTTATTGTTATTTTATTTACCGAATGCAATGAAGTCCTGAAGATTTAGGAGGATTATAAGAATAATGAGATTAATATTAAAATATGATTTTAATTGCATGATTTGTCTGCAGTGACCCTCATTTTTTTGTTTTAACTGCTTTATTTATAAGAAATGTACGAAAAGGTATTCTGTGGTAATAAAAAAAATAGATACCAAATTGAAGATCCATATTATAATTTTATTTGGTATTTTTCCATTGTTGAAATGAGAGCATCGTATCTTTTATCAGTTTTCTATTCCTCATTTTAGATAACAAGTTTGACCTAGTTTAAAGTGAGGGTAATCAAGATGTGTTTATTCTTTGGTAGAACTCGGCTCTTATTTTTTTCATCTTGCATAAAGCGCCGGTGATTTGGATTCGAATTCAAGGACCAATTTTTGTAGTAAAACTTTTTAACATGAGGGTAAATAGAAAACGGATACAGCGAGTCACGAAAATGAGGGGCAGAAATACTAGGGCAACAGAAATATGGAGGTGCGATTCTTTCAGAGTGCCTGCGTCTCGGTCTTATCGTGTGAACGGGACGCAAATAGAGTTTGTACTAAGGCGCGAGTGAGACAGAAATATACTCTCGGTTCTTTTCATAAAGGCGGAGACACATTTGTCTCTTTCATATGTTACTACTTAGACGGTAGTATAAAAATTCTATTTATTAATCCCAAATATTCAATTTAAAAGTACTAGGGTCATATAAGTATGGAGGAGGTTAATGATTATCAGTGACTGTCTCTTTCGCTCTAAGCGTGTTGAAGCAAGGTGCGAGCGGGACCACAATAGGGTTTGTACTAATTTGCGAGCGAGACAGATATACTGTTGATTTCTTTTCATAACTTTGAAGATTTCTCTTTTTTACGTACTAGACGGTAGTATATAAAATAAAATGGAATTTAAAATGAATATTGCAAATTTACTAGGGCAATTTAATTATGGAGGAGATGAGAAGTTCAAAGAAATTCTGCATTTCTCAAGGCTCGAAAATCTGAAGAGCTAGATTTGTATAAATATTTAAAGTTACACTTGTGACAAGTGAACTTTTTAGGCATTTTAATATTATTTAAACATTCGCGAATGCGTTTGTTTTTTTTTTGTTTTTAGTGTAGGGCCGCAGGATCTAAATTTAGGCAACCTTTTTTTTATCGCCAAACTGCAGTTCGATTCAATTATAATACATTTGGCGACTTTTCTTGCGAAGTCTTGTAATTCAATAATAATAGCAAAACCGAATGTTTTTTTCCAGCCATTCTTGCGAATGCGAATGTTCAAAAACATGCGAATATTCGTTATATCACTATTAAAGATATGATAAATAAATTATTGATAGTATTATGAAGTAACTGTACCCCGCGGTTTTACCCGCATGGAAACATCCCTAAATTGTAATTAATTACAATAGAGCACGTGGAATTGATAATTGAAAAATACTAAAGTTTAAGATAAAAAATATTCCTTAAATTAAATTAAATTTAAGTCTGATGCAATTTCAAACAGATAATTAAAACAAGTAACACTTTTACACTAAAGTAGTCGAAACTCGACTACTTTAAAATCTAAGGTAATATTTTATTTATGATAGTTATAAGACAAGTAAAGTCAGGGCATTATTATATTAATACGTGAAGCAAAAATTTGTGACGGATTTTTAAGTAATATGCCGCGGACGGATTAGTATGAAATTTTGCACGGTTATAGTGGACGTAGAGAAGGAGTGCAGAATGTTAATATTTTTTTCAATTATCGCATATATCATACATAAAATCAACTAAAAATACATTACACACACTACCATGCATTTGTCACAAACACATATGTACTTAGTAAATGAAATAGAACATTTAATGTCTTACTATGAAAAGACACAACGTCAAGAATGTCAGATGACATTTGATTTGAATTAGAGAAATATTCGTACTAATTTGGACAATATGAAGTTTAGTTTTTTAATTTAAATTACGGTCGAATTTCGGCCGATGCGACGGGCGACTAGTATAAATAAAACAACTAATTGATTTCATTAACTATATTAAATTTAAGATTATTACAGTTTCAAAAGTGCAAATTAAATGCCCTCCAAAATGATGTCTGCGGATGTTAACACTGGAATGAAAGTTACCTTTTGTTAGGTATAAATGGGTATTTCCTTTCAGTTTACGAATAAATATATACTAGAAAATACAGATTGCATGTGACTAAATACAGCTTAACCGGCTATGCCGGCGATGGCTTCGGAAGCGAAGTACTTAACGTCTACGTCTGGGTCTACGTTTAATTTCTCCAGAACAGGTTTTACTTGCGGCTGGATAACAGCTGGGTCGAGATACGGCGCCATCTTCTGGAGAGTTTTCGCGACGTTGAATCTTACGTTTGCGACGTTATCGTCGGCCATCGAGAGTACAGTTGGCAGGAGAACTCTGGTCGTGATATCCTTACCGCAGACCTCTGAGAGGACGTTGATGCAGAATAAGTAAGTCATGCGGTGGAGGTAGTTCTGTTCGCGGGACATCGCGAGAACCTTCGGGATAACGTTGGTCTCCGCCCAGGGCGCGCCGTATTGCTCCACCAGTTTCTTTAGATTGAGGGTCGCAGCCTCGCGTATAGCGTACACGTGGTCAATGAGCCAGGACATGCACAGTCCCGTGAGTTTCTCATCGAAGAACTCCTGTCCAAGTTGTCCGGCGAGGAGTGGCATGTGCTCGATGATTGCAAGTCTTACTCGCCATTTCGTGTCTTCGGCCAATTCCACGATCGCTGGTAGCAACGATTGGACAAGCTGCTGTATTCCAATGACCTCATTAACACATTCCAAGTTGGAGATGATATTCAGCCTGACTTCCGGGCATTCGTCCTTCAGCTGAGTGAGGAAGAGTGGCAGTAGGTGTTCGATGGTGTTCTGCCGGCCGACGATGGGGCTGAGGCCCATGATGACAGAGGCGAGCGCGGACTTCACGTGCTGGTTGGGGTCGCAGACCAAATCCTTGATTTGTGGCAAGATCATATTCATTATGATGTGCTCCTGGTGAGCCTTATCCAAATTCATGCAGAAATCTTTAACCTGGAATTGCAAAAAGTGGGTATTTAATTTCGCATTGTCCTATTGTTAGTAGATTTGCATCTATATTTTAATATACATATTTGCATGTATATTTAAATGACCTCTCCATTTACGTTTACGTTTGCAAAATGTTGCAAATTGGTTGTACATATTTGGTTCGATCGGGGAGAACCAACATTGGGCTAAAATTAAATCGTGATTCAGTTTTTGCGCTTCGGTGGAGAGGTGTGGTTCCCAGCTCCGACCGACCGATGGTAAGTGGTCACTGCCGTCCTGCGACATCGGTGAGCAACTTCAAATAGAATATGGGTTCTATCTGAAGTCAATCACAGAGGCGTTGCTACTCCCGAGGACTATGATGGTTGCCTCATATAAAAGTGTGCCGGCAACCACACCTTTCCATCGAAATGCAAGAAATGCTTCACGTTGGAAATAAGTGTGGCGGTGGTACTTCCCCGGTAGAACTACGCTGGTTCTACCACCTTCAAAATAACTTTGAATAACCTACTACATACCTTCCCGGCCGCCGCCGCGCGGACCTCCGCCTCGGTGTCCTTGAGCAGCGCCTGGAAGATCTGCGCGAGGTCGGAGCGCGCCAGCTCCGGCCCCACCGCCTGTTGGAGCTCCACGAACCTGGAGATTGTATAGTCTTGTATCAACAAATCGCATCATAACAAAATGCATTAAACTCGAAATTCCAACAAATTGATTATATATGAAAATTACTCGTTATTTTTTTGTTTACGAATTCGCGCGGTGGACTATGGCCTAAAACTCTCTCATTCCGAGAGAAGACCCGTGCCCAGCAGTGCGACAATAATGGGTTGACGACAACTTATCGCGGAGAGTAGTAAAAAAAAAAATGATTTGCCTATCATTTTATGTTCTCAAAATTGCGTACATTTAACGTATCTTTACAAAATTAAAGTAAGAAACGGTAAAATTAGTACTGAATGGCACTTTCTACGAGTCAACTCACTCTCAGTGTCAATCATAACAATGGATGAGAAAGTATTAATTATAGTTATATATTAACTTGTCAACCACCATATATCTGACTCGCTTCGAGGTGTCTCCAGCGCGGCCGCAGACCGTCTACATCACCTGCAGCTTCAAGTCTTCATACACGTACACTTCATAAACGTACACGCACGTACACAGACACGAACTCACGCACACCCACAACCCAAACTTAAATTTAATATATGTAGATACATATTCACCCAGAGGTGGTGGTTATGGTAACATTATCGCGGGTTCAATGTTTCCCATCTCAAAAAAAAAGCACAACGCGTCTGATGTTTTCACTTCAGACGGTTATGAGTGCGTGCGTAAGAGACCATGAGTGCGTTCTATTTGACATTCACAAAGCTCACGCTCACGACCGCAGTTTTTTCCGGTCGCTAGCTTGTGAGCGTTCCTGATATAATCTCTAGTGGAACGATCACTTCAACCCACCTTATTAGATGGGTCGTCGTGAGCTTCGCGTGGGCGTAAGTCATGACGCCATGAGTGACGTATTCGCCGCGACCACAACCACCCCGGTCGGCTTGTGAAACGCCGTTTTGGGCGTTTTGGGCTTTGTGAGCGTCTTCTAGAACGCGCCCCATGAGTCCTTGCCGTGTATAAAGACTGGTGCATACTAACTTGTCAACCACCATGTATCTGACCCGCCAGGAGGTGTCCCCCGCGCGGCCGCGCACCGTGGGCATCACCAGCTGCTCCATGTCCTCGGGGGGCAGCAGAGCCGCCACCGCCGCGCACGCCTCCGCCGCCAGGAGACGGACTGAGTCTTGCTCGTCCTGGGGATACAGGGGTTAATTGCTGGTTATTTAGTGTCTTAAAAAAAAAAAGTTCTCGGAGGTGTGTGAAGTCCACCAATTCGCACTTGGCCAGCGCGGTGGACTATGGCCTAAAACTCTCTCATTCCCAGAGAAGACCCGTGCCCAGCAGTCGGACAATAATGGGTTGACGACGAAGTGCCGGTTGGGACGGGGATTGGAATTGTAATCTGCATAACATCCGAAAGGAGAAACATCCGAGCGCTGCCCGGGACAAAGGTCTCGTCAGCTGATACACTTCCTTTGCCCCCTAGTTATTATTTTGTTTTGTTTTTATTTTTAGTACGTTGTCTAGCGTTAATTTTATAATTTATTAACTTTTATTAAATAAATTGTAACTTTTATTAAATAAATTGTATTATTATTATTATACCTGGTCATAAAATTAATGTAGTTCGACCAAGGAGGTGCCACCGCCACCCCTTAAAGTCTTGCACGTCCTGCGTACACAGGGTTCATTAGCTGAAGAGCAAAACACGCTTTCTACACTCATAGCCCCACAGTAAGATTTTCTTCTGTGTCGTGAGTGCCATGGACACACACAAGACGAATACACAAACACCCAGACCCAGAACAGGAATCTAAACTCATCATTCAGATACCTGTCTGACCGGGAATCGAACCCAGGACCCATTGAGCGTCAGACTGGTATGGTAACCGCTGCGCCATGTGGGTTGTCAAAAAAGCAAAGGCTATCCGGCTATCCGGGTAGTTTATCGTAAGATTACAAAAAAGAACAGGCGGTTAAACCAGTGTAGTTCAATAGAAGTACCACCACCACACCTATATCTAACGTGAAGCATTTCTTGCATTTCGATGTGAGGTTGTGGTTGCCGGCTCACTTGTTTATGAGGCTACCATCACAGTCCTCGGGAGTAGCAACGCATCTGTGAGGTACGGTCAGGTTGACTGCATGCTCGTTTGGTACTTCAGTCAGATAAAAAAAAATGTCCGCAGGTGGCTTTTCATACTATGGCACTTATCGTTAGTCACGGCTATAAAAAAAACAATAAAAGGTGTAAACTCACCTGAGCCAAGTTAATGAACATCGGTATCAGATCGCTCTTCACGTACTCCACCTCCACAACCCTCGCGAACTCGCCGAGCTTGTACGCGGCGGCGCGTCGCACCATCGGCGTGTCGTCCTGGCACAGCGAGCGGAAGTGCTGACGGAGCTCCGCCTTCACCGCCGCCGATACGCGGGTGTAGCACACGCTGGGGGTCAGGGGGACGCGGTTAGGGGGTCGGTGTAGTATCGTAATAAGTGGTAGAATAGACAGGGGGACATAATAAACGTTGGGGGAGTGGACAACAGTGGTATTATACAGCAATTGCTGGAAGAGACGACGACAGGTGTCTTTGTGAAGTAACCGTAGCCGATACGCGAGTGTAAGACGCTGGGGAACAGAGGGACATCGTACAGTCACATTAATTTCATATAAACACAGGGGGACGCTGTTAAAGGTTCGGTATACGATGACTATCATAATATGTTGTATTACACATATGGGGTCGTAATACAGGCTGGGGGATAGGACGCTGAGGGAGTGGGACACGAGTCTTTGTAATGTAACCGCGGCCGCCACGCGTGCATAACACGCTGGGACACAGGGGAGTCATCACAAGTAATATTAATTACATATAAACACAGTATAGTTATGTTTAATGTAAGTTGTATAAAGATTGTACGCGACGGCGCGTCGCACCATCGGCGTGTCGACATAGCGAGCGGAAGGGCTGACTGAGCTCCGCCTTCACACACATTGGCACGTTGGGAGACAGGGGGACGCGGTTAGGGAGTCTGATGTACAGAACTGTCATATGTTGTTGTAGAAAAGTTTACATGCCTGTTACAACTGATACAAGTTGAGGGACAAGAAGTCCGGGGTCTATGTAATTGGGTTGTAAATACCACGTAATAATGGTAGGAGAAAGACGAACAGGAGACTATGTAAAGTGTAAAGTTAACTACAGCCGACACGCGGGTACCACATGCGTTACGGGACAGAGTCGCAATAAGAGGGACATTGTATGGTTGCAATTGAAAAAAGATTGCAGAACATACAGGTAAAAACTAATAACTTGAAGATATCAATATTAAGATGACCTTCTACTATGTATTCAATGTTACCAGGATTTTATGACATGACACATTTGAGGATGTAGTATTTCAAAGATTATTTACGTAAATTGAGGATCTGGAAAGTCTCATAATCTGCTGTGAATCACCGTGAATTTAACACTTACCAAATTATCAAATTGTTTATAAGTCAAACGCAAATTATAAAATCCTCTGAGTGTACGCTTGACTGACATTAATTTAAGAATTGATGTGAGAACTTTGCTTCATTACGATTATTATAAAAGTCCACAATCACCAATGACCTTGCATTAATCTTAAGTATGTTTCTTCAAAGGTAATTCTGTACACAATAACTTAATAACTGATTTTTTTTTTCTGACTTTATGATCATATTTACTTAGACTTTCAATATGGCTTGGGACCTTTCGCTTGGGTGCTCAATTTGCATCATTGAATTAATTTCGACTTAATGGTCACCTTTAAATCTCCATGCGGCTTTAATTTGACTTTAATACACACTAAATCTAACCGCTTCGGAGCATAATGAACAAAACGCGAAATGAGCACTGCTCTCAAAAAGTACAAATCGCAAGATGTACAAAATGCAAAATGTACAAACGCAAAATGAACACAACACGCAAAATGTACAAATAGCAAAATGTACAAATACACCCACGTTCACACATATTAAAATTTTTAAAGCGTTTTCCTTGAATTTTGCGATTGAAATACAAACTAGAGAAAATTGTTTTTCAAATTTGATATTTAGTTAATACACATTTTACTTATATAACTATAACTATGTTAAGTCTATCGGCTGGTCGAAATAACTAAAATAATATTGTAACTCCACAACTAAAATAAAAAATCAGAAACAAGTCCGTTCTATTGGCTGATCAGCGTAAATTAATAGAAAAAATACTAACTCCTCAATTAAAATTAGGAGAATAAAACAATACCACCGTGCATACCACGAATACGCATTGATAGTGTTTCATAGTCATTGCCGCCCATTGACACCCGTAACTTCATACAGAACATAGGTTCTATCTGAAGTCAAAAACTTATGCGTTGCTATTGCCGAGGACTGAGATGGTTGCTTCATGTAAAAGTGTGCCGGCAACCACACCCTTCCATCGAAACTCAAGAAAAGCTTATGCTAGGAATAGGTATGGCGGTATTACTTCACCGGTCGAACTCCACTGGTTCTACCAGCTGTTCGATATACTAGATATGAAAATGCTGTAAATTGCTTCATGGTGAAAGAGGCCTATGTTATTCTTGTACATTTTGCTATTTGTACATTTTGCGTGTTGTGTTCATTTTGCGTTTGTACATTTTGCATTTTGTACATCTTGCGAATTGTACTTTTTGAGAGCAGTGCTCATTTCGCGTTTTGTTCATTATGCTCCGAAGTGAATCTAACTACCTATCTTTCAACACTATCAACAACTCAATTATTTTTATGATTTGTTGCTGTGTTAAATTTTTATAGCTAATTATTTATTTTGTATGTTGATCTTATTCCTTATTCTGATCTTTGCACCCTACCTTATCTCTATTTTCATCTTTACTCTAACTCCGAACCCTAAGGTTGTCTGGAAGAAATCGCTGTTTAGCGATAAGACCGCCTTTTGTATTTCAACATTGTAATCTCATTGTATTATTTCATTTGGGTACAATAAAGCATATTAGGTATTATTATTATTAAATCTATATCACTAGCAAGAAGACTAACCTCAGAAGCCCACAAGCAGACGCCCGAGACGTGAACCAGTCCCCACCAGCCAAGCGTTGGACCAGTGGCACGAAATGCTGTTCCAAGGCCTGGGGCGTATGGTGAGCCGCCACCGCGCGTAGAGACGCCACCGCCTTGTCCCTCACCACCGTCTCCTCCACGGTGGCGAGTGACTCCAACGGAGGTAGCAGGCAATGTGCGTATTCACCGCCTCCCACCAGGTTGATGAAGTTGCCTGTAAAATTTGAATGCATTAGGATTGTACAATGTTTTGTAAATATCTGTTAGTATCTTTTTATAAACATGTAGGTAGGCACTCTCAATTTAGGAAAGACTTAGACATTTGCCAGGTGCCTTTCAGGACGTAATCAGGCCAGTTAAGTGCATAGACTTCACACATTCATTAAGAATTTTTCATTTTAAAGAACTTTTAATAGCTAGCTTACTTCGTAATTTGTATTGTAGTAGTACAGTGTAAACCAATTACTGCTTGGCCAGCGCGGTGGACTATGCATTAAACTCTCTCATTTTGAGAGAAGACCCGTGCCCAGCAGTGGGACAATAATGGGTTGACGAGAGTACAGTGTAAATACCCAAGAAACTGTTTGAAGTTGGCATGGTCCCTACATGCCTGTTAATTTTTACTATCTGCATAATATTTAGTCACTAAAGTACTTTTCAATCACTTTAGTGACTAAATATTATGTATTTATTGTACCATCTCAGTTAAATTAATACACAATTATTTGATAAAGTGTGAAATTATCATGAAGTATGTATAAGCAAGATTTGTTACTCATATGATGCTTGATTATAAATATTTATGTGTTGTATTAGCTACTTGAGACAATGTAGAATTTATCTTACTTTTTTTTATATCTGACTGAAGTAGCAAACGAGTATTCAGTCCACCTGATATTAAGTGGTCACTGCCGCCCATGGACATCTGTAATCAACTTTATACAGAACATGGGTTCTATCTGAAGTCAATCACAGATGCGTTGCTACTCCTAAGGACTATGGTGGTGGTATAAAAGTGTACCGGCAACCACACCCTTTCAACGAAACGCAAGAAATGCTTCAGGCTAGAAATAGGTGTGGCGGTGGTACTTCCTCGGTCGAACTGCACTGGTTCTACCACCTTCAAAATTTGGTACCAAATCATCTCTTCTCATGAATGTCATAGAAGACACTAAATCTAGGAGATGGCAATTTGGTTGCTGTGTTAACCTGCATAGCAATATCACAAACTGCATTCACCAATATATATTTATTTATTTTATACGATTTTATCAGAATGTCTGCAGTATTGTGAAATGAATGTGTGATGTATGCCTGAGTAATTAATTGTAATGTTTAATGTATTTAATTTCAATTATTTAATCTATCTATGTATATTACATTATAATAATTAGTGTAATTGGTTGTCAGTCAACCATTCTAATTATAAGTAAATAAATAATAGTATTTAAGCATAGTGACTATTGCCAAAATACAACCAGAAACACTTAATGCATACTTATGCTTGAGAGGAATGAACTACATTTAAAATATACAATTAGACCACATTATCAGTATAAATATAGCACACAACACTACAATGTAAGATATGGCCTCTGAATAGATAAACAGGTGTAAATGTTTACATCAAATTCAAATAGCCCCGCTGGTAGGCACAGTAATAGATTTGTATATATTTATGGTACTCAGAATTGTAGGATAACATCTTTATTTTCAGTGCAAGCTTATAAATATGGAGAGAGGTCACTAAAGTGAGTATGAGTAATATGCAATAAATGTATGGCTACTTAAGTATGAAGCATAAAATTACAAATATTATATTTGTATATATACAAGATGATCCCATCATTTATTAACATCTCTATTTTCAGTGCAAGCTTATAAATATGGTGAGAGGTCACTAAAGTGAGTATGAGTAATATGCAATAAATGTATGGCTACTTAAATATGAAGCACAAAATTACAAATATTATATTTGTATATATACAAGATGATCCCATCATTTATTAACTTGGGAACACTGTGTAATCTTTACCACTATAGTACATATATACTTACCTAAATAAACATTAATCATATCACACAATCATTAACATGTATGTAAAATAAACATTAAGTAGACACACTGAAACTTTTCACTAAAGTCTAGGCTAAATCAGTTTAAAATTGAATCATTTACAAGGAACTTATGAAGGTGGTAGAACTTTTGAGGGCTATAAAACCAGTGTAGTTCGACCAGGGAAGTACCACCGCCACACCTATTTCTAGTGTGAAGCATTTGTTGCGTTTCGATGGAAGGGTGTGGTTGCTGGCACAGTATTTTGAGGCTATCATCATAACCCTTGAGAGTAGCAATGCATCTGTGATTGAGTTCAAATAGAACCCATGTTCTGTATGAATTTGATTACGTCCATGAGCGGCAGTGACCACTTACCGTCGGGTGGACTTCGTGCTTGTTTGCTACTTCAGTCAGGTATAAAAAAATTTTTTTTTTAATTGAAATAGAACTGATATAACACTCACCATTAGTAATGGTATTTGTTAACAGCAAATTCCGTAAATATATTGTTAATGACTTTGTTACGGTTTATTTGATCATTTTGTCATCAAGTGCTTTAGATATTCTATAATATAGAAGATATAGAATCTATATCTTCGCTTATTGACTAACATCATTCATAACAACAGTCATTTAAAATATAAAGTCAAGAATGACTTTACTTGGGAGTGAAATAAATTAACTGCATAAATTATTTCAAGAGCACATGAGTCACTTTTTGGTAAACATGTGGATTCAAAATAACTATTTATAGTTATGTTGAATCCACATGTTTATATTTTTTACTACAATCCCATCTTGTTTTGTCTTTATTCATTTTGCATAGCCAATAATTTTCACCTTGAGTGGTATTGTTTGTTAAGTGACAATATACAAAATTGTCCTCTCTTTATTCAACTAGAACTCACAAAACAAGCAATTAGCCTAGATATCAATTTGTCAAATACTGTTAACAATATAACACACTTTCTACACTCATAGCCCCGCACTAGGATTTTCCCCTATGTCGTGGGTACCATGTACACACAAGACGAATATACAAATACCCAGACCCCAGAAACATGATTCTAAACTCATCATTCAGATACCTGTCTGGCCGGAAATCAAACCCGGGACCCATTGCGCATCAGACCGTATGGTAACCATTCCACCACTCGGGTCATCAAACAATGTTGTTATGATTTATTTGACTAACATTCTGTATACCTCATCTTGTTCTTTAGATATTGTCTATTTATTTTAGTCCTCCGTTAGCTTAGTGTGAAAAAAAATCTGATTTGGCAACTATTTCTCTACTGACTGTGTGTAGGGGCACATATATTAATATTGAAATCAATATTTTAAAAAGTTTTTCATATTACTATTCCACAACCAGCAAAATAAAATAAATGCTAAGGAAGCACCATTAAAATATATTACTTTCCATAATTGATTATAATGGGATTATAACAATTAGCATTTAGTTATAATACAGTTTAATTTTAATGTCCTTTATTTACTCTAAAGTAAATTTTTATTTAAATCGTGTCATTAAACTTTAAGGGTAAAAGGTTTGTTTTACCAAGCATTAATGCGACACTAACGCCTCATTTCTATAAATAGTTAATTAGCGCAGATATTAACACATGGAAACTGAAGTAAGTAGTAATTAATGAGAAATGTAGGTAGTATTTGTTATTGGTTATTTTTTTTATCGAACATCATAGATCAAACTTCTACTTACCGAGCTGTTCAGCCAATGCAAGGAGCACTTCATCTTCATCGTATATAGTTTCCGTCAAGAAAGGAATCAGCTCTGATCTGGTTCTTTCCACACCGAGCGCTAGAGCAATGGTCGATAGCTTTTTGATCGAATTCAACCTGAGTTGGACATCTTCATTTTTCAATTCGTCTATCAAGACCGCAATAGGATAGAGTGATTCATCCGTCCCGGAATCACTGGCCGCCATTATTGTTTATTCACTGTAACGTCTCGATTATCGATGCGAAATGGATGTTAGCACACAGAAAGATTTTAGACGTTATTTTTTGTAATATCTTACGCATTTATTAGCAAAATGGAAGCTGGCCTGCTCTGCCTGGTTTGATTTTGATTTGTCTATGATTGTTGTCACTTTTTAATTCGTCCATATTGCGACACGCAAATGAAAGTACCGACATGCAGTTTAGTTATTAATAAATATTTAAACATTCATTATAAATAAATAATATTAAAGGAAAAACAAAGTAACGGTGTTACATAATTAAAAGTATTAATGATTTATTATCCAAATATATTTTATGTGAAACAATTTATGTCTCTGTGGTGTGTCTATGGTTCAACATATAACTTTAGTTTGAATTGATATATTAAATTTAAAATAAATTGCATCGTACAGCCAACAAGTATGCATTTCTCAAAATACGTTTTTTAAAAAGTGATGTTATTGACCTTTATTGACAACTTTATTTTTTCTATTTATATTAGGTTCATTCCCGGTGTTACTACCAATATTACTACCATTAGTAAGACGGGGAATTTTATTACATAAAATAGACCACATATTTTGACAAAGCTGAAAATATAGACGAAGATATTTATTTGACATCGTCAAATGTAATGGTTTTTTAATATATATATTTTTAAGGTGTTATGGGCCAAGATGAAGATAACATTAACGCCGCTATCGCACATATTGTGCTGTGCTGTGTGGCCGGGAAAGGGATTAGTCGAATGCATAGCCGGAGTTTCACACATCCGGGGATGCATGGCAACTTCTTCATACACGGAATACTGGGATTCCTCCACTATCAGAGTTAGAATCTTTATTATATAACATCACCGTCGAAACTATCGAACGCACCCTTTTTATGGCCTAATGCCATAGCCACGAGCGCATCCTCTAATCTGTTGGAGGTGATATGGGTTAGTGACCAATCCATGTCAGATGTCATCTAGCGAGCCGGCAATCGGCAATTTTTAATGATTGCTATCAAATGATAACAATTGAGACCGACGGCTTGTCGAAATACGAGAAGACCTTAAATTTAGATGATTTTGGTTAATGAATGCGGTGGTTGCAATTATGTATATGTACCTATTTTGTTACTAAAATTTTATATTTCAGGCGGACGTTTCAACAACGATTTCAAGCCAGCCTACGATGTGAGCTATAAGGCCAGTAGATACCTCGCTTTGCCTTGTTTGAACGCGGATTTATATAGAGGCGACTCCTCTCTAAGCACCCTACATCTTGTCTCTGGTTTGATACCTTTCGCGATGGCGTTGGCGGGAAATGATAATGCTCAATTGGGGAATATAGTTATTGCGTGCAATATTATATCTCTTGCCCATTACTCATTACAACATAACAGAGAATGGGGCTGGTATACGGCAGGCGCTGGTCTTTTTACGTACTTTTTGACCCCACAAATGGGGCCCAAAATCTTATACCCCTTAGGATTAGCGTTAATGGAATTCTGTGCGTACAGATTGTTTCATATACAAATTGACTCCCCTTGATTTTTCTGATTATATTTTTGAAGCTTATATTTGTTTTATTTTGTTACCTATAATATACCTACTTATTTTTAGGAAAGAATATTAGTCTTTTTTATCTGATTGAAGTAGCAAACGAGCATGGAGTCCACCTGATCTCTGCCGCCCATGGACATCTGTAATCAACTTCATACAGAACATGGGTTCTACCTGAAGTCAATCACAGATGCGTTGCTACTCCCGAGGACTATGACGGTCGCCTCATAAAAGTGTGCCGGCAACTACACCCCTCCATCAAAACGCAAGAAATGCGTCAAGCTAGAAATAGGTGGCGGCGGTACTTCCCCGGTCGCACTACACTGGTTCTACCACTTTCAATGTCTGTACCGTGGCGTACCGTCGGCGACGGTGGCTAAAGGTGAAGCCGATGCTTCGACCGGACGTTAAAGGAGTAAATGTTACTTGTAAATAGTTTTTTTCTACAAGTTTGAAGTGTCGAATTAATAAAGAGTAACTTTGAAAGGTAAGCCCATCACAGGTCCGATATCACTCTTGGGGACTGAGATGGCTTGATGTATATGTCAGTAACGGCATTAAATCTTACTTACATACATTCTTCCACCGAAAAACAAGAACATTCTAGGTGTCAGATACCACTGGGAGTGCTTGTCTACCACCTTTGCTTACACACACTAAGGTAGGTACGATCCACGCATACAAGTATCTATCTACCTACCAACTTTTTTTTTTTTTTGTTTTCGAGGGGGAACCTTCAAAAGGTACCCGACGCCGTGGGAGCGACGAAGGGTTATGTGGGATTTTTACCGCACTAAAACCCCCCCGGTGGCCATCCTCGGCGCTAAAAAGAGGACTCAGGGATCTCCAACAAACACCACCGGAATCCTCTAAGCGTGTTGCCCCATCGGGCTCCTCCCAGATGGGCGGCTGGGCCAACCGCTCCGTCTAGTCTATACGACGATATGCGACCACACATACCGCCGTCCTTCCCGGGATCGCCTGGCTGGACGGTTCAAGCTCCCACTCTAGCCGCCCGCAACCCCGGAAGCCCCTTTTAGTCGCCTCTTACGACAGGCAGAGGATACCGTAGCCCTATTCTGATCCCGGAACTACAGGGACGACCTACCTACCTATCTACTAAGTACTTTTTTTTGTTCACGAGGGGGACACCTTCAAAAGCTCCTCCTCAAAGGCTCCTCCCAGATGGGCGGCTGGGCCCACCGCTCCGTCTACTCTTTACGACGATATGCGACCACTCCTACCACCGTCCTTCCCGGGATCGCCTGGCTGGACGGTTCAAGCTCCCACTCTAGCCAACCGCCACCCCGGAAGCCCCCAGCCCGTAGCCCTATTCTGATCCCGGAATTACAGGGACGACCTACAAAGTACTAATTTAACGTTTTTTCATCTTATTTATGATACCTTAGAAGGAAAAAAAAAAAAAAAAAAAAATATACGTGACGAATAGATAACCTCTTTCCTTTGGGAAGTCGGTTAAAAAAGCTTATTTACTCATTACAGAAATGGAGTTTAATGTATATATTATTTACCTTGGCAGCTACAAATTTACAATATTATTTTTTAATCATCAGCGGAGTTGGGAGTTTGGATTGTGTAGTCTTATAAAACCAATTCGTGAACTTGTATGACTGTTTTATATCCTCTACTATTCGATAACAGATGGAGCTATATGTCTTATAGTGAATCTGTTGAAGTTTTTTACTTGTAGTAGGTACTTTGTATTACTGTTGTTTACCTACTTTGTACTTAAAGTATAACAAAGTTTACTCTGACAGTATACTAATAATAGTAATCACATCAAAGCCTTAATGGAATTTAACAAAAAACTACTCTTTAAAACACAGTCTAAAAAAAAAAAAAACGCTTTCTACACTCATAGCCCTACAGTAGGATTTTCTCCTGTGTCGTGGGTGCCATGGACACACACAAAGACGAATACACAAACACCCAGACCCAGAACAAGAATCTCAACTCATCATTCAGATACCTGTCTGGCCGGGAATCGAACCCGGGACCCACTGCGTGTCAGACCGGTATGGTAACCGCTGCGCCACGCGGGTCGTCACTACTTACATATTTAGGTACTAAGCAAAACATTCCTTGCGTAGTCATCGTGAATCTTTCGTACAAGATATTAGTCAATTTAGTTAGTATTAAGTCCTGTTAATAATCATAACCGGTTAATAATCATACTATGTTTTATTAAAATATCGCTGTACCCTGCGCGCGTTGCTACGCCATCACAAAAAATACATCAGAAACCTTCGCGAGCTCATGAATAACAACTTTGCTAAAGATCATCACATGATTAATTGAATAGTATACGATTCTTTAAAGGACATACAGATAAACGTTCATTTTTATAAAGAAGAAGAAAGAAGATTGTCTTTTAATACGATTGACGTAGAAAACGTGCATACAGTTCATCTGATGGTGAGTGATTACTGCCGCCTATGGACATTTGAAAGCAACTTCGTAAATAACAGAGGTTCTATCTGAAGTCGATTACAGATGCGTTGCTAATTCCGAGGACTAAGCTGGTCGCCATAAATAAACGGTTTAAGAAAATTAAGCTAATTTTCAAACCATAAAGACTAGATGCGCCGAACAGTGGTTTCGCCGAATAATCGAATACCGGATATTATTCGGTTTAACTTTTACCGAACCGGATATTCGGCCGAATTATTCGGTTTATCACAAGAATATTTACGGATCTAAGAAACAACTGCGTAAGTGTGTTATTAAAAAAATAATTTAGGTTCATTCGAGGTTAAAAATGAATGTTGATGTAAGAGTTTAGAAATATGAGAATTTGATAGAGGTTTCAAAAATGTTAATTTGAAGTTCAATTGCTTTATATTATTGGCTTTATTCAACACACCCTTCATAGGATTTCTTTGACTTCTAACATAAATCTTACGTAAAAAGGTTTGTCTTTCTGTGCTATACCGTGATGTAGGTATAACTAAGAAAATAGGAAAAACTCGAACCGAATATATTCGGCACCAAAACCGAATAATTCGGCCGAATACAAATAGTGAAAAAGATGCCAAATACGCCGAATAACGAATAACAACCGAATATTGGCGCATCTCTAATAAAGACGATTTTTTTATTACTTGTATGAATATGGGTACATTAATAAAACCTTCTTCATATTATAGAGTCACAAGACTTGAAGAGCAGAGTTCATGACCCTTTATTAACTTATCTCTAGGCACCGCAAATGGAAGCTGAGAGAAATATTTCTTTGTTAACGAAAATACAGAAATGGTAACCAACCATTTCTAAAGTGAGTGAATGAGAGAATGAGTTAATGTACGCAACGGGGCTGCCACTTTAGGTATCCCGCTGAGAAATTGCATTATGGCTATCGAATGAACGAGTAAAAAATATTCAATTCGGGATAACGGATTCGTTTGAGTTTGTATGGCTCTGGAGGACGGATGACGAATTATATTTACGTATCATCTTAGGATACACAAAGGAATTAGCTTTTTTTATCTGACTGAAGTAGCAAACGAGCGTGCAGACCACCTGATGGTAAGTGGCCACTGCCGCCCATGGACATCTGTAATCCACTACACACAGAACATGAGTTCCATCTGAAGTCAATCACAGATACGTTGCTACTCCCGAGGACTATGATGGTCGCCTCATGTGAAAGTGTAGCGGCAACCACACCCTTCTATCGAAACGCAAGAAATGCTTCGAAAGTGTGGCGGTGATACTTCCCCGGTCGAACTACACTGGTTCTACCACCTTGTACTTTTAGTATAACAAAGTTTACTCTGACAGTATACTTATTATAATAATAATCACACCAAAGTCTTAATGAAATTGGACAAATCACTACTCTTTCAAACATAATCTAAAACAATAATACCTAAGTACCTACACTTTTAGGCATTAAGCAAGACGTTTCTTTCGTAGTCACCTTGTACCTTTGCACCTTGCACCTTGTTTTAGCTTTTAAGCATTGTGGACTAAGATAATGCCAACAGAACGTGAGTTTTATTCCACTGAGGTAGAAAACGAGCATGCAGTCTACCAGTACTTAAGTAGTAGCTGTTTCGTATAGACCAGGGGTTATATTTAGAGAAAGTCCCGGATTGTGATCTACGTTAGGACCGTGGATTGAGATGAAATACACGCTTTCACTCTTTCTACACTCATAGCCCCACAGTAGGATTTCTCCTGTGTCGTGGGTACCATGGACACACACAAGACAAATACACAGACAACCAGACCTAGAACAGGAATCTAAACTCATCATTCAGATACCTGTTTGGTACGGAATCGAACCCGGGACCTATTGCGCGTCAAACCGAAATGAAAGTGAGTTGGCAACCCAACCCTTTCCACTGAAACGCTGGAACTTTTTCACTCAAGACATAGGCGTAGCGGTGTACGTCCTCGTTGAAACCATAGTCGTCATAGTCTATAAATAGGTGTACAATGGCCCTAACCTTAGTCCAATATTCTCTCTCGTCAACACATTATTTTCCCACTGTTGGGCACGGGTCTTCTCTCGGAATGAGAGAGTTTTAGGCCATAGTTCACCGCGCTGGCCAAATGCGAATTGGTGGACTTCACACACCTCCGAGAACTTTTTTTTTAAAGAACTCTCGGGTGTGTAGGTTTCCTTACGATGTTTTCCTTCACCGAAAAGCAGTGATAATTAATTTCTAATACGCACATAAATAAGTGGTGCGTGCCTGGGTTTGAACCTCGAACCTCCCGATTGAGCAGTGTTCAATCGGGAGGTCCGAGGTTATAGCTTAATGGTTGAAACTTGCCCTCTCAATCCAATATTATCGCACATCTATTTTTAACTGTAATAAAGTAGTTCTTGCTGTAATGTGTTTACGTAAAATATCGCTTGCCAACCACAAAGCACAAAGAGAACATTGCAATAGAGTCCATGCAAAAAGTGGGAATTATGACAAAAATATCAGTTACTAGTTAATGGGTCGGCTGGGAGTGCGCCATGTGGCCTGGGTAGGGTGACCAGTAAATTAAAGAATCTTTTTGTATTTTTATTTATGTTTACATTTTTATTTGCAGCCATCCATCCATCAGCCTTTGAAAGTCCACTGCTGAGCATAGGCCTCCCCTAATCCGCGCCACTTCGACCGATCCTGAGCCATCTGAATCCAGCTTTATTTGCATACGTAACATAATTTATAGTAAAATATTTAGAGTAAGTATATAAGGTCGCCATAAGCAGTGATAGCCTAATTGTCGAAACTTGCCCTTTCGATCTGAAGGTCCGAGGTTCAAACCCAGGCACACACCACTGATTTTCCTAAAAATTATGTGCGTATTAGAAATTCGTTACCACTGCTTTTCAGTAAAGGAAAACATCGTAAGAAAACCTAAACACCCGATAGTTCTTAAAAAAATAGGTCTCGGAGGTGTGTGTAGTCCACCTATTGGCCAGCGCGGTGGGCTATGGCGTAAAGTCTCTTTTGAGAGAAGACTCGTGCCCAGCAGTGAGACGATAATGGGTTGACGAGAGAGATATAAAGGCAATTAGTAAAAAACATCTATACACTAAGAAACTTAGTAAAAGTTTCTTAGTGTTAAAGATTAAAAGAGAAAAGGGCAAAGCGTCAAAGAGCCGGTTTCTGTTGCTGCTAAGACTCATAGTCTTAGCAGCGAGCTGACTATATAAACTAAATAATGAGATTAAATTCATTCTGCGATGAATTTTTTTTTAATCGTTACGTTCAGGCGATATATACATTATACATCTAATGGGCCGGTCTTCTGACGTGATACCCGTGTATGGCACCGATTTTAAAAGACGTTTCATGTTAAAACAACAGATGAAACTTAGCTGAAATTTGGCACACAGATAGTTGATCTCATAACCGACATAGTATCATGATAAATGCGGTAGAAGCGGGTGGAGGCGAGGGTTTATGCTACTCATGAATAAAATTGCTGTCTATTCTTGCGCTTAATCCTTTGTACAATCAATTTAAGCAAACAATACAAATTGGTTACAATACTATTTTATTTAAATCTGTATTCTAATGTATAGTCTATTGCTAAAAAAGCAGTTTAATGCCCAACCAGAACTTAAGTTCAGTAATCAATTTCGAGTTTAAAGTCGGAATTGATTACAGATGTCTGTGGTTTATAGTTGTCGCTTACCTTACAGATGCTCGATAATCGTTTGAATGTTATATAAATAAAAAACAAGGACTTTTATATTACACAATACAATCAAATGGTGACCCTACACGTAACCAACACCGGCGTGGAGTTATTGTCCGGCGTTGTTTTAATGTGTGGCGACCGTTTGCTAAGTTCGCTTTCAGATACATTTAGACTAATTGCAGAGTTCTGATTAAAAGGAAAGTTGCGGGAAAAGTTGGAAATTTTTGGGGTTGAAATTGGGAAAATATTTTTTTGGCAGCTAGACAATAATTTCTGTTGTTCTGGTCGTACTATATACATACACGTTAAGCGAATGCTAGGCCGCGCTACATGGTAGGCGGAGTGGGGGGTGTTAGGTTTTTTTCGTTACGAAATTTCTTGATTCGGTTTCCGTGCTTATAGCCCGCAATATAAGCTATGCTTAAAAGTTAGTAACATGGAAGTAGAAAACGAGTACATAGTCCACCTGGTGGTAAATGACCACTGACGCCCATTATATCCGTCCTATGTGATGAAAGCTGCAGATGCGTTGAATTTCTGTAGAAGTTTGAGTTCCTCAGGTAATTATGTTTCACTTACTTATCTTTCTGACCAAAACAAGGCAGCTTTTGACACTGCTGTTATTAAGCGTTGAAATGGAAGCGGCCAAAAGAACAAAACAACCTACATCTAGATATTCACCATGACAGTCACTCCACTTTTTCAGCCAAGCTCAAAAAACTGACAAACGTTTAACGTACCTCCTACCTTAATTACCTTAATTATCCTATTTAGTCATTTAATTGTTATTTCTGTGTAATTTTCTTATTGTAGTAATATTTATAGTTTGTAAGTAAAATAATGTCAAATATATTGAATGCATAACCACAACGGTTACCTGTAATTGTAAAAACAGTTAATTATTTTATTTGTATAAAAATGTATATACCTTTAAGTGAACTGCTGTATTTTATGTTGGTAACCCTAATCAATAAATAAAAAAAATAAAAAAAAGAAGAAAAGAAGCGGTCAAAACGTAAAATATTTTACCACCTTTAAAACGTTTTATGATATCTATATATTGATACGTGAAGCAAAAACTTGTAATCCATTTTTAAGATATTTGCCGTAGACGGAGGAGTACCTATGAAATTACGCACAGTTATAATTGATGTAGAGGAGGATTACGCAATGCTATTTTTTTCAATTAATGCATAAAACAAACATAAAATCCACTAAAAACACATTAAACACACTACCTTGCATTTGACACAAACACATACATGATACGAAATAGAACATTCAATGTCTTACTATGAAAACACAACGTTAAAAATGTCAGATTCCTTTGTCAAAATACCCACTATTGAACTTAAATGCAGCGCAGCTAATTAAACCCCTTTTTAACTTTTATGAGTGCCTTCAAAATAACTTGAAAATCATTACAATTTATTTGTATTGTAGAAATATTGGTGCTACTTTGGACAATATGAAGTTTATTTTTTTTTAATTATTTATAAATATAAATAATTAAAATACAAATATAAATATTTAACACACTATATTACAGATAAATTAAAATACTAATTATTTAATTTAACAAAATATTAAAAGAAAAAAAAAACTTCTAGTTTATTAACGTTTATTTTTTAAAATTTAATTTACGGTCGAATTTCGACTATTGCAACGGGTGACTAGTCATTTAGAATTAAACATAAAACTAAGTCCGATCCTTGACAATGAACGTGATAGTACACCCACTAGTATAATAATCCGCGTATTTTATGACAAGTCTTAACAAACAAACAGACTCTATTAACCTCTATAACACAACGCATAATTCGGAGTTCCAAAACAGGTTCGCAGTAAATTAGTGATGTAAGGAATGTATTTGAACATTCGCAAATGCGAATATCCCTTACTGATATTATGTGCGAATATATTTTTTTTATCAATTTTTGGCAAAGGGGGCCGGAGGACGTAGATTTGGCGAGCTTCTTCGACAAACTGCAGTTCGACTTAAATTTGTACACATTTGGCGACCTTTATTGCAAAGCACTGCCACTCAATATTCGTAAAAAAAATCGCATAATTCTTGGGAATGCGAATATTTGCGAATGCGAACATCTAAAACATGCGTATCTTTGCGTGTGGTGACAACCCATTATTGTCCCATTGCTGCACGGGTCTTCTCTCAGAATAAGAGAGTTAGGCCATAGTCCACGCGGTGGACTATGCACCGCGGCGCGCTGGCCAAGTGCGAATTGGTGGACTTCGCACACCTCCGAGAACTTTTTTTAAAGAACTCTCGGGTGTGCAGGAAAAGCAGTGATAATTAATTTCTAATACGCACATAATTTAGAAAAATCAGTGCGTGCCTGGGTTTGAACCTGGTACCTCCCGATCGAGAGGGCAAGTTTCAATCATTAGGCTATCACTGTTCTATTGAATAAATTCTGCGAATACTAATGATGCGAATATTCGCTACACCGCTCTACTAAACATATCCTTAAAATTTACGCCCTAAACCAGCGATGAAGGGTTGATAGTGCGAGTGTAAACAGGGTTAATATCTTAATGGAAGATAAAATAAGTAGTACGATTCTAAAATACACATACAGTAGGTAATTGTCTAGAAATTGGAATAATGACTGACGTATTCAGATGGGATAGGAGATAAGGTTTAATAGGTTTTATTTGGAACACACTATTCGGTTTATTGCTCCTTTTATTCCTTATTTCTCCCCGAAACTACGTATCAGCATTCAGTCATATTAATGGCTAGAGTATTCAAGTTCCGGGTTCAATTCCGGTTGTGTATTGTGATCATTTTTTGTGGTTCGATTCCGGAGGCATCATCGAGTTTATCGACTGTTCTATGTATTTCTGCCTTTAATCACTCTATATATTAAAAAAAAAAACTGCATTAAAATCCGTAGCGTAGTTTTAAAGGACTAAGCATACATAGGGACAAACAGCGGGAAGCGACTTTGTTTTATAGTATATAGAAGATAATAAAGATTTTAAAGATCTAAGCATATGTAGAGAAGTGGACAAGCAGCGAGACTTTGTTTTAAACTATGTAGAAGATAATAAAGATGTCTTTGTACGCGTTAAAGCAATAAAATCTTAAGGAAGCTTATTCCATTTTGATTTCCCTTGAAGAATCTGTCTAAACAGTACGCTATCACGTTTCAAGCGATGTTATAATGCACTCATTTATCTTCATTACTTTAGAGTGTACGAATTTAGATAATTGGTATCTATTTCGACGCTAGATTAATATGAGCGGAAACGCTTCGGACGCCGAGAAATCTATACTATAATAAATCTGTAAGAGGTCGCTGTCTGTACATGGCATAAATTTAGTTGAAAACCATTTCCAGAGGTCTTTAATACGATATAGAACCCAAAATAATGGTTTTTAGAAATCTTTTCTGTTTGTCTGTTTGTCTGTTTATCTGTTTGTCTGTTTGTCTGTTTGTCTGTTTGTCTGTTTGTCTGTTTGTCTGTTTGTCTGTTTGTCTGTTTGTCTGTGTGTTTGAAAACGCTAATCTCAGAAACCGCTTATCCAATTTGAATATAATTTTCACCGATGTGTTGTGGGAAACTTCACTTAACATTTAGTGTTTATTTTATGTAAATCGGTTTATAAATAAAAAAGTTATGTCAATTTAAAACTACGCAGTATTTATTCTGTGTTCGATAAGTGTTAAGAAGATAAGTAACATAGTTGAATTGATTGAAACTAAACATGTTATGGTCTGTAAAATGTATTCCTTTGTTATGTATTTTTTATTGGTTATGTGTGTACCTATGTTATTTGATACTATACAAATATATATCTCTAAATCTATATATAGTTATATAAAAAGGATGCTCTCTCACTCATCTATTGAATAAACATCGTAGAGCCTAAACTGCTAAAGATACGAATATGATTTTTACTAGGTGTTCCTTTTATGACGTAGACGTCAGTTAAGAATGAATTTTCTGATCCCCCCCCCCCCCATTTAACTCAAATAGGAGATGTAAGTTTGTATGAAAGTCAGTCAATTTTGAGGCCAACTCAATAAAATTTAGTATTTCGCTTTGATTTTTATGTTAAAACATAGTTTTAAACCGACTTCCAAAAAGGAGGAGGATTAAGTTCTATTTTTTTTTTGTTACTCGATTTCTTTCACGGATTTGGATGTTTTTTTTTTTCATTTGCAAGGTAGTGCGTGCCATGGGGTCCCATTTATTTTTAGTTCACTTTTGACAGTGGCATCCATAAGAAAAGCGCATAAGTCTTATAGTTGCATTAACGATGTGCGCGATAAATAGATGAATAACTCAATTTCCCACCAACTGATTTTGATGATTTTTCGTTTATTTGAAAGAATGTACTTCAAGGGTACTCTGATGAGTTTGATACGGTTCTGATCATAGGATCCATTTCTTTGAAGCAAATTAACGAAATTAGCGATACTCGGCCAAACCTAAGCTGTAGGAGTCCAATTGGGTTGAATGTAGAATGAGATTACTTAACAGATATTTCCTAAAAAAAATTGACCTTCAACTCTTCAATCCTGATGATGCAGGGGTACTACTAGCCTGAACCGTAGAAGTAAGTCAATTTGTTTTTATGGATATATAATAAGATTGTTAAACAAATTCATGGGGCAAAAATTTCATCTTCAACTCCTCAACTCTGATGATGTAAGGGTATTTCAAGACTAAACCGTAAGAGTTGGCTATTTGGTACTTACGGTTATTTAATAAAAATACCGAGTAAAGACACACGGTAAAAATTTTGACCTTCAACTCCTGGACCCTGATGATGCAGAGTTACTTCAAGCCTAAGCCATAGGAGATGGCCATTTGGTGCTTTCAGGTATGTAATATGATTACTAAGCAAAGACACAAAATGAAAATTTCGACCTTCAACTCCTCACCCCTGATGATGCAGGATACTGCTAGCCTAAACTATACGAGATGGGCATTTGGTGCTTTCAGGTATTTAATATAATTACTAAGCAAAGACACATGATGAAAATTTTGACCTTGAACTCTTCAACCCTGATGATGCAGGAGTACTTCAAGCCTAAGCCATAGAAGTTAGCTATTTAGTGCTTTCAGGTATGTAAAATAATTACTAAGCAAAGATACATGATGAAAATTTCGATCTTCAACTCCTCAAGCCTGATGATGCAGGGTACTGCAAGCCTAACCCATAGGAGTTGGCCATTTAATGCTTTCGTGTATGTAATATAATTACTAAGCAAAGACACAAGATGAAAATTTTGACCATCATCTTCTCAACCCTGATCATACAGGGGTGCTTCAAGCCTAAGCCATAGAGGTTAGCTATTTACTGCTTTCGGGTATGTAATATAATTACTAAACAAAGACACAAGATGAAAATTTCGATCTTCAACTCCTCCCTGATGATGCGGGATAGTGCAAGCCTAAATTATAAAAGGTAGTTACATAATGCTTACGGTTGTTTTTAGTATTCTATACTATAATAAATCTGTAAGAGGTCGCTGTCTGTACATGGCATAAATTTAGTTGAAAACCATTTCCAGAGGTCTTTAATACGATATAGAACCCAAAATAATGGTTTTTAGAAATCTTTTCTGTTTGTCTGTTTGTCTGTTTGTCTGTTTATCTGTTTGTCTGTTTGTCTGTTTGTCTGTTTGTCTGTTTGTCTGTTTGTCTGTTTGTCTGTTTGTCTGTTTGTCTGTTTGTCTGTGTGTTTGAAAACGCTAATCTCAGAAACCGCTTATCCAATTTGAATATAATTTTCACCGATGTGTTGTGGGAAACTTCACTTAACATTTAGTGTTTATTTTATGTAAATCGGTTTATAAATAAAAAAGTTATGTCAATTTAAAACTACGCAGTATTTATTCTGTGTTCGATAAGTGTTAAGAAGATAAGTAACATAGTTGAATTGATTGAAACTAAACATGTTATGGTCTGTAAAATGTATTCCTTTGTTATGTATTTTTTATTGGTTATGTGTGTACCTATGTTATTTGATACTATACAAATATATATCTCTAAATCTATATATAGTTATATAAAAAGGATGCTCTCTCACTCATCTATTGAATAAACATCGTAGAGCCTAAACTGCTAAAGATACGAATATGATTTTTACTAGGTGTTCCTTTTATGACGTAGACGTCAGTTAAGAATGAATTTTCTGATCCCCCCCCCCCCCATTTAACTCAAATAGGAGATGTAAGTTTGTATGAAAGTCAGTCAATTTTGAGGCCAACTCAATAAAATTTAGTATTTCGCTTTGATTTTTATGTTAAAACATAGTTTTAAACCGACTTCCAAAAAGGAGGAGGATTAAGTTCTATTTTTTTTTTTGTTACTCGATTTCTTTCACGGATTTGGATGTTTTTTTTTTTCATTTGCAAGGTAGTGCGTGCCATGGGGTCCCATTTATTTTTAGTTCACTTTTGACAGTGGCATCCATAAGAAAAGCGCATAAGTCTTATAGTTGCATTAACGATGTGCGCGATAAATAGATGAATAACTCAATTTCCCACCAACTGATTTTGATGATTTTTCGTTTATTTGAAAGAATGTACTTCAAGGGTACTCTGATGAGTTTGATACGGTTCTGATCATAGGATCCATTTCTTTGAAGCAAATTAACGAAATTAGCGATACTCGGCCAAACCTAAGCTGTAGGAGTCCAATTGGGTTGAATGTAGAATGAGATTACTTAACAGATATTTCCTAAAAAAAATTGACCTTCAACTCTTCAATCCTGATGATGCAGGGGTACTACTAGCCTGAACCGTAGAAGTAAGTCAATTTGTTTTTATGGATATATAATAAGATTGTTAAACAAATTCATGGGGCAAAAATTTCATCTTCAACTCCTCAACTCTGATGATGTAAGGGTATTTCAAGACTAAACCGTAAGAGTTGGCTATTTGGTACTTACGGTTATTTAATAAAAATACCGAGTAAAGACACACGGTAAAAATTTTGACCTTCAACTCCTGGACCCTGATGATGCAGAGTTACTTCAAGCCTAAGCCATAGGAGATGGCCATTTGGTGCTTTCAGGTATGTAATATGATTACTAAGCAAAGACACAAAATGAAAATTTCGACCTTCAACTCCTCACCCCTGATGATGCAGGATACTGCTAGCCTAAACTATACGAGATGGGCATTTGGTGCTTTCAGGTATTTAATATAATTACTAAGCAAAGACACATGATGAAAATTTTGACCTTGAACTCTTCAACCCTGATGATGCAGGAGTACTTCAAGCCTAAGCCATAGAAGTTAGCTATTTAGTGCTTTCAGGTATGTAAAATAATTACTAAGCAAAGATACATGATGAAAATTTCGATCTTCAACTCCTCAAGCCTGATGATGCAGGGTACTGCAAGCCTAACCCATAGGAGTTGGCCATTTAATGCTTTCGTGTATGTAATATAATTACTAAGCAAAGACACAAGATGAAAATTTTGACCATCATCTTCTCAACCCTGATCATACAGGGGTGCTTCAAGCCTAAGCCATAGAGGTTAGCTATTTACTGCTTTCGGGTATGTAATATAATTACTAAACAAAGACACAAGATGAAAATTTCGATCTTCAACTCCTCCCTGATGATGCGGGATAGTGCAAGCCTAAATTATAAAAGGTAGTTACATAATGCTTACGGTTGTTTTTAGTATTCTATACTATAATAAATCTGTAAGAGGTCGCTGTCTGTACATGGCATAAATTTAGTTGAAAACCATTTCCAGAGGTCTTTAATACGATATAGAACCCAAAATAATGGTTTTTAGAAATCTTTTCTGTTTGTCTGTTTGTCTGTTTGTCTGTTTATCTGTTTGTCTGTTTGTCTGTTTGTCTGTTTGTCTGTTTGTCTGTTTGTCTGTTTGTCTGTTTGTCTGTGTGTTTGAAAACGCTAATCTCAGAAACCGCTTATCCAATTTGAATATAATTTTCACCGATGTGTTGTGGGAAACTTCACTTAACATTTAGTGTTTATTTTATGTAAATCGGTTTATAAATAAAAAAGTTATGTCAATTTAAAACTACGCAGTATTTATTCTGTGTTCGATAAGTGTTAAGAAGATAAGTAACATAGTTGAATTGATTGAAACTAAACATGTTATGGTCTGTAAAATGTATTCCTTTGTTATGTATTTTTTATTGGTTATGTGTGTACCTATGTTATTTGATACTATACAAATATATATCTCTAAATCTATATATAGTTATATAAAAAGGATGCTCTCTCACTCATCTATTGAATAAACATCGTAGAGCCTAAACTGCTAAAGATACGAATATGATTTTTACTAGGTGTTCCTTTTATGACGTAGACGTCAGTTAAGAATGAATTTTCTGATCCCCCCCCCCCCCCATTTAACTCAAATAGGAGATGTAAGTTTGTATGAAAGTCAGTCAATTTTGAGGCCAACTCAATAAAATTTAGTATTTCGCTTTGATTTTTATGTTAAAACATAGTTTTAAACCGACTTCCAAAAAGGAGGAGGATTAAGTTCTATTTTTTTTTTTGTTACTCGATTTCTTTCACGGATTTGGATGTTTTTTTTTTTCATTTGCAAGGTAGTGCGTGCCATGGGGTCCCATTTATTTTTAGTTCACTTTTGACAGTGGCATCCATAAGAAAAGCGCATAAGTCTTATAGTTGCATTAACGATGTGCGCGATAAATAGATGAATAACTCAATTTCCCACCAACTGATTTTGATGATTTTTCGTTTATTTGAAAGAATGTACTTCAAGGGTACTCTGATGAGTTTGATACGGTTCTGATCATAGGATCCATTTCTTTGAAGCAAATTAACGAAATTAGCGATACTCGGCCAAACCTAAGCTGTAGGAGTCCAATTGGGTTGAATGTAGAATGAGATTACTTAACAGATATTTCCTAAAAAAAATTGACCTTCAACTCTTCAATCCTGATGATGCAGGGGTACTGCTAGCCTGAACCGTAGAAGTAAGTCAATTTGTTTTTATGGATATATAATAAGATTGTTAAACAAATTCATGGGGCAAAAATTTCATCTTCAACTCCTCAACTCTGATGATGTAAGGGTATTTCAAGACTAAACCGTAAGAGTTGGCTATTTGGTACTTACGGTTATTTAATAAAAATACCGAGTAAAGACACACGGTAAAAATTTTGACCTTCAACTCCTGGACCCTGATGATGCAGAGTTACTTCAAGCCTAAGCCATAGGAGATGGCCATTTGGTGCTTTCAGGTATGTAATATGATTACTAAGCAAAGACACAAAATGAAAATTTCGACCTTCAACTCCTCACCCCTGATGATGCAGGATACTGCTAGCCTAAACTATACGAGATGGGCATTTGGTGCTTTCAGGTATTTAATATAATTACTAAGCAAAGACACATGATGAAAATTTTGACCTTGAACTCTTCAACCCTGATGATGCAGGAGTACTTCAAGCCTAAGCCATAGAAGTTAGCTATTTAGTGCTTTCAGGTATGTAAAATAATTACTAAGCAAAGATACATGATGAAAATTTCGATCTTCAACTCCTCAAGCCTGATGATGCAGGGTACTGCAAGCCTAACCCATAGGAGTTGGCCATTTAATGCTTTCGTGTATGTAATATAATTACTAAGCAAAGACACAAGATGAAAATTTTGACCATCATCTTCTCAACCCTGATCATACAGGGGTGCTTCAAGCCTAAGCCATAGAGGTTAGCTATTTACTGCTTTCGGGTATGTAATATAATTACTAAACAAAGACACAAGATGAAAATTTCGATCTTCAACTCCTCCCTGATGATGCGGGATAGTGCAAGCCTAAATTATAAAAGGTAGTTACATAATGCTTACGGTTGTTTTTAGTATATATTATAAGTTTAGTAACAGCTCATTAAACTGAAATGTGATTAATAAATTAAACTTCAATTCATCAACCCTGTTAATCTAAGTACACAACCTACTTAAGCCGTATGAGCTTGGTACTTATTGATTAAAATACATTACAACCCGTTCCTGAGAGAACATTATGATGAAAAGTGTCACTTTGAATACCTAAATCCTGAAAATGCAGGAGTATTGTCATGTTATTGTTAAGAGTTGGATTTAGCTGTAGCTTTTTAAACAGGATGGGTTAGGTTAGGTTGGAACATAAAAGAAAACATAAAAAATAAGCGAGCAGAATACGGCAGCGCCCTGCGAGCGGGTGCACCCTGTACGTATGAATTGTAAAAGTGTTTTGATTATGTCTTCTGCTTTACGAAGAACAATGCGGGATTTACGCACACAAATAGCCTTCGTTTAAATGTGGAGGAGTTGGTTGAAAAAGTATACCCCGATATTGTTAATACAACCAATAACACTATAAATTGGTTCCAAAAGACGGCTATATACCCACCCACCAATGAACGTGTTGATAAAATAAATGTTTTATTTTTTTTTCAAAATTTAAAACAGCGTCACAGATCTACTATTCGGTAGACACAGTCATTGAGATGGAGGAAGCAGTACATTATCCAACAGAATTTTTGAATTCCTTAATACCTTCCGGAATGCCTTCCGGAACTCCTAAACACAAATTAATATTAAAAGTAGGTTTACCTATAATCTTACTTAGAAATTTGAATCCGCCAAAATTACTTCAAATAGTATTTATTTTCCAATTCGGAAAAGTTCAAATTAATCTTTATAATCGATACGTTTTGGTTCAAATGTGGAGGAGTTGATTGAAAAAAAGTATCCCGATATTGTGAATTAGACCACTAAAAATTGGTTCAAAAAAGCGGTTTACAATATTAGAATTCGTCTAATTAAAAAAAAATACATAACAATTCGTTCCTACCCACAAATATACACTTTAAATTCGTTTTTTCACTCTGTATTTGACCAGGTAATCCTTGAGCGGCCAAACCGATTTTAATGTTACTACTTTTTATCATAGAATTCCCACGGTGTCGAGATTTGCGCGGGAAAAACTTTGTGACACGTTGATTTTCACGCGGGCAAAGCCGCGGGTACAGCTAGTATATCATAAATTCATTGGACAGTAACTAATTATTCATTAAAACGATTGAGGGTTTAAATTGTTCCAGTAGTTCCGGGATTAGAATATGGCTATGATATTATTTGCCTGTTGTAAGAAGCGATTTTTATTTTTTAATTAACCATTTATTTCAGACAATATAAACAAACAATAGATACATGAGTATAATTGAATATAGAGGTCATTATCATATATACAGACTAAGATATTACCAATATATTCTTATACCTAACTAAATTACGTATTTGCGGCAACGTGAGACGTGGGTCTGGTGACTTCCGGGGGTCCTGTCCTTCCACGAAACTTCCGGAATTCAACTCCCTTCGGCCTCAGCTCTTCCTTCAGGAAGGTCGATACATGCTCAGTTGGGACGCGTACTACAAATGAACTAAAGTTTAAAAAGCGCTTTCGCGGTTGCGGGCGGCAAGAGTGGGCTCTAAACGTTCAGTCAGTCGCATACCGTTTTGAAGACCTGAGAATTCGGTGGCCCCCACCAGCTAAGCTAGTCCGTTCACCTGGGCGGAGCACAATGGGCAATGCGCTCAGAGGACTCCGGTTGACTTCTGCTGAAGATCCCAGATTACGTATTAAGTGAAAGATGTAATAAGCCATGGTTTTTATTTATAGCCGTGCCGTGCCAATTTACCCGAATTTTGAAAAATGTGAAAGTTGTAGTAAGCTCTGACACAGCCAATGAATTTGATTGAAATATACTTAGATATTGTATGGTCCTCGACCGCACATTGCTGATCACGCATTTACCTACTTCATTCACATAATTATAACATTCAGTGCACTACGTGACGCGTACGAGTCAAGACAACTTCGCGAGTGTACTTGATCAATCATTCATACTAGCACTCATTATTACACCTCACCTTAGATTATATATCACTCAATAAACCTTTACTTATTACTCAGTTTTACTTATCATTTCACAAATATCATAGAAAAAAACCTAAATATCTGATGGGAACAATCAGATATTTTTAGGTTTTATTTCAATGAAATCTACCTCAAGATATAACTTAAAATATATTCAATCAAGCAATTAAATAAGTCATTTTAGTTTAACACGGTTTTCAAGCTACATACTGACAAAAAGGCCCATAAAAATAGTAGTGTTTCTTGTTACTTACTCCCAGTCCAACAAACTTGTTTTGCAGATACATGCAGATACTAGGAAGTATTATCGTTATTATGTGTATGGATAATAACTTAAAATATCTTGGAAATCCATACTTAAAAATTAAGAGCTTTAATTCAGATCAATGTCGTTAAGCACAATCCATGTAGCTGAATCGAAATGTCAAGAAAAAGCAAATTTCAAATAACCGTACATCGCGAGTTTTTTTTGTTTTTCATCTGACTGAAGTAGCAAACGAGCATGCAGTCCACCTGACGGTAAGTAGCCACTGCCACCCATGGACATCTGTAATCAACTTCATACAGAACATGGGTTCCATCTGAAGTCAATCACAGTTGCGTTGCTACTCCCGAGGACTATGATGGTCACCTCATGTGAAAGTGTGACGGCAACCACAACCTTCTATCGAAACGCAAGAAATGCTTCACGCTAGAAATAGGTGTAGCGGTGGTACTTCCTTAGTCGAACTACACTGAAATGAAATTAAATGTCTTTATTGTGTAAAGGCCTGCGGGGGCACTTACAAATTGTCAGTTACATTTTTTTCCTTACACTACCACCGGATCGGAATACGACCTCAACTGAGAAGATCCGGCAAGAAACTCAGCGGGTTTGTCTTTTTTCTTATATAAATCCATTTTTTTTTCTGGTCCTATCACTGTTTCTACCACCTTGAAAAATGCGGGTGCGTAAATTCGTATTGTTCATATTGACCTTAAAGATAGTAACGAGTAATCTTGAAAATCTTTCTCATTATAAAAGGAAATATTTGCGAAGCCGTGGGATAGTAACGCGTCGAAGACGACGGTAGTATTTGGGTAACTTTAATGAAATACTTGGAAAATTGGACTGTGTAACAAAGTAGCTAAAAGTAGCTACAATTGATCTTTAATCAAATGTCTCTGTCTCGTCCGTGCCGCTTCAAATCTATTTTAACTTGAATGAATCACTTCGGGGCTAATTCTACTAACATTTCCATTACATTATTTCGGAAGCAAAAAGAAAGAAATGACATAAAATGTTTTTGTAGATGTACGGAGGCATCTACAAATTGTCCGTAGCCATATATTTTTTTACACTTTTGCCGAATTGGAAAAAGCTGAGATTAAACGAATCACTAGGATTTGTCCTGTGGCGTTACGTTGCGATACACACAGAGACGAATACGGAATACCCAGACCCAGAACAGATAATCTAAATTCATCATTCCGATATCTTTTTGGCCGGGAATGAAATTAGAATCCGCTGCGTCTTAGATCAGTATGGTAGCTACTCCGTCACGCGGGCTCTCCTTTTTTGAGTGTAAATAGTTGTAGAAGAATGATTCGACTGATGTGGTACCACGGCCACACCTAAGTATCTACTACTTGCGTAAAGAAGTTCTTGCGTTACCCCAAACCTATGAAATACTTTTTTTTTATTTGGCTGAAGTTGGTAGCAAACGAGCATGCAGTCCACCTGATGGTAAGTGGTCACAGCCGCTCATGGACACCTGTAATCAACTTCATACAGAAAGATGCGTTGGTACTCCCGAGGACTTTGATGGTCGCCTCATATAAAAGTATGCCGGCAACCACACCCTTCCATCGAAACGCAAGAAATACTTCGCGCTAGAAATAGGTGTGGCGGTGGTACTTCCTCGGTCGAACTACACTGGCTCTACCAACTCCAAAAACCAAGTTTGTAGTAGAATAAGTCCTTATAAGTTCTGTACTTATGGTAGTCAGACAGTGCTTTTAATTTGTTCTGATTAACATGATCGACAGTCCAAATTAGAGATCTTTGCACACATTCGTAAAATCCACTCTAAGTTGAAGAAACAAGGGTTGATTCAGTTTACCGGACTTCTTGAAGTATTTCAGTATTACTGAGTTTGGTAAGCTAGGGTCAGAGTGACCAATGTAATGTTAAGTTTGGCAATGTAATTAATTTTGTTATCTTGATTCTATTTTAAAATAAGAGGATGATGTGAATCGCAAATATAAATGTTATATTTGCGATTCACATCATCCTCTTATTTTAACATTACATTGGTCACTTTGACCCTAGCTTACCAATCTCAGTAATTTTTTCAATTATATGTGTCGAGAGCCTAATACTTGCCTAACCTATGAATCAAAGGATTAGAGATTTTGTCAAGTTGTTGCATTTTGACAACCCGCGTGGCGGAATAGTCATGCTACCAGTCTGACCACGGCAGTCCAGTCTAGCATGGGGTTAGATTTTCATTGGAGTAGAACGGCATCCGCAATCGAAAACACTTAGAATTCATATCTATTAATTAGCACCTTTTTTATTCTGGAGGGGGATACCTTCAAAAGGTACCCCACACCGTGGGAGCGACGCAGGGTTATGTGGGATTTTCATCACACTAAAACCCCCACGGTGGCCGTCCTCAGCGCTACAAAGAGGGCTCCGGGATCTCCAAAGGAACGCAACTGGAGTCCTAAACGCAATGCCCCATCGGGCTCTTCCCAGGTGAGCAGCTGGACCCACCGTTCCGTCTGGTCATTACGACGGTGTGCGACCACACATACCGCCATCCTTCCCGGGGTCGCCTGACCGAACGGGTCGAGCTCCCACTCTAGCCGCCTGAAACCCTGGACGCCCCTTTTAATCGCCTCTTACGACAGGCAGGGGATGCCGTAGCCCTATTCTAATCCCGGAGCTACAGGCACGATTAATTTAGGACATTATAGATGTACTATATTAATCGTGCCTGTAGTAATTTAGGACATTATAGATGTACTATATTAATCGTGCCTGTAGTAGTTCATTATAGATGTGGGCGGCAAATATTTTATGCTCGACAATGTTGTATTTCAAATTAAGTTTTTCCTTAATGTTTTCTTCACAACCTGTATAAGAATAAATAAAATCAGGCAGCAAATTCTAGCGCTGTGATTATTTTTAATCGTTGACTTTATTGTACATGAAGCTAACTCGTGAAGCGCTGCCATAATTCCACCCAAAGTGATAGATGGGAGCGCCGACTCATCTAGAAATGTGATAAAACTTTTCGATTTATAAAGATTTTTTTGAATAAAAAAACGTTGTTGTCTCTAATCAATTACAACTTCATTGAAATTAATTATCTATTATTTGTTACTATTTAAATTCCGTACCTTCGTCCACTTTAACAAAAATCGATTGTCCCGTGGAAATAAGATATTTTCCCATAGTAAAAAGTAGCCTATATGTTAATATAGATCTTTTTTTTTTTGTTTTCGAGGTGGAAACCTTCCAAAGGTACCCAACGCCGTGGGAGCGACGCAGGGTTATGTGGGATTTTTACCGCACTAAAACCCCCCCGGTGGCCGTCCTCGGCGCTGAAAAGGAGGACTCCGGGATCTCGAAACGACTTCAACCGGAATCCTCCGAGCGCGCTGCCCCATCGGGCTCCTCCCAGATGGGCGGCTGGGCCCACCGCTCCGTCTAGTCTTTACGACGGTATGCGACCACACAAACCGCCGTCCTTGCCGGGATTGCCTGACCGAACGGTTCGAGCTCCCACTCTAGCCGCCTGCAACCCCGGAAGCCCCTTTTAGTCGCCTCTTACGACAGGCAGGGGATACCCTAGCCCTATTCTGACCCCGAGGCTACAGGGACGATGTTAATAAAGATCAGCTTACTCCCTACCAAATATTATGAAAATTGCTCTAGCCGTTTAAACGTGAATAAGTAACAAACATTCACACTCACAAACTTTCGCCTTTATAATATTAGTATGAAGTCTGATATAAGGTATGATTGGAAGGTTAAAACAAGCTTTATAATAAATAAATATTTTTTTGGCGTTAAAGCACCAAATTTTCAGCTGTAGACCTTTTTTTCTAAAAAAAATAAAACTCTATCTATAACTTAAATTTTTGAATTGTGCACTTATTCATGCAAAGTACTGATTTGTAACTCTACATACATATAATATACAGCACGTGACTTTATATTTTTCCTTCTATATTTGCAATAGAATTATATTTAAAAATGTAAATGTTTGTGATGATGTATGTTTATGTTTGTCACTCTTATACGCAAAATGATCGCCTTTTACTGAAACCGCACACAGGTAGTTTATTACCCTGATTAACAATATAATAATGTATAATAGCAAAAGTGATCAATGCGGACGAAGCCGTGTAAATAAGTTACGTATTCATATATTAGCACTTAAGTGTTCGTACAAGTTTTCAGGTTATTGTTTACGAAGCTTGCTAGTGACGTGTCCGCCATAACTCCGCCAAAAGTGATAAATGGCCGCGTTGTCGTGACAAGCGTGTAATAGGTTCGTGGTCGAGTCGATCATTTAGAAATACGGGAAAATATCATCACTAACCTATTAAATGTGGCTTGGCCTGCTTCGGTAGTTTACTAGGAATAGTATTTTCTTTTTAATCATATTAATATTATAAATGCGAAAGTTTAAAAGGATGTATGGGTGTTTGTTTTCTTTCATGCAAAACTACAGAGAGCATTTTGCCGGAATTTGGCACACAGATAGTTTATAACCCGGATAAACACATGGGACACATATTACCGTGGTAAACGTTTTCAACAAGGGCGGAGCCGTGGGAATAATTTAGTAATTTATATATTAGCATTCAAGTGACATTGTAGAATAAGCTTTCAGGTTTTGTTTACGAAGCTTGCTATTGACATGTCCGCCATAATTCCGCCAAAGTTACAGAGCATTCAGATTCAGCATTTTGCTGATGTTTGGTACACATAGTTCATGATCTACAAAGATTAACACATTGAATATTTATGGCAAAGTGATCTAAGTAGACGAAGACGCGGGAATCAGCTAGTTATTAATATATTAGCACTTAAGTGTTCGTACAAGTTTTCAGGTTATTGTTTACGAAGCTTGCTAGTGACGTGTCCGCCATAACTCCGCCAAAAGTGATAAATGGCCGCGTTGTCGTGACAAGAGTGTAATAGGCTCGTGGTCGAATCTATCATCTGGAAATAAGGTGAATTATTGTCATTGAAGTTCCAGATTCTACAGAATATTTTCTTCAGTTATTGCTTTATATACAAGACGAATACACAAACACCCAGACCCAGAACATGAATCTAAACTCCTTATTCAGATACCTGTCTGGTCAGGAATCGAACCCGGAACCCATTGGGCGTCAGACCGGTATGGTAACCGCTGCGTCACGCAGGACCGTTTCACTGTATAAATAGGCGTGGCTATGGTACCTTCCCGGTCGATTCTATAAGTTCTACATTGCAAAACTTATACTTACTTATTTGGTTATTCCAATTATTGAAGACCCGAATGGCGCAGCGGTTACCATACCGGTCTGACACGCAGTCAGTCCCGGGGTCGATTCCCGGCCAGACAGGTAGCTGAATGATGAGTTTAGATTCTTGTTCTGGATCTGGGTGTTTTTGCATTCGTCTTTGTGTGTGTCCATGGCACCCACGACACAGGAGAAAATCCTACTGTGGGGCTATGAGTATAGAACGCTTTCTATACTCATAGCCCCACAGTAGGATTTTCTCCTATTTTAAGTTTTAAGTTTATTTTATTTTTATTTTTAACGCTCAACGTTGACTTTACGCTTGAATCGAATGTCTTGTGGCCACTGGACAAGCGTGCAGCGCACGAATCATCTTTGAGGAGCATGTTTCGTGGCCATATGATTATCGCTCTCACAGTTATTGTTTCGGAGGCCGAATTATGGCAAATACGTCACTAGCGAAGTGACGTGTTCGCCATAATTCCGCCCAAAGTGATAAATGTGTCGTCGAGCCGATCATGCAGAAATACGATAAACTTTTATTGTTTAAGGATATTTTGTTTATTTCTTGTGATAATATGACTGACTATTTACGCAGATTTTAAGCCGATCAGAAATTTTAAGAAGACATTAAATCGAATTGCGTTGAAAACTGGTATGTTAAACTTATTTTTGAATATGACATTGATACCCAACCTATTTGCATCTACCACTAGCATGTATCTGTTTTTAATGTCACCAGTCATATTCCACCAGGTTGGATAATTGCAGGCTGGTCAACTTCAAACCCTTTTAGAGAACTTTCAGCCCTTCTATACGGAATTCTCAGAAAAAGGGATTTTTCTACATTAACTACTAACTTTTCCATCACGTTAAAACAACTTCTATAAGTATACATGTAAGCTCTGAATCAAAGAACATATCCGGTATTCGAATCTCTGACTTTCAGAAAGACGTCTACCGTTAAACTACTATGCTATCTCATTGGCTTCTAGTGATTGAAATTCTGGACACTACCTTTTCTGCTCTTTTCAGTGCAAATAGCTCGCCCCTATTTTTTATATACAAAACGAAATCAACTTACTTAATTCTAAACTATAAAAGCGAGAACCATGAAACTTACAAATAAACGGTGGTTATATTTTCGTATTTTATTGTGAGCGAATTCCCGAATAACAGCTAGAAAAATGTGTATAGTAGTCTAGTCAACAAGTTCAAAAACGTGAAAAATAGAGATAAAGGTCCTAAAAATATGAGCGATGGCTCATTCGATTCGTAATCACCTCTAGAAAAATGTTTTGAAGGATTTTGGTGCAGGTTAAAAATTGCAATTGTTATTAACAAAATAAGATGAAACAAAAATGATATTTCGTTTTTTGTTAATAACTCGAAAAATATTAACATGTAAGCAATTTTGAAAAAAGCTCGTTAAAGAGGAGGAAATTTTCAATAAAAAAGTCCTGACTCCCGGAATTCTATCTCCATTATTTATAATTTTAATTAGACGTTGAAAATAGGGCTCCGCGCGGCAGTTACGGCATGCGCGCGCCGCCGCTAAAGAGAGTTCAGCAATAAAAATATTTTTTTTATAACATAAAATGTGATTTTAAAAATTTGAAAAAATTCTAGTATCTTCTTAACACTTGAAAGAATCGAGCCCTGAAGAAAAAAAAGTTTAATCACCATTTTTCAAAAAGTTATTTAATTGTTAACTAACCATTTTTTTCCCAATCTCCATTGGCATAAACAATGGGATGAAAGGTATAAATAAATAATTGGCCTATAAATTTTAAACTTCGTGGAGCCCTTTTGGTATATGTACTTTATAAGATCCTGCGGTAAATTTTCATTAAAGTTTATTAATTTGTTAATTATAATTTTTTATAACTATTGAAAAATTAGAAATATAAAAAATGTTGATAAATTTTTTTTTTCAATTAATATTTAGCTATGCCTGTTTTCACATTGAACAATGGCAGTAATTAACATAGGTTATGATTTTTTTTTGTAATTTGTTTATAAAATTGTTATAAACAAATTGAGAAATTCAATATTTTACAAAAAAATATGATTTTTAAAAAAAATTTTTTTTCTTAATTTTAATTTTTAATTGTTTAAAAACGATTTTTTTATATTTCGATTGTTTAAATAATTAGTTAAGAAAATTTTTTTCTTTTAAAAATCATAATTTACACTTTTAAATAGTTTGGCAAAAAAAAAAATTTTATTAATTATTTAATTGTTTATTAGTTTAACAATTTGTTATAAACAATTACTGACCAACGTTATATTTTTTTTCTGAAGCAGAAAAAAATTATAAAAATAGCCATATATAATAAAGTGCAAAAATTTTTTTTTTTTTATTTATTTGTTAATTTAATTTAATTTATTTTTTTTTCAAAATTCAAAATTGCTTAAATGTTAATATTTTTCGAGTTATTAACAAAAAACGAAATATCATTTTTGTTTCATCTTATTTTGTTAATAACAATTGCAATTTTTAACCTGCACCATAATCCTTCAAAAACATTTTTCTAGAGGTGATTACGAATCGAATGAGCCATCGCTCATATTTTTAGGACCTTTATCTCTATTTTTCACGTTTTTGAACTTGTTGACTAGACTATAGACTATGATACAGATTATGATCCTATGGTAGTGTAAGAAAAAATATTGTAGTTGAAATTTGTAAGTGCTTCCATAGGCCTATACGAGATAAAGACATTTCATTTCATACAGCAAAGTTTACGCAGCAATCACGTAACAACCGTCAGAATTAATCGCGCGAACTAACGCCCGACCCAATTGTGCGCAGACGAACCACTAAACGAGGAATCTTTAGTGCCGTACACATCACAAGATAATAGGGTTTATGTTTGTATACATAACTACTTACTGAAGACTTCTTAGACTAATATTATCGCAAATTTGATATATTTTAATATGCAATGGGAAACTCGCGATATGCGGTGTTTGAATTTGCAATTTATCTTATGATAGTTTTATGTTATAATTTTAACGCAAGGGAAACGAAGCGTTAAATAAAATAAATAAAAGAAAAACTCGGCTGCAATTTTTAGTGCACCTATCAGCAACCATCAGTCTTTACAAATATTGTGCACTCACAGTCAGATACAGGTTTTGACGATCAAAGATGCGTTTCAAAGACATTTCATTTCATACAGGAACCTTTACGTAGCAATCAAGTATACAACCGTCAGATTTAATTGTGCGCAGACGAACCAATCTTTAATGCCGTACACATCAAAAGATAATAAGGGATAATAGTGTTTACGTTTGGATTAACATAAACTATTAGAGTAATATTTTCAAAGTAATATTACCGTAGAATTGATACAATAGAATTATATATCTTTAAATACATGTTATAAATGTAAATGATTGCGAGGGGGTGTATGCATCTATGTTTGTCACTTATGACGTAGACGGCAAATAAAAACGGAATTTCACCGTTTTTGAAAAAACCCTTAAGAGGGTTAAATAAAGGTTGATTGTTCTTTAAAAAGTCTGCGAATTTAAATGCAAGCACAATACGACATACGAAGGCGATGAAACCATGCTTCAATGCGATTTTTTTCGCAATGTAAATCAAATCAAATCAAATCAAAATCTTTATTTGCTAAATAAGGTACAAATGTATGGTAGTAAGTCTTGAAAAGAAGATCCTCTTATTTTGCCATTTCGGCGTGCAAATTGTCATATAAAATGACTATTTGTTTATTTTTATTGTAATTGTGTACTATTATATTTAATTTAAACAAATCAAAAGCAAGATACTATTACCTATATAAAAATATTCATGTCAATATACAATTAATTATAATAATGTCAACTTATTTCTAAATATTCATTAATAAGTAAAGTTACTGTTGCACATAAGGCCAGCCAGCAAAGTTTAATAAGGCCAATCTTTATGAAAACGAGTAATATACCCTTTTAATAAATTATAAGTACAATAGTTCTTTATGTTCTGCCCATACGCTGGGAATACAGGAACTGTGAATGCCCAGCAGTGTACTCGAAGAAAGCTAAGGCGCAAACAGATGGCGCAAAATCTTTGAACTTGTACTAAATCCGCGAATTTTTTTTTTGCCGCGAATACAAGAAAATAGTAACAATGTAACCCCCGAATACTGAAAATGCGAAAGTGAAAACCGTGAATAAGGTGCTTCTACAGAGCCAAACTTAATTGCATTTAATTCTATAAAATTGTGCCAAAAATGTAATGAAATTCTCACACTTCCTCCCACAAAGCGAATTCTTAGTGTCATAACTGCATGTGAGAGAATAGAATAGTTCGCTTTGCTAAAGCGGTTTATACACATTCCGCTCTAATGTTGCTCACACGGTTCCGCATTGTGCAAGAACTTACAGTAATGTGGCAGAGTACTTCATCGATATTGCTACTTTAGATAGTTCAGAGTACTTGATACGATCTAGATAAACGTATGAGTTTTAAATATTGTGCTTAACATAAGGGGGCCATACATGCTACTCCTAAAAACTAAGTGATGCATCTTGCATACTGATTTGTCAATGGACAGATCTCCGGCCAGGCTAGGTGATCACGCCTCTGTCCCTGTAGTCCCGGGACCAGAATAGGGCTACGGTATCCCCTACCTGTCGTACAACTAAAAAGGGCTTTCGGGGTTGCGGACGGCTAGAGTGGGAGCTCGAACCGTTCGGTCAGGCAATCCCGGGAAGGACGGCGGTATGTGTGGTCGCATACCGTCGTATAGACTAGACGAAGCGGTGGGCCCAGCCGCCCATTTGGGCGGAGCCCGATGGGGGCAGCGCGCTCGAATTCCAGTTGAAGTCGTTTCGAGATCCCGGGGTCCTCCTTTTCAGCGCCGAGGACGGCACCGGGGGGTTTTAGTGCGGTAAAAATCCCACATAACCCTGCGTCGCTCCCACTGCGTCGGGTACCTTTTGCAGGTTTCCCCCTCAGGTTTTGAAGGTGATCACGCCGCAGGAGATGCCGTTATAAGAAAATGTAAGTTCGGAAGCTGTTAAGTAGGTTGAGAAAACATTGATAGCGTGATTCAGAATATAGAGTCGCCATCTCGTGACAAGTTGCTGAAAATCTTTGATACTTTGAAGAAATTGATTTTAGTGTGCACCGCAGGAGATGGATTAGAGATAGAAATAATTTTTGTAAGTCGCTTATGTTGCAAACATTAATTAATTAATTATTTACTACATTAATTATTAGGATATAGGGTCGGACGTTGCTCATACCTCTTAATTCACAGTCGATTATATGTCATCCAAGTAGAAACGACAATAGAGAGATAATGAAAAGAATGAGCCTTCACAGATAAGCGCGGAAATTTAATAACGGAAATAAAGGCGTGGAAATCAAGAAATATTAGTGTTAAATTTTAATTACTTTCAGCTAATTGGTTATTAGCACAGTAGACATATTAGACTAGTAGGGAAATTGCTTATAAGCGCTCGAAAATGGCACACTCACACAAACATCGCATCGACGAGGCCGTTATGGGGTTTTCGCGGTGCTTCTGTAGCGGTCTCGTCGATGGGATATTTTGTGAGTGTGCCGTTTTCGAGCGCTTATAGGCCGTTTTCCCTACTGGTCTAATATGTGTACTGTGTTATTAGTCCAGATAAGACTACACTTTTCTCAATAGTGCAAATAAAAAACGAAATAAAGAAATAGTAGAAGAATAAATGAGAAAAATGTACTCTATGTATTAGGATAGATCTTATTGCTGGTTTTAATTAAGCACTATTGAATCAAAGCGAAGTCAATACAAACAAAAATACTTGTATCCTTCTAGAAGGACATCATTCGTGGCAACCCATTATGTCCCACTGCTGGGCACGGGTCTTCTCTCGGAATGCGAGAGTTTAGATCATAGTCCACCGCGCTGGCCAAGTGCGAATTGGTGGACTCCACACACCTCCGAGAACTTTTTTTTTTAAAGATCTCTCGCGTGTGAAAGTTTCCTCACGATGTTTTCCTTCACCGAAAAGCAGTGATAATTAATTTCTATAACGTCATTCGTATTTAGGTTAATTAGACACAAATCCAAATTGTGTTTATAATATGACTAATAAACGAGCATTCAGACTACCTGATCGTAAGTGGCCATTGCCGCCTACGGACATCGATAAATAATCAAACTAAATAAGATTATTGTAGAAAGCGATTATTGTAGAAAGAGTGTAGAAAGCGTTTAAAGCGTTTAATTGTCCTAAACTGTATGTATCCTAGCCTTTTAAACTAAAGTACCAAAGTTATTATATTATTACTATTATTATTATTACTATATTATTATTATTATTATTACTATTAGGCGTTATATTTATTACTATGAAATAAATGTAACGATTGTGCAAGATGTCAAATTCTTTGTAAACTGTAACAGTGAAGTCAATTTATTAACAAATAATATATTTATAGACGCTATTGCAAAATGGAAAACAATTGAGCACACTAGGTGTTATTAACATCTCGTCCCTATAGCTCCGGGATAAGAATGGGGCTACGGTAGCCCCTGTCTGTCGTAAGAGGCGACTAAAAGGGGCTTCCGGGGTTGCGGGTAGGCTAGAGTGGGAGCTTGAACCGTTCAGCCAGGCTATCCCGGGAAGGACGGTGGTATGAGTGGCCGCATACCGTCGTAAAGACTAGACGGAATGGTGGGCCCAGCCACCCTGGAGGAGCCCGATGGGGCAACGCGCTCAGAGGACTTCGGTTGCGTTACTTTGGAGATCCCGGAGTCCTCTTTGTAGCGCCGTGGACGGCCACCGGGTATTGCGGTAAAATACCACATAACGTCGCTCCCACGGCGTCGGGTAGCTTTTGAAAGTTTTCCCCCTCGAAAAAGTTGACATTAAAATCAATTATAAATGAATTCCATTGCACAATTTTTACAACCTCCATCGAGGCACCAATTCCGTTATAAATGTTATATTGATAAATCCCGTTAAAAATATAAATCCAAAGATAAGCTTTAGCAGATAAAATATTAAAAGGGATTTTAAAATATTGGATCAATTTGTTACTCTTCGAGCCGTGTATTTCTTTTAACCGTTTTAAGAATAAATTATCGCTTAGAGAGCATAAAATTTTTTAGAAGAAAGAAACGTTCAATAACAATTTGGTAAACAGGAAGAAAAAATGGCCGAATCATTATTTACCGCAAATCTGTTTTCTCGATGTGGAAAATAAAAACATTATGTTGTAAACAAGGGTATCGGAGGACTGGTTTCGGTCAGTGTTTTTAGGAGTTCCGTACTCAAATGGTAGAGCAGTGATAGCCTAATGGTTGAAACTTACCCTCTCGATCGGGAGGTCCGAGGTTCAAACCCAGGCACGCATCACTTTATTTTTCTAAAATTATGTGCGTATTAGAAATTAATTATCACTGCTTTTCGGTGAAGGAAAACATCGTGATCTACACACCCGAGAGTTCTTTAAAAAAAGCTCTCGGAGGTGTGTGAACACCACCAATTCGCATTTAGCCAGCGCGGTGGACTATAGCCTATCTTTCATTCCGAGAGAAGACCCGTGCCCAGCAGTGGGACAATAATGGGTCGTATTTCATGAACAGTGATAGCCAGATAATTGATTTTTTTAAAGATGATGTGTTTTGGTTGCCGTTATAACAACAAATACTAAAAAAAGAATAAAATAATTAAGGGGGCTCCCATACAACCCACGTTATTATTTGCCTTTTTTATTGATGGTACGGAACCTTTCGTTCGTGCCTAAATCGCACTTGGTCGGTGCTATTTATCAAAAATTTAAGCTCTAATAATCGTATTTACTTGGATTAAGTAGGCGATTTTATTCCGACAGTATGATTTTAGGTCGCTGAATAATAATAAAAAAAATATTATATAGATCTATTAAAAATGTTTCTCTTATGATCCTAAATCTACAAGTAGGTACGCATTAATTGTAATTATAGATACAGGTAAAAAGATACACAAAGACATCATAAATTATGATGTCTTTGTGTATCTTTTTACCTAATATTATTTACATCATAAATTTGATTTTATATACATATTGTTTTTTTTTTAGATTTCATTAATTATTTACGTAAAAACAACCTTCAAGGAGGTGAAAAATGAAAATAAAAGTTATAGTAGTCCACGCGAACGAAGTCGCGGACAATAGGTAGTGAACAATAACCAAAATATCAGGCGAAACATTGTAGTTAGGGGAACGTGACATAGTACGTGACTTGTGCCGAAGCCTTCAAAACATGTTTGGTCAAAGGGGTGGAGAGGGGGAAGTCTTAGTTTTCGTCACGTAAGCATTCTCGGGACTGTCGCGCTTTTTCGAGCTGTATTCAAAAGATGGGGGGAGGGGAATTGATCTCACAAAAATACAAAGTTTCCGCTTTATAATATTGTGGATGTAAACTGTCAGTTTTTGCATTCGGTTGTTTTCCTTGTCTGTCCACTCCAGTAAAACATATTAAGAACCATATTCATGAGGTAGTAACCTAAAAACTGAAGGGGTAAAGAGGGTCTTGCATACACTACGTGTGGCCTTCAAACGGTGCCACAGTGCGTTGTTGTTTGGTTATGTAGGATTTAGATCGTACTGAAAGTCCTTCGGAGGCATTCCTCGGTACTACGTAGAGGACTTCGGGATTTCCAGCGTAACGCCGTCCGAAACCTTTGAGCGCAACGTCCCTGTAGGGGAGATCATGCAAAAACAGAAAGCCATACATGCGATCGAAAAACTTGCATACACTACATGTGATCTTCAAAAGGTGCCACAGTGCGTTGTTGTTGTTAGGTTATGTAGGATTTATATCGTGCTAAAAGTCCTACGGAAGCACTCCTCAGTACTACGTAGAGGACTTCGGGACCTCCAACGTAACGCTGTCAGAAACCTTTAAGCGCAACGCCCCTGTAGGGGAGATCATGCAAAAACAGAAAGCCATACATACAATCGAAAAACTTGCATACACTATGTGTGATCTTCAAAAGGTGCCACAGTTCGTTGTTGTTGTTAGGTTATGTAGGATTTATATCGTCCTAAAAGTCCTACGGAAGCACTCCTCGGTACTACCTAGAGGACTTCGGGATCTCTAACGCAACGCCGTCCGAAACCTTTGAGCGAAACGCCCCTGTAGGGGAGAGCAAAAACAGAAAGTCATACAAACGATCGAAAAACAATACCCCCTTCTAAACCAGTTTGTTAAAAAGGCAGAAGATAAGGCTGTTAGTTACTGCTGTTATGGATTTTACAGTGTCCATCCAGTTAGGTTAAATGAGGAAAAAATAATTGTATAAAGTGTGACCAATAGAGTTTCCGTTCGTGTCAGTGGTTTTGAACCAGAGTAATATATTATGGCAACGGAAATGTGGATGATGTATAATAATAGAGGATAGAACGGATGTGGCAAATTGACACAAATATGACCCCGCCACATCGTTTCAGCATTTTATTAACGGTACTTTTTTATAATAATGAAGTAGCAAACGAGCATGCAGTCCACCTTATGGTAAGTGGTCACCGCTGCCCATGGACATCTGTAAGCAACTTCATATAGAACATAGGTTCTATTTAAAGCCAATCACAGATGTGTTGCTACTCCCGAGAACTAGGACGGTCGCCTCATATAAAAGTGTACCGGCAACCACACCCTTCCATCGAAACGCAATTAATGCTTCACGTTAGAAATAGGTGTGGCGGTGGTACCTCCTCGATCGAACTACACTGGTTCTACCACCTTCAAAAACTTTGAACTTAACACTTAACTTTGAACTCAAATAGCAGCCGGGGGGTTAATCGTAGACGTCCCTTGTCATAGTAAAAATCGTCAGGACATTGTTTCCAATAAGAATCCACTATTGCTCTCTTCTAGCCGGCACTTTCATTTTTGCGTACGAAATGAATGGTCCATCCAGGGAGTGACGTTGCCACCATCAAGAAGGGACGTGTTCTTCGTCTGGAGTCACCTTTGGCAAAGGGTGATCTCCCGCCAGGCTAGGTGATCATGCCATGGAGCGGCCGTGCTCCGACAGTCGTTGCTCGGAACTTGTATATATGCGGGGTATTGAGAATACTTCGACAGCGTGTTTCAGAATACTAGCGCCATCTTTTGTTGAATTGCGGGAGGTCGCTACAATGTCCTTTAAAAGCGGTTGAACGTGATAGGTTCGATCGGGGAGGGACCACACCTATTTCTAGCGTGAAGCAGTTCTAGCGTTTCGGGGGTGTGGTTGCTGGCTCACATTTATATGATCTGACCATCTTAGGCTTTGGAAGCAGCAACGCATCTGCCATGTACTTTAGATAAAAGCTTTGCTCCGTTGCTGTAAGCAACTTGTCCAAGGGCGACAGTTTCTACTTACCATCAGGAAGACTGCATGCTCGTTTGCTACTTTATCTTATAATACACACATATATTTTTTAAGTGAAATTTCTGGTGTTGGTGAAGGTAGTCAAAAAATTGGTGGTGGTTATTGATGGTGGTATACATAAAAAAATGATAAATAACTATTTTAGTAAGTCCTTTTGAGTCGGGGGTCTGAAAGTGCCTTTTTCCCCATGTTTATTTACTAATTTCCTAACTACTAATTTATTTACTAATTTACATTTTAATAACTAATTTGACGGCCCGCGTGGCGCAGCGGTTAATATACCGGTCTGAGGCGTAATGGGTCCCGGGTGCGATTCCCGGTCAGACAGATATCTGAATGATGAGTTCAGATTGCTGTTCTGGGTCTGGGTGTTTGTGTATTCATCTTATGTGTGTCCATGGTACCCACGACGCAGGAGAAAATCTTACTGTGAGGCTATGAGTGTGGAAAGCGTGTTTTTTTTTAATTACTTCCAGATGAACCTTGTACGCTACAACAAATGGCAACTTCACATCTTTGACAGCATAATAAACGACTCAACAAACAGGCTTTCCTGTGAAGGTTTCTTACACTGTTGATAAACATCCAAAAAACACTCACACAACACACTTGGTGGAACACACACTTGGTAGAGTCATTTTAGGCAAGAAAGTCGTAACATGGTTTAATGGACAACTATAAATACCGCATCACATCTTGACATTGTGAACTTTTGACTCGTACATCGGTGGCCTCTGGCCGCTTCGACAGAAACGGTTCATAACATATCGTCAAATGATCTTCTACTCTGTTCCTATTATAAAATAAAATAAAATATATTATTACTAGTTGACCCGGCGAACCTCGTTTCGAACTAAAATTATCAGTGTTTCTCTACTTTATTATTCGTGTACTATGCATAAAAACCTTCCTCTTGAATCACTCTATCTATTGAAAAAAAACTGCATTCAAATCCCAAGCGCAGTTTTAAAGGGACAGACAGCGAGAAGCGACTTTGTTTTATACTATGTAGTGATAGTTTAGTTTTCAATGTACTGTCTCCTTAGAACGAGTTTACTTTCCCTCAAAACCATCATTGTTTTTGTTTTACGTCACACCTTGCAATGATAGGCTTGAAAAAAGTTAATGATGTCGCGAAAATCAATTCAAAAGTTTACCCCCTACCGAAGATCGCTCAACGCACCAGAAATTTTTTTGTACTTTCACTTTAACTTCCAATTAAAGTAACTTTTTTTTTATTTCGAGGGGGAAACCTTCAAAAGGTACCCGACGCCGTGGGAGCGACGCAGGGTTTTGTGGGATTTTTACCGCACTAAAACCCCCCCGGTGGCCGTCCTCGGCGCTGAAAAGGAGGACTCCGGGATCTCGAAACGACTTCAACCGGAATCCTCCGAGCGCGCTGCCCCATCGGGCTCCTCCCAGATGGGCGGCTGGGCCCACCGCTCCGTCTAGTCTTTACGACGGTATGCGACCACACATACCGCCGTCCTTCCCGGGATTGCCTGACCGAACGGTTCGGGCTCCCACTCTAGCCGTCTGCAACCCCGGAAGCCCCTTTTAGTCGCCTCTTACGACAGGCAGAGGATACCGTAGCCCTATTCTGAGCCCGAGGCTACAGGGACGACCAATTAAAGTAACTAGGGGTTCTCAAAAATTCAATCAAGCATTATCTCCCAATGCAATAATTTTCTTATCTGTAAAATGTATACATTCAGTTCCTGAAATTTAAACAGCCAATTCCCGTATTATATATAACATTTTCTTTATAAACATACTGATACCTTTCGTTCTTCCGACCCTTGGAGCTATTTACATAACATAGTTTAGATAAATTTTCCTTTTTATATGATAAAACAGTTTTACTCAATAGATAGGCTTGTGGATTGATTTTATGATTTATGAGCAGTGATAGCCTATTGGTTGAAACTTGCACTCTCGATCGGGAAGTCCGAGATTCAAACCTAGACACGCACCACTGATTTATGTGCGCATTAGAAATTAATTATCACTGCTTTTCGGTGTAGGAAAACATTGTGAGGAAACCTACACACCCGAGAGTTCTTTAAAAAAAAAGGCCTCGGAGGTGTGTGAAGTCCACCAATTCTCACTTGGCCAGCGCGGTGGCCCCGTAGCCAATCACAGATGATTTGCTACGCCCGAGGAAAAAAATTTTTGCCTCATATAGATGTGTGCCACCAACTACACCCGTCCATCGAAACGTAGAAACTGCTACGCGCTAGAAATAGGTGTGGCGGTGGTACCTCCCCTGTCGAACCATTGTTCTACCTTGATCCTGATCAAGGCAAGAACGGATTTACATTATTTATTCTAAACACTTACAGTAGCAAGCATTATGACTTTGTGTGTGTGGGTGTGTATGGAGAGGGGCTTTGTGTGTGTTTGTGCATGTTTTAATGTGCCAGTTTATTGTAATATAACTTTGAATAGAATTTTGAAAGTCAATATTCTACAGCATAACAGTAGTTTTCCGGTACTCCTTCACGGTACAGTCAATTCTACTCTGGAACGCTCTACCCGAAAACATCAGAAAAGCTTCAAGCAGGAGCTCGTTCAAGACGTTTTTACGGGAACATTATTTACAGCTGTCATGAGTCCATCAACATTTCAGTTCTTAGTGTAATTATTTTATTATATTAAATGTACACTATGTATTGTTTCATTATATATTTATTATTATTATAATTAGTGTATTATATAAATATATATTAATATTTTGTGTATATCTAATATTGTTTATTTATTCACACAATAAATAGTTTGTAGTTACTTTTATATGTCCCTGTAGCCTCGGGGTTAGAATAGGGCTACGGTATCCACTGCCTGTTGTAAGAGGCGACTAAAAGGGGCTTCCGGGGTTGCAGACGGCTAGAGTGGGAGCTTGAATCGTTCGGTCAGGCAATCCCGGGAAGGACGGCGGTATGTGTGGTCGTATACCGTCGTAAAGACTAGACGGAGCGGTGGGCCCAGCCGCCCATCTGGGAGGAGCCCGATGTGGCAGCGCGCTCGGAGGATTCCGGTTGAAGTCGTTTCGAGATCCCGGAGTCCTCCTTTTCAGCGCCGAGGACGGCCACCGGGGGGGTTTTAGTGCGGTAAAAATCCCACATAACCCTGCGTCGCTGCCACGGCGTCGGGTAACTTTGGAAGGTTTCCCCCTCGAAAACAAAAAAAAAAAAGTTACTTTTATATACCTACCACAAATTATCGCTATCGCCCAGGGTTGACTGGCAGAGAATGCCATTAGGCATTAAGTTTTACCCTTGTAACCCTTAGGTTAAGGTGTTCCAAAATTTAAATAAATAAATAATAAGAAAAATCTTTAAGTAGTGGAAGAACGAGTTATATAGGTACATATAGAGATTATAGTATTCATTGATCTACGAATATTAACACATTTTATACCTGAATAAAAACAGACATACATAAATTGAATTGGGAATCTTGTAGGGCTCCCTAGGAAGGCAAAGTTGAGTTCCGGGGAAGAAATAATATCAGTTCATTAGATGATTTGTTCCCGTGGGAAGTGAGCTAAAATACGGTTCCCTGAATGTCTGGAGTGCTCTGCGCGCTTTTCATGTGTGTAATTCTATAAAGATATCTCAAATACTACATTGTGTCAAAATCAAGGCCGTCTTAGACTGTGCTGGGGCCCTGGGCACACAAAAATTCGGGGCCCTTTTGGAATGTAAAGAAAGTATAATGTACTTTTTTACGTTCCAAAAGGGCCCCGATGACTTTCTGACGATGACGTTTAATGCGCCCAACTATAATATTTTGATATTAAATGTGAGAAAAATTGTCGGCCATTCGGGGTCTTCTGGGGATGGGGGCCCTTCGAGGTCCTCTGGGGATGGGGGCCCTGCGCACTGGTGCCCTTATGGTAAAGACGGCATTGGTCAAAATAAATCCTAAATAGTGTCAATGTCACAGTGTTTCTAACTAATAAAAAACGTCATTTTGAAATTTTGTCTCTTTGTATGATTTTAGACTAATTTCTCGCGGAATTGATACATTTCAATAAATAACGGGTATTCACGATATGCGGTTTTTCAATTCTTTAAGAATTCTTTTTGTCGATATTCCGACCCAGTTACATGGATCGTGGTCATATACGTAGATCATTGTTCAGTCAGTCCTCGGGAGCAGCAACGCATCTCCAATTGACTTCAGATAGAACCCATGTTCTATTTGAAGTTGCTTAGGTCTCCGTGGGCGGCAGTGACCACTTATCAGGTGGACTGCATGCTCGTTTGCTACTTCAATCTTATAAAAAATCTACTCACAACTTATTACGAGACTTGGTTTTTTGACCAGATTATTGCGAGACTTGGTTTTTTGACCAGATCTGTATTAAACTAAACTCCCAAAGAGATCAAACACAGATTTCCGCACAAAAGTATCACTTCATTAGACGAATCGTGTCTCGTAAACCGAAATGTGGATTCGTCCTGAATCGCCTCCGAATGGCGAGTGGCTGTATCTTTTGATTAAACTCTTAACTTGCCGGGCGTAAAAGTGCTGGTTTTATTATGAGTCGCACTGTAAGCTAATAAGCGATGAACGAGAAAGTCGCTTTAGTTTGCTTTTTTTTTTTTTATTTGACTGAAGTAGCAAACGAGCATGCAGTCCACCTGATGGTAAGTGGTCACTGCCGCCCATGGACACCTGTAATCAACTTCTTACAGAACATGGGTTCCATCTGAAGTTAATCACAGATGCGTTGCTACTCCCGAGGACTATGATGGTCGCCTCTTGTGAAAGTGTGCCGGCAACCACACCCTTCTATGGAAACGCAAGAAATGCTTCACGCTAGAAATAGGATAATAATAGTTAGTCACCCGACGCAACGGTCGGAATTCCGCCGTTTAACTCTAAAACTAAGCTTCTTCTTGTCCAAAGTAGCACGATTATTTGTAAAATTCAAATAAATTGTAATAATTTTCAAGTTATTTTGAACGTACACGTTAAAGGTAAAAAGAGGTTTAATTAGCTAAGCTACATTTAAATGCAATAGCGGGTATTTTGACCACGATCCATGTCGTCGTCAACCCATTACTGTCCCACTGCTGGGCACGGGTCTGTGCACGGCTCGGAATGAGAGAGTTTAGGCCATAGTCCACCGCGCTGGCCAAGTGCGAATTGGTGGACTTCACACACCTCCGAGAACTTTTTTTTTTTAAAGAACTCTCGGGTGTGTAGGTTTCCTCACGATGTTTTCCTTCACCGAAAAGCAGTGATAATTAATTAAATTTCTAATACGCACATGAATCAGTGGTGCGTGCCTGGGTTTGAACCTCGGACCTCCCGATCGAGAGGGCAAGTTTTAACTATTTGGCTATCACTGCTCCATGTAACTGGGTCGAAATATCGACAAAAAGAATTCTTAAAGAATTGAAAAACCGCATATCGTGAATACCCGTTATTTATTGAAATGTATCAATTCTGCGAGAAATTAGTCTAAAATCATACAAAGAGACAAAATTTCAAAATTACGTTTTTTATTAGTTAGAAAAACTGTGACATTGACACTATTTAGGATTGGGCCAAGGTCGTCTTTACCATAAGGGCACTCGGGGACAGTGCGCAGGGCCCCCATCCCCAGAGGGCCTCGAAGGGCCCCCATCCCCAGAAGACCCCGAATAGCCGACAATTTTTCTCACATTTAATATCAAATTATTATAGTAGAACGCATTACACGTCATCGTCAGAAAGTCACCGGGGCCCTTTTGGAACGTAAAAAAGTACATCATACTTTCTTTACATTCCAAAAGGGCCCCGAATTCTTGTGTGCCCAGGGGCTCAGCATAGTCTAAGACGGCCCTGATTTTGACACAATGTAGTATTTGAAATATCTTTATAGAATTACACACATGAACAGCGTGCAGAGCACTCCAGACATGTTCAGGGAACCGTATTTTAGCTCACTTCCCACGGGAACAAATCATCTAATGAACTGATATTATTTCTTCCCCGGAACTCAACTTTGCCTTCCTAGGGAGGATAATAATAGTTAGTCATCCGACGCAACGGTCGGAATTCCGCCGTTTAACTCTAAAACTAAGCTTCTTCTTGTCCAAAGTAGCACGATTATTTGTAAAATTCAAATAAATTGTTATAATTTTCAAGTTATTTTGAACGTACACGTTAAAGGTAAAAAGAGGTTTAATTAGCTAAGCTACATTTAAATGCAATAGCGGGTATTTTGACAAAGACATCTGACATTGAATGTTTACTTCGTTTATTATTTACGTGTGTGAATAATAAACGAAATAAACATGTGTTACAAATGTAACAAATGTAAGGTAGTGTGTGTAATGTGTTTTTAGTTGATTTAAGGTATGACTTATGCATTATTTGAAAAAACAATTGTATTGTGTAATCCTTCTCTACATCAACTATAACCGTGCGTAATCATAATCCTCCGTCTGCGGCAAGTATCTTAAAAACGGATTACAAGCCGAGTTGTGTGGGGTTTTGCCATGGACGAGCAAGTTGTGGAATAAGCTTTCTCCTGAGGTATTCCCGGAGCGCTATGACATGGGGTTCTTCAAGAAAGGTGCGAAAAGAGCTCCTTCAAAGCCGGCGATGCATTGGCGACTCCTCTGGTGTTGCGAATGTCCACAGGCGACGGGGACTACTTTCCATCAGATAGCCCGTCTGCCTTATCGTTTGGTTATGGTTTTAAAAAAACCTTGCTTATCGAAAAACAAAACAGTTAAATTGAGAACCTCCTCCTTTTTGGAACTCTGTTAAAATAGTAAGCTTCAGGCCGTCCTTAGTTGTGGAGGAAGCCTGGAGGATGTAACGGTTGCATTCAAGAACAACAGTAGCGAACAAATGATGATTAATTGTTATCGTTTATAGTTTATATTCGTGTATGACACTCGCAGCACAATACCAGAGTGCTATGTAGACATATATAGATATATTATACTATTAAATAGGCCATTGAACTTAGTTACATGTATTACCTACTAATTCTGAGTTTTATTGAATTTATACATACATATAAGATATACAGATAACCTTAATAAAGCGAAACAGGAGATAATGAAAAATATTATACATAAAGTTAGTACCGCCACATCTTTTTCTAGCGTGAAGCAGTTCTCGCGTTTTGATACTTAACGGGTACTCACGATATGCGGTTTTTGAATCCTTTTGACCACGATCCATGCAACTGGGTCGAAATATCAGCAAAAAGAATCCGAACAGGATTCAAAAACCGCATATCGTGAGTACCCGTTAAGTATCAAAATGTGTCAATTCCGCGATAATATTAGTCTTAAATCATATACAGTTCTCGCGTTTCGGTGGGAGGGTATGGTTGCCTGTACCTATTATATGAGGCGACCATCACAGTCCTCTTGAGTAGCAACGCATCTGGCGAGCATCTGTGATTGACTTCAGATAGAAACCTTGGTCTAAATGAAGATACTTTAGACGTTTTCTACACTCATAGCCCCACACTAGGATTTTCTCCTGTGTCGTGGCGCCATGGACTGTGTGTCCAAGACGAATACACAAACACCCAGACCCAGAACAAGAATCTAAACTTATCATTCAGGTACCTGTCTGGCCGGGAATCGAACCCGGGACCCACTGTGTGTCAGACTGGTACCGTAACCGCACCGCCACGCGGGTCAATTGAAGTTACTTACAGATGTATATGGGTGGCAGTGATCACTTACTATGGTAGCGAAATACATGCTTGTTAGCTACATCAATGGAATAAAAAAAAAGACAAAAATAATACGTTACACGTAATTTGTTAGTGTGAGGTTCATTATATAGATGATAATGTTAATTTAGTCGTCATCATCACATTATTGTCCCACTGCTGGGCACGGGTCTTCTCTCGGATTGATAGAGTTATAGACCATAGTCCACCGCGCTGGACAAATGCGATTTGGTGGACTTCGCACACCTCCGAGAACTTTCTTTTTTTAAAGATCTCGGGTGTGTAGGTTTCCTTACGGTGTTTTCCTTCACCGAAAAGCAGTGATAATTAATGTTTAATACGCACATAAATCAGTGGTGGCCTGGCTTTGAACCTCGGACCTCCCGATCTAGAGGGCAAGTGTCAACCGTTAGGCTATCACTGCTCTAAGTTAGTTCAGTCAACAATTCATTTTAACAAGGTAAAATAATGTTTATTAGTCTTAACTTTGCGTAGGTACTAAGCGGCTTACCTTGTTATAGCGAACGATATCTCTTAATAAATGGAAGCACATTTTAATGAAAATACTGTATGTATTTTATTATTAACTACCTAATGCGGCGAACTTCTTTCCGCCTAAAAGTCAAAAATCTAAAATTATCAGTCTTCCTCCACTATATATATATATATACGATCAGGTGGACTGCATGCTCGTTTGCTACTTACAGTGGTCACTGCCGCCCATGGACATCTGTAATCAACTTCATACAGAACATGGGTTCTATCTGAAGTCAATCACAGATGCGTTGCGACTTAATGCTAATTAATGATTACAGGTGATTAAATAAAAAAAATAGTTACAGTGCCTTAACAAGATTTTGAGTGTCAATCATAAAGTAATTTTTGGGGATCTAGGTTATTAAAGTACTTGTTTTATGTCATCCCCTAGGACCAGCCGAATAAAATTTTCAGGGCTAATTAACTATGAACACCAGCGGTTTTTAATACAGTTTTTAAAGAGACTTTACTGGTACTTGGTTAAATAAACAAGTTTTCTCTTGAAACCGCTTTCATGCTATTTCAGAAAAAGTAATCAAAGATTGGATTATCATTAGTCACGACTGAAATGGGGTACGATACAAATAAACTATTTGCCATAAAAAAATCATGATCGTAGCTAAAATACTTATCTCGTTTTTCGTCAACCCATTATTGTAGCACTGCCGGGCACGGGTCTTCTCTCAGAATGAGAGAGTTTTAGGCCATAATCCACCGCGTTGGCCAAGTGCGAATTAGTGGACTTCACATACCTTCGAGAACTTTTTTTAAAGAACTCTGGGTGTGTAGGTTTCCTGATGATGTTTTCGAAACCGAAAAGCAGTGATAATTAATACAGTAGCAAGCATTATCACTTTGTGTGTGTGTGTGTGTGTGTGTGGAGAGGGGCTTTGTGTGTGTTTGTGCATGTTTTAATGTGCTAGTTTATTGTAATATAATTTTGAAAGTCAATATTCTACAGCATAACAGTAGTTTTCCGGTACTCCTTCACGGTACAGTCAATACTACTCTGGAACGCTCTACCCGAAAACATCAGAAAAGCTTCAAGCAGGAGCACGTTCAAGACGCTTTTAACGGGTACATTATTTACAGCTGTCATGAGTCCATCAACATTTCAGTTCTTAGTATAATTATTTTATTTTATTTATATTTTTATTTACCATGTAAAAAAAAACATGATTGTAATAATATTAAAAAAATTGAATATAAATAAGAAAAAAAGACAAACCCGCTGAGTTTCTTGCCGGATCTTGTCAGTTGAGGTCGTATTACGATCCGGTGGTAGTGTAAGAAAAAAAATGTAACTGACAATTTGTAAGTGCCCCCGTAGGCCTATACAAAATAAGGACATTTCATTTCATTTCATTATTATATTATATGTAAACTATGTATTGTTTCATTATACATTTATTATTATTATAATTATTGTGTTATATAAATATATATTAATATTTTGTGTATATCTAATATTGTTTATTTATTCACACAATAAATAGTTTGTAGTTTATATACCTACCACAAATTATCGCTATCGCCCAGGGTTGACTGGCAGAGAATGCCATTAGGCATTAAGTAACCTTGTAACCCTTAGGTTAAGGTGTTCCAAAATTTAAATAAATAAATAAATAATAACAAAAACCTTCAAGTAGTGGAAGAACGAGTTATATACATATAGAGATTATAGTATTCATTGATCTACGAATATAAACACATTTTATACCTGAATAAAAACAGACATACATAAATTGAATCGGGAATCTTGTAGGGCTCCCTAGGAAGGCAAAGTTGAGTTCCGGGGAAGAAATAATATCAGTTCATTAGATGATTTGATCCCGTGGGAAGTGAGCTAAAATACGGTTCCCTGAATGTCTGGAGTGCTCTGCACGCTGTTCATGTGTGTAATTCTATAAAGATATCTCAAATACTACATTGTGTCAAAATCAGGGGCGTCTTAGACTGTGCTGGGGCCCTGGGCACACAAGAATTCGGGGCCCTTTTAGAATGTAAAGACAGTATGATGTACTTTTTTACGTTCCAAAAGGGCCCCGATGACTTTCTGACGATGACGTTTAATGCGCCCGACTATAATATTTTGATATTAAATGTGAGAAAAATTGTAGGCCATTCGGGGTCTTCTGGGGATGGGGGCCCTTTGAGGCCCTATGGGGCCCTGCGCACTGGCGCCGAGTGCCCTTATGGTAAAGACGGCATTGGTCAAAATAAATCCTAAATAGTATCAATGTCACAGTGTTTCTAATAAAAAACGTCATTTGAAATTTTGTCTCTTTGTATGATTTTAGACTAATTTCTCGCGGAATTAATACATTTCAATAAATAACGGGTATTCATGATATGCGGTTTTTCAATTCTTTAAGAATTCTTTTTGTTGATATTCCGACCCAGTTACATGGATCGTGGTCATATACGTAGATCATTGTTCAGTCAGTCCTCGGGAGCAGCAACGCATCTCCAATTGACTTCAGATAGAACCCATGTTCTATTTGAAGTTGCTTAGGTCTCCATGGGCGGCAGTGACCACTTATCAGGTGGACTGCATGCTAGTTTGCTACTTCTATCTTATAAAAAATTTACTCACAACTTATTATGAAGATCTGAGTTGCGAGACTTAGTTTTTTGACCAGATCTGTATTAAACTCCCAAAGAGATCAAATACAGATTTCCGCACAAAAGTATCACTTCATTAGACGAATCGTGTCTCGTAAACCGAAATGTGGATTCGTCCTGAATCGCCTCCGAATGGCGAGTGGCTGTATCTTTTGATTAAACTCTTAACTTGCCGGGCGTAAAAGTGCTGGTTTTATTATGAGTCGCACTGTAAGCTAATAAGCGATGAACGAGAAAGTCGCTTTAGTTTGCTATAACAATAGTTAGTCACCCGACGCAACGGTCGGAATTCCGCCGTTTAACTCTAAAACTAAGCTCCTTCTTGTCCAAAGTAGCACGATTATTTGTAAAATTCAAATAAATTGTAATAATTTTCAAGTTATATTGAACGTACATGTTAAAGGTAAAAAGACGTTTTTTTTTTTTTTTTTTGTTTTCGAGGGGGAAACCTTCAAAAGGTACCCGACGCCGTGGGAGCGACGCAGGGTTATGTGGGATTTTTACCGCACTAAAACCCCCCCGGTGGCCGTCCTCGGCGCTGAAAAGGAGGACTCCGGGATCTCGAAACGACTTCAACCGGAATCCTCCGAGCGCGTTGCCCCATCGGGCTCCTCCCAGATGGGCGGCTGGACCCACCGCTCCGTCTAGTCTTTACGACGGTATGCGACCACACATACCGCCGTCCTTCCCGGGATTGCCTGACCGAACGGTTCGAGCTCCCACTCTAGCCGTCTGCAACCCCGGAAGCCCCTTTTAGTCGCCTCTTACGACAGGCAGGGGATGCCGTAGCCCTATTCTGATCCCGGAACTACAGGGCGTAAAAAAAAAAGACGTTTAATTAGCTAAGCTGCATTTAAATGCAATAGGGTATTTTGACCAAGACATCTGACATTGAATGTTTACACACGTAAATAATAAACGAAATAAACATGTATTACAAATGTAATAATTGTAACAAATGTAAGGTAGTGTGTGTAATGTGTTTTTAGTTGATTTAAGGTATGACTTATGCATTATTTGAAAAAAAATAGTATTGTGTAATCCTTCTCTACATCAACTATAACCGTGCGTAATCATAATCCTCCGTCTGCGGCAAGTATCTTAAAAAAAGATTACAAGACGACTTATGTGGGATTTTTACCTACCTAAAATCCCCCCGATGGCCGTCCTAGGCGCTCGAAAGAGGACTCCAGGATCTCCAAAGGAACGCAACCGGAGTCCTCCGACCGCGTTAACCCATCGGGCTCCTCCCAGATAGGCGGCTGGGCCCACCGCTCCGTCAAATATTTACGACGTTATGCGACCACACATGCCGCCGTCCTCCCGGGATCACCTGGCTGGGCGGTTCGACCTTCCACTAGAGCCATTGCTAGTGAACTATGCGCTAGAAATAAGTGGGGCATTGGCTCACTGGTTTAATTGCACTCGTTTTACAGCGTTTTACAGCTCGGTTTTGCCATGGACGTGCAAGTTGTGGAATAAGCTTCCTCCTGAGGTATTCCCGGAGCGCTATGACATGGGGTTCTTCAAGAAAGGTGCGAAAAGAGCTCCTTCAAAGCCGGCGATGCATTGGCGACTCCTCTGGTGTTGTCCACAGGCGACGGTGACTACTTTCCATCAGGTAGCCCGTCTGCCTTATCGTTAGGTTATGGTATAAAGAAAGCCTTGTTTATCGAAAAAAAAAACAGCTAAATTGGGACCCTCCTCCTTTTTGTAACTGTGAAAATAGTAATGGTGTAACGGTTGCATTCAAGAACAACAGTAGCGAACGATAACGATTTTTTTTATCTGATGGAAGTAGCAAACGAGTATGCAGTCCACCTGATGGTAAGTGGCCACTGCCACCCATGATCATCTGTAAACAACAGAGATTGAGATTTAATTGTTGTCGTTTATAGTTTATATTCGTGTATGACACTCGCAGCACAATACCAAAGTAATATGTAGACATATATAGATTTAATATACCATTAAATAGGCCATTGAACTTAGTTACATGTACTACCTACTAATTCTGAGTTTTATTGAATTTATACATACATATAAGATATACAGATAACCTTGATAAAGCGAAACAGGAGATAATGAAAAAATATTATACATAAAGTTAGTACCGCCACATCTATTTCTAGTGTGAAGCAGTTCTCGCGTTTTGATACATAACGGGTACTTACAATATGCAGTTTTTGAATCCTTTTCGAATTCTTTTTGCCGATATTTCGACCCAGTTGCATGGATCGTGGTCACGGCGAAACTGCGGTGGCGGGGAGAAAGCGTTGACAAGCACAAGTGATAGATTAACCTATCTACCCGCGATATATATATCTATCAATTCCGCGATAATATTAGTCTTAAATCATATACAGTTCTCGCGTTTCGGTGGGAGGGTATGGTTGCCTGTACCTTTTATATGAGGCGACCATCACAGTCCTCTTGAGTAGCAACGCATCTGGCAACCATCTGTGAATGAATTCAGATAGAAACCTTGGTCTAAATGAAGATTTAGACGTTTTCTACACTCATAGCCCCACACTAGGATTTTCTCCTGTGTCGTGGGGCCATGGACTGTGTGTCCAAGACGAATACACAAATACCCAGACCCAGAACAAGAATCTAAACTTATCATTCAGGTACCTGTCTGGCCGGGAATCGAACCCGGGACCCACTGTGTGTCAGACCGGTACCGTAACCGTACCGCCACGCGGGTCAATTGAAGTTACTTACAGATGTACATGGGTGGCAGTGATCACTTACTATGTTAGCGGACTACATGCTACATCAATGGAATAAAAAAAAACAAAAATAATTCGTTACACGTAATTTGTTAGTGTGAGGTTCATTATATAGATGATAAATGTTAGTTTAGTCGTCATCATCCCATTATTGTCCCACTGCTGGGCACGGGTCTTCTCTCGGAATGATAGAGTTATAGACCGTAGTCCACCGCGCTGGACAAGTGCGAATTGGTGGGCTTCGCACACCTCCGAGAACTTATTTTTTTTTAAAGAACTCGGGTGTGAAGTTTTTCTCACGGTGTTTTCCTTCACCGAAAAGCAGTGTTAATTAATGTTTAATACGCACATAAATCAGTGGTGGCCTGGCTTTGGACCTCGGACCTCCCGATCGAGAGGGCAAGTTACAACCGTTAGGCTATCACTGCTCTAAGTCAGTTCAGTCAACAATTCATTTTAACAAGGTAAAATAATGTTTATTAGTCTTAACTTTGCGTAGGTACTAATCGGCTTACCTTGTTATAGCGAACGATATCTCTTAATAAATGGAAGCACATTTTAATGAAAATATTGTATGTATTTTATTATTAACCACCTAACGCGGCGAACTTCTTTCCGCCTAAAAGTCAAAAATCTAAAATTATCAGTCTTCGTCCACTATATATATATATATATATATTTATTTGACTGAAGTAGCAAACGAGCATGCAGTCCACCTGATTGTAAATGGTCACTGCCGCCCATGAACATCTGTAATCAACTTCATACAGAACATGGGTTCCATCTGAAGTCAATCACAGATGCGTTGCTACTCCCGAGGACTATGATGGTCGCCTCATGTGAAAGTGTGCCGGCAACCACACCCTTCTATCCAAACGCAAGAAATGCTTCTCGCTAGAAATAGGCGTGGCGGTGGTACTTCTCCGGTCGAACTACATTGGTTCTACCACCTTGAACGTATGTATACATATGTATACACGTATGTATACACATACATAAAAACCTTACTTTTGAATCACTCTATCTATTAAAAAAACTGCATTAAAATCCGTAGCGTAGTTTTAAAAATCTAAGCATACATACGGACAGACAGCGGGAAGCGACTTAGTTTTATGCTATGTAGTGATTGGTTCACAATTTTCACTTACAATATAATATGTAGTATTCGTAATAACAATAATGTGGTATAATTATGGTAGCTTACGAGTAGTCTGCATTCATTCATCACATAGAAGGGTGTGGTTGCCGGCACACTTCATATAAGGCGATCATCTTAGTTCTCGGGAGTAGCGCATCGCATCGTGATTGACTTCAGATAGAGCCAATCTTCTATACCAAATTGGTTACAGATGTCCTTGGGCGACAGGGACCACTGTTAAATCCCATGCAATATACTGGAGCTAACTTTCATTACCATGTAAAAAAATCATGATTGTAATTATATAAAAAAATGACAATATAATAACAAAATATGACAAATATAAATAAGAAAAAAGACAAACCCGCTGATCCGCTTCTTGCCGGATCTTCTCAGTTGAGGTAGTTTTCCGATCCGGTGGTAGTGTAAGAAAAAAAAATGTAACTGACAATTGTAAGTGCCCCCGTAGGCCTATACAAAAATAAAGACATTTCATTTCATTTCATTTCATATAACCCGGCTTCACTCCCACGGTGTCCAATACTTTTTGAACTTTTCCTTCAAAGGATAAAAGAAAGAGATTGTGCAAGATGAAATATCATATCTTTTTATCTGACTGAAGTAGCAAACGAGCATGCAATCCACCTGATCGTAAGTGGTCACTGCCGCCCATGGACATCTGTAATCAACTTCATACAGAACATGGGTTCTATCTGAAGTCAATCACAGATGCGTTGCTACTTAATGCTAAATTATGCTTACAGGTGATTAAATAAAAAAAAAGTTAAAGTGCCTTAACAAGATTTTTAGTGTCAATCATAAAGTAATTTTTGGGGATCTAGGTTGTTAAAGTACTTGTTTTATGTCATCCCCTAGGACCAGCCGAATAAAATTTTCAGGGCTAATCAACTATGAACACCAGCGGTTTTTAATACAGTTTTTAAAGAAACTTTACTGGTACTTGGTTAAAGAAACAAGTTTTCTCTTGAAACCGCTTCAATGCTTTTTCAGAAAAAGTAATCAATGGTTGGATTTTTATTGTCACGACTGAAATGGGTTACGATACACATAAAAATCATGATTGTAGCTCTAATACTCATCTCGTTTCTCGTCAACCCATTATTGTCGCACTGCTGGGCACGGGTCTTCTCTTAGAATGAGAGAGTTTAGGCCGTAGTCCACCGCACAGGGCAAATGCGAATTCGCGAACTTCACACACCTCGGAGACTTTTTTTAAAGAACTCTGGGTGTGTAGGTTTCCTTATGATGTTTTCGAAACCGAAAAGCAGTGATAATTAATTTCTAATACGCACATCATTTTAAGTAAATCAGTGGTACCTGGGTTTGAACCTCGGACCTCCCGATCGAAAGGGCAAGTTTCAACAATTAGGCTATCACTGCTCTAAAACTGTAATAGTATTCGTAGTTTTGGTTAATTCCCGAAATTTTCAAACAAAAATCTTTTTATAAAAAGTACGAAAATCTAAATAACTCTGGAATAACAGAAAATAGACATGGAATTTATATTGGTAGGTACCTCCTTGTCACAGATTTACCACCGATCGTATTACTCGGTGTATATTTTGAAAATAGATCTGCTGGGCCTATTGTAGGCTATATTTCCTTGGAAATCAATTTGTACCCTAATTTCGATACAAAAGGCTGGAGTAGGCGAAATAAGAGTCAAATCAAATCTTGAAGGTATCGGGTAGGGCTTCTTATTCTATTTCCATCTAAAAGATACTTTTAAACGATGTGACTGGAAATGTCTTGTTGTATACTTATAATGTTTTATATCGCTCGTAGGACCGATAACCGATGGGGAAGGAAGGTCCTCGAGTGGCGACCATGTTTAGGCAAAAGGAGCACAGGTCATTTCCTCACCAGGTGGACCAATGACCTGAAGAAGACAGCGGGAAACCGTTGGATTCAGAAGTCACAGGACCGATTGGAGTGACGGCAAAGGGCTGATGAATGGATGGATGGAATGTTTTATAGATTATTTGGATGGAGTTTTGATTTTTTTAATCAACTAGCTCTTACCCGCGGCTTCGCTCGCACGGTCAACGGGAATTAACATTAGCTATGATAGCGTGATTCAGAACTTGAAATGAATTTTACTAACGCCATCTATTAACAACGTCTGGAACTACTAAATACTCACCCTTACTTATTTACCCACTACTAAATAAGCCATATCATATAATAGCTATGTGGTGACGTGAATGAGGAACAAACAAACACACTTTCACATTTATAATATTAGTATGGATAGTATGGATTACCAAATACCTAGAGAATGTAGGTTTACCATTATTAAAACATACGCCATAGTGGTGTACCTATGTTCAATAGTCGTGTATTAATTAAAGCACTTTCATGTGTTTAATATATTCGCAGACATGGAATATTTTCTTTCTTTTTTTATTTGTGTAAGAGACTGATGTCTGTTGCAGCCCACACTCGATTTTCGACTTGGAAGACAGGAATACTGAGCCCATGCATCTTCTTTTGTTGAAAAAATGTATATTTTGAATGTAAGAGTCCTCCACGAAAAGTCTTTTAACAACCCATTTTGAGGTTTATTGACGAATAATCAACTAAATTAATAATAACTTAAAAAAATCAACAATCACTCATTAAACTAACATTATAACGAAATAACATTAAACACGTGCTGACTAACGTAAACACCTAGATGATACACGACTGCGCGTCACTAGGAGATGCGGGGACAGAAGCGAGGTGCGGGGTACGGAACCGCTTTTGTTTCATGTGCCTAATTGTTGTGGTCATGTAATAAAAACCTTTCTCTTAAATCACTCTATCTATTAAAGAAAAATGAAATGAAATGTCTTTATTTTGTATAGGCCTACGGGGGCACTTACAAATTGTCAGTTACATTTTTTCATACACTACTACCGGATCGGAATACGACCTCAACTGAGAAGATCCGGCAAGAAACTCAGCGGGTTTGTCTTTTTTCTTATTTATATCCATTTTTTTTAAATATAATTACAATCATGTTTTTCTAGTTAGCTCCAGTATCTTGCTTTACAGTTCAGTAAAAGAGAGCCCTGTTTGGCAAGATACACTACACTTTGACATTTATTAAATATACTATAGCAATGCATATTATTGCTCAGTCCCAAGCTATTTTGTCTTCTATGTAATCAGAAATTTTATAATACGTTTTACGGCAGAGTTTAATCTATACGAACTGTGATCAGTCTATCTAACTGTGATCAGTTTCATATGGAACGCTAGTTTTATATGGAGTTGCTTACATATATCTATAGGCGGCATTGACACCATCAGGACACGGACTGTTCGATCACTTCTGTAATTTTATTTGAAAATCAGTATCGCACATGCATTACTGCCCTTAGGTTGAAAAAATCTGATAGAATGGATGTGGTACTGTCTTACTTTTATACGAGGCGACCATCTTAGTTCTCGGGACCAGTGACGGATCTGTAATAGACTTTAGATAAAACACTTCTTCTGTGAAAAATTGCTTCGTCCACGGGCGGCTGTGGCCATTTACTATCTGCGAACTGCATCATTTGCTACTTCAATGTTTCAAACAATACCGGCAATTTCTACGGTACGAATAGGAATGTCAGCACCCTTGTAATAAATAAAGAATAAATGATTTAATAGCAAGGAATATGTATCCTAAGTTATATTCTCTATATAGGGACGTTTGTTTATAAACTTTGATCGCGAGCAGCAATATTTTATGAGATATTGAATTTTTATGTTTAAGCGCTTCCAGATTTTAGTGCTCCAAGATAAAAAGCAAATCCCTTTCCCGGTAATAGAAACCCATCGTAAGTGTTGCGATAACTTTACTTAACTTGGACATTGACCCTTTCGATCGCCTATTGTTTTAGCTTATTGGATTATTTCAGTAAGTACTTCGTGTTAGTTCTTATACTGAAATCCTGTATGGTCTATACATTTTGCTTACATAAAACTCAGTTAATAAATAAAGAAATAGGTATATGTGTAAGTCATAACTACAGTAAATTCTAAAATTTAGCGGCACAATTTAAGATTTACTTAGATGGACTGGTAAATTTACAAATTTAGTAAACAAGAGGCGACTTTTTAGGTATTTACCAACAGAGTTTAGAAAAAAGAAGAAAGAAAGCATGAGTATTCTTGGTAATTCAGTTATTAATATATACTACTCACCCGCCGCAACGGTCGAGATTCGAGCGTAATTTAAATTAAAAAACTAACCTTCATATTGTCCAAAGTAGCACCAATATTTCTCTAATTTAAATAAATTGTAATAATTTTCAAGTTATTTTAAACGCACCCGTTAACGGTAAAAAGAGATTTAATAACTAAGCTGCATTTAAAAGCAATAGCGGGTATTTTGACAAAGTCATCTGACATCTGACAGTTTGAGTTTCCTTTCCGAATGAGAAGAACTTAATGCCTTAAGTAGTTTTCGTCTACTACAATGCGTTTGGATTAATAGGTTTTACAAAACATGGTGCTGTTATAATTGAATCAAAATTTTACTATATTTTGCTGTGAGAAGCTTAGTTACATGACATGTGACATAGTTTTACACGTCGTTGGTCCGACGGGAATTCAACAAAGTTTGGTCGAAGATGTTTGTTCAAGGAACACGTTTTGAAGGGCCTTTGGTTCCGGGGGAAATAATATTACAGACTTCATGCAGAACTTTGCCGAGATAAAGAAAGTTCTATCTCAATGATTTTCATTTCGGCGACCTCAATATTGGTTCGACAAAATGGTGATCGGAGGCTTACAAAGTTTGGTTTGGACAATTTGTAAGTTAAAAACAACAGTCGTTGTACTTCATTTGATTGGAATTTTAGATTAAAAAGCTGAACGGTAATAAAGAAATAACAAACTAGTTATAACTGTAAATTGGAAATAGAATCAACGTTTCTTGAAAATTGGATAATTTAAATTTTGATCCGTAGATAAATGCGTATTTTTTTAGTAAAATTATAAAAAGGGTTACATTCTTAAAAAAAATATGTAAATTAATGCCAATATAAGTGCAACGTTTCTTAAAATTTTGATATTCCCTTGATAATAGCGTCGCCCTTCAATATAAATACCTACAACAAATTATAAAAGGTATTTTTATTCTTAAAATGACTATATAATTTATATAAGAATAATTCTCAACTTTTGAAGCTATTTAAACCACATTAAGAAAATAGAAATTTTCAGCTGTTAACTTTTTTGAGGTTATTTAATAAGTAGTTATTTGACGACCCGTGTGGCCATACCGGTCAGACACGCAGTGGGTCCCGGGTTCGATTCCCGGCCAGACATTTATCTGAATGATGAGTTTAGATTCCTATTCTGGGTCTGGGTGTTTGTGTATTCGTCTTTGTGTGTGTCCATGGCACCCACGACACAGGAAAAAATCCTACTGTGTGAGTGTAGAAAGCCTTTTAAGCTAAGGCAATGTAGTGACAGCCAGTCAATATATATTTCCAGAACTTAGGCCCAACAGGAATCAAACTAACATCTCTCTTGATATGCATCAAAACCGGTCAAATTTTGATGACCTATTATAACAAATATGATAACAAACTTGAAACACGAACTTTGACAAGATAAAGAAACTTCCTCCCGATGACCCCGAATTTGGCGACCTCGATATTGATTCGACAAAATCGTGACAAGTTTGATCGGCGGCTTACAAAGTTTGGAGTTTACCGCAGTTTGTAGGTTTACAACAACGGCTTCACTTAATTTAAAGTAAGAGCAGTAACACGTAATTTTCAAATAGATTAGGAAACGTATAATACAACTTAATTAAAAAACCATGTGACAAAAAGAGTGAACAAAAGCAATTATGATAAATAAAGCAATACTAAAAATATTGAATGACACATTTATTAGGAACAATTTATTTCTAAAGTTATTCACAAGAAATTGTGTGAAATATAATTTCAACTCGGTTTAAAAAATAGTGTCTTTTTAACATTTTTGTACGAGGCAATACGTACATTCTGCTGCGTCGGCAATTTACGTGAGCCGCGTGATTATTTGTCACCAAAAGTTCATTAGTACGTTCGTTAGCACCAAGGCGATCGCGCGTGCTCACTAATCATTCAAGTTCATCATTCATGTATGATTAGTATAGTCAAGGACAATAAATATATCAAATCATATCCAAGCATTTTAATAACAATTAACATAAAGAGTGTAGTGGTCGACCAAGGACTCTACAATTTTTTTCTTCTATTTTTCATTTTTCTTCTATCTTTTTCCTCTTGTTTTAAGATTCCATCGGATATGTATAATATTTTTTGTCGTTAACCCATTGTTGCGCTTTTGGGCACGGGTTTTATCTCAGAATTTATAGACTATTTTTAATTTTATATAAATACGTACCATTCATGGTAAGTTCGTGACACTCTACATACAGCTTTGCTATTATTATAGGAATTTTATCAAAGCATTTTATTAAGTAATGATTATATTTACTAACACTACATTTAAGTCCTTTCTAACTCACATAAATCAATGTAATCCTACTTCCTACTATAATAATATTATAAATGCGAAAGTTTGTGAGGATGTATGTGTATTTGTTATTCTTTCACGCAAAAACTATTCAACGGATTAGGTTGAAACTTTACAGTAGTATAGGTTATACATCAGAATAACACATGGGCTATAATTTGTAATGATTTTTTTTTTATAAGGTTGTAATATAACGAGAAATATCAGGTTAGTCGGAAAAAAAGTTGTGCTCTGAGAGCTATCTTCGCGTACGCTGCCTAAACCGTTGGAGATATGCAAATATAATATATGGTGGGATTGTTTGGCTCACATAGGTCTAAATAAAAGTCCGCGACAGCATATATCTATATTTTATGTATAACCCACAATAACTCTTTTTATACTTTGAAAATTTTAAAAATTTCAAGTTGATGTTTCCATGGGTTTTATATAAACTAAATATTAATCCTTATCAAAATAAAAGATTTCAAAAAATCAAGCATCGATCGAATCTGCCTTTTACACCATGTAAATTGGATAAGTAGTTTAGAAGATATTACGAGTATAACATATTGCGTCAATTGATTGACCGGCAGTACGCGCCGTGCGCCGCCGCCGTATACAACGAAGTTGTATGATATTAATATTTGAATGGGTATAAAACACGGAGCAAAATGTGAAAGGTCAATGACGTCTCTGTAGTTCCAGGAATAATGAATCCCCTGTCTGTGGTAAGAGGCAACTAAAAAGGAGCTTTCGGGGTTGCGGGCGGCTAGACGGAGAGCTCCAAACACCCAGTCAGCAACTTCGGGAAAGATGTCAGCATGTGTGGTCGCATGATATCGTGAGAGCCAGGATGGACGGAGCTTGAACCGTCCAGCCAGGCGATCCCGGGAAGGACGGTGGCATACTTGTGGTCGCATATCGTGGTAAAGACCAGATGGAGTGGTGGGCCCAGCCGCTCACTTGGGAGGAGCCTGATGGGGCAATGCACTCAGAGAACTCCAGTTTCGTCCCTTTGAAGATCCCGGAGTCCTGGTGCTATAAGAATCCCAGAAAACCCTGCGTCGCTCCCACGGCGTACCTTTTGAAGGTTTCTCCCTCGACAAAAAAGAAAAAAAGTCAATGAGAATGAAACAGCGGAAAGGTTAAATATGTTATTCAATCGTCATCGACCTTTTAATGTAACACAACTCGACACATATGTCAGATTAGCAGTAGTTTAGGTCGTAGTTGACCACGCTAGCCAACTGCGCGTTGGTAACCGTCACGCGTTTTGAGACCCTTTCTTAAAACTTTTAATTTCAGAGTAAGCATTAATATCTGTTGCCGACAAAACTAATTCAAATTAATATACGTGCCTGTGATTTGAAATTTGAACACACTGATTTAGGCGATTAATACACGGCACCGCGCACCGCCGCGAATAGCGGTGCCCCGCGCGATAAGGCGGTTTACGTACCTGTACGCGCGGATGGACCGATCAACAAAAATAAACTTTTCGACATCGAAATGCATTTTTGCTTCAACGATGATCCGCGCTGTTAGGCGCCAGCCCGTGTGTGAGGCGCACTGTAGTTCGCGCGGAGACAAGGTGGTGATGAGAATACCGCTGGACCGCGCGGCCAGTCGGTGTACGTTTGTGAGGCATCAACGGATTTATTAGACCCCAATACAACATGAGATCCGCTTCACCGCCTACCGTGGCATTGAGCGGTACCGTATGTTAATCGCCTTAGGAAGTAGGGCAAGGGTTCAATCTGAAGTAGATCACAGATGCGTTGCTACTCCCGAGGACTATGATGATCGTCTCATATAAAAGTGAGCCGGCAGGCACACCCTTCAAATGAAACACAAGAACTGCTTCACGGTAGAAATAGGTGCGGCGGTGATGCCTCCCTGGTTGAACAATTGCTCTACCACCTTGCAAACTTTATGTGGCAGACTAAATTCCACGCGAGCGAAGCCGCGGGCAAAAGCTAGTCAGACATAAATAAATAATATACCAACTGCATGTGCCAAAAAGAAATGAATGTGACAGAAAAATCGACTTCGATTTCATTCTCCGGTAAAGAGACCCAACATTTCAGTTCTCAGCACGAGATTCGATAACACGGGGCTCATATATATTCCTCCATCTGCATCTTCAAACAGCTCAAGATCAATGCAATTTCCGATTTCAGTTCTCGTATGGAGTTATTCACTCTTTGTTTGGTGGAATATTTGCTTGCGAGCCACTGAACTTTTAACTTTGTTGTTGTGAGATATTTGTTTCGAAAGGTCAAGCATTACATCTGTTATGGATAGGAAAAGTTGTGTCGTGTCTTCATATTTTTAACAATGTTTTAACATCCGTAGCGTCCTGAGTACAACTAAACGCTCAGAGCTTCCCAAAGTAAAGACGTTCGAGCGATAAACGGGGTTAAACTGTGGAAGCACCATCGTCACATCTGTTTCTGCCTCATAACAAGGGTATAGGTGTAAGGATATGGTTGTCCCTGTAGTTCCGGGACCAGAATAGGACTACGGTACCCTCTGCCTGTCGTAAAAGGCGACTAAAAGAGGCTTCCGGGGTTGCGGGCGGGAAGTGTGGGAGCTCGAACCGTCCGGTCAAGCGACCCCGGGAAGGACGGCGGCATGTGTGGCTGCATGTTGCCGTAAAACCTGAAGGTGCGGTGAGCAGTTCAGGCCCACCAGAGAAGAGCCCGATGGGACACACGCTGAGGACACCGGCGGCGGTCAACTGGAGTTCCCGGAGTCCTCTTCGCAGCGTCGAGGTCGGCCACCGGGGTGGGGGGGGTTTAGTGCGGTAAGAATCCCACATAACCCGCGTCGCTCCCACGACGTCGGGTACTTTTTGAAAGTTTCCCCCTCGAAAACAAAAAAAAAAAAGGTGTAAGGATATGGTATGGGAAATACTTATCTAAGGCATTGTAACTTAGTGTTCAGGGGTGGTATAATGGTCCTCCTGAGGGTGTAATCCGTAAGTATAGCCTCAGGTACATTATTACCATTTACTTGCAGCTATCCTTAGGGAAGTTTCTGATTCTATCTGGCGTTGATCAAAAATGTTTATGGGTGGCAGTAGTCACTTACCATCAAGTAGACTGCATGCTCATATACTATTTTATGATTATTAAAAAATTAAAAAAAAAATAGGTACAATACCTCACAGTACGTTATTGATAGTGTTAATTGCAGCTTTGTATTTTAGTGTTGTAATATGTGTCACATTTTTTTTCTTTTTTATACTTGTACCTCACGATCGACAGAGGTACAAATATAGCCCACCAATTCGCACTTGGCCATGGACTATGGTCTAAAACTCTCTCATTCGGAAAGAAGACCCGTGCCCAGCAGTGGGATAATAATGGGTTGACGATACCTAACGATAAGGCAGACGGGCCATCTGATTGAAAGTGGCTACCGTCGCCTATGGATATTTGCAACACCAGAGTAGTCGCCAATGCATCGCCGGCTTTGATGGAGAGCTCTTTCTGCACTTTTCTTGAAGAGCTCCATGTCATAGCAGACTCTTGTTCTATTTACAGATTATTATAGATGTAGACATCCTGACACAGATTTTAAATTACTTAAAATGATGTCCCAAACACAGATACTTGTATCTTAACTCAATTATGAAATAAATAATTTCACTTTCATTTTTTATAGTTGAGAATAGGAAGTAGTGATTATTTACTTACAGGTTGAATACCTCATTGTTTTTTTGACTAAAGTAGCAAACGAGCATGCAATCCACCTGATGGTAAGTGGTCACTGCCGCCCATGGACATCTGCAATCAACTTCATACAGAACATGGGTTCCATCTGAAGTCAATCACAGATGCGTTGCTACTCCCGAGGACTATGATGGTCGCCTCATATGAAAGTGTGCCGGCAACCACACCCTTCTATCGAAACGCAAGAAATGCTTCACGCTAGAAATAGGTGGTTTGCAGGTACAATGTAAAAAACCCAAACCCAAAATAAATAATGATAAAAAAAAACTTAAAATTAAAACAAATAAATATAATACAATAAAATACAGAAAAAGGGTGCTGGAAAAGAAAAACCGGCAGTGTAATAATAAAAAAAAACTAGGTTCTTATACCATTAAATTTCCTTGAATCATGATACTTTGTTCCAATTTCGGTAAATGTGGTGATTGACATTATCAGGGAAATGTCGGTCTCAGTTCAGAAACTCTGCTTTCACAAAGTTGGCTGTTTGTTCAACAGTTTATTATGATAACGTTAATTTGATTTCACGGCACTTGCTATTAAATACATCATTCATAAACAGTACTATTAATGTAACTTTACTTAAAATACTTGATATACAATTGTCATTCCGGGATCAGAATAGGGCTACGTTATCCCCTGCCTGTCGTAAGAGGCGACTAAAAGGGGCTTCCGGGGTTGCGGGCGGCTAGAGTGGGAGCTCGAACCGTTCGGTCAGGTGATCCCGGGAAGGACGGCGGTACGTGTGGTCGCAGACCGTCGTAAAAACTAGACGGAGTGGTGGGCCCAGCCGTCCATCTGGGAGAAGCCCGATGGGGCAATGCGCTCAGAGGATTCCGGTTGTGTTCCTTTGGAGATCCCGGAGTCCCCTTTGTAGCGCCGAGGACGACCACCGGAGGGGTTTTAGTGCGGTAAAAATCCCACATAACCCTGCGTCGCTTCCAAGGTGTCGGGTACCCTTTGAAGGTTTCTCCCTCGAGAGTAAAATAGCATATACAATGAAATACGACTACACAAACGTCTAGACTCAGACAAAAATCCAATTGTATCATTCAATTATTTATCTGGCCGGAAATTGAACTCGGAACTACATGTAAGATCAGTATGGTGAACGTTATGCATTGTAAACAAGCACGCTGTCCACACGATGTTCGAAGGTCACTGGCGCCCATGGACTTGTATTAGTAACTTTTACTAGGTGATAGGACCACTATAGTTCGACTGGGGAGGTACCTTTGCTAGACTTATTTTTAGTGTGAAGCAGTTCTTGCGTATCGGCAAACGGCAAGCGAGTCTCACGTTTTTATGATGCTACCATTTTTGTACTTGGGAGTATGGTATGTCATTGAATTGACATAAAACCTCAATTCTATATGAACTCGCTTACAGATGTTAAGGGCGGCAGTGCCCACCTATCATCAGGTGGACTGCAAAATTTTCATATTATTACGGGGTCCTATTAAAATAGTAATAGAGGCGTTGCTTCTCACGAGGAATAAGATCACCTCAAACGAAAATAATAGACGCTACAAAAAAAAATTAGATGCCATATGGGTATATGACGTGTAAATCACACCCATGAGTATATTTCTACATAACAAATCAGTCTTATCAGTTAAGCAACCACGTTTTAAACGTATTAGTAACCAAGAAACGACTCGAACCGTGTTCCGAATATCAACTGTACTTAACAAAGCTTTTAGCTGCTACGTATATGTATATTGATATGGATAGCACATGAGGTACGGTTGTCAAAAAATATACATATCTATACTAATATTATAAAGAGGAAAACTTTGTATTTTTGTATGTTTGTCATGAACTTAAAAACTACTGAACCGATTTTAAAAATTCTTCAAAATTAGAATGCTACATTATCCCTGAGAAATATAGACAATTTCTATTACTAGAATATATAAGGCGTCATTATAGTCTATCGATTCTGCTAGTATATAATATAATAGAATGGAACATAGTACCCAGAGAGAATGGGAAATGCAAAATGGGTATCTTCTGGGTACTGGGTGGGTACCAATCAAAAATTTAAGTAATTAATAAGCATTTGAAACATTTGTGGCTTGTTAAGTGGTACATTTAAAAAAGTACACATATTTAGTCAGATAAAGCAAAATAAACGCATTACCCCGACATTTTTAAAATATAGAAGTAGCAACGATAATGCAGCCCATGTGATGGTAAGTAACCACCGTTGATCATGTACATCTGTAATTAACTTCAGGTAAGGTTAGATTTCTTGTATATCGGAAATCTATACAAGAAATCTTAGATTAGCAGTGATAGCCTAATGGTTGAAACTTGCTCTCTCGATCGGGAGGTCCGAGGTTCAAACCCAGGCACGCACCACTGATTTATGTGCGTATTAGAAATTAATTATCACTGCTTCTCGGTGAAGGAAAACATCGTAAGGAAACCTACACACCCGAGAATTCTTAAAAAAAAAAAGTTCTCGGAGGTGTGTGAAGTCCACCAATTCGCACTTGGCCAGCGCGGTGGACTATGGCCTATAACACTCTCATTCCGAGAGAAGACCCGTGCCCAGCAGTGGGACAATAATGGGTTGACGACAAGGTTAGATTAGTTCTTTAAAAAAAAAAAGTTCTCGGAGGTGTGTGAAGTCCATCAATTCGAACTTGGCCAGCACGGTGGACTATGCCCTAAAAGTATCTCCTACCGAGAGAAAATCTGTGCCCAGTAGTGGGACGATAATGGGTTGACGAGGGAAGGTTAAACTTATCTGAGGTTGGCTACGGATTCGTCGCTATCTCTGAGGCCAAGTTATAACGCTTCAATAATTATGTATTATTTAAATCTTCATCATACTTACTAATATTATAAAGGCGAAAATTTGTGTGTATGTTTGTTACTTCTTCACGTGTAAACGGCTGGAGCGATTTTCATAAAATTTGGTAAGGAGTTAGCTCATAATCTGGATTAACATATAGGCTACTTATTACTGGGGGAAAATATCTTATTCCCAAAGGACATTAGACTTTTCTCAACGCGCGCGAAGCTGCGGGATTCAAGTAGTTGACCATAAAAAGGACAAAAGGCGGCTGATGCGTTTTCGGCCCACCTTAAGCAAATGCAGAAAAAATATAATTACAATAGCCTTCAAACAAAAACTCTGCAGAGCTTAACACTGCTTTTATAAAGCAGATTGTCATCTTGATGCCACTTTCTTTCTGAACATTGATAGCCCCACAATTGGATTCAGTGTCGTAGATCCAGACCAGAAATCAAATCGTTATGTTCTCTGTCTGGCCGGAAATCGAATCCGGAACCCACTGCGTGTAAAATTGGTAATATGGGTCATCAAATTAAACTTAATATCCTTACAGCAGGTAGTCTTTTTTTATCTGTCTGAAGTAGCAAACGAGCATGCAATGCACCTGATGGTAAGTGGTCACTGCCGCCCATGGAATCTGTAAGCAACTTCATAGAATAGGGGTTCTATCTGACGTTAATCTCAGATGCGTTGCTAGTTCCGATGATGATGATGGTCGCCTCATATAAAAAAGTGCCGGCAACCACACCCTTCCAACGAAATGCAAGAAATGCTTCAAGCTAGAAATAGGTGTGGCGGTGGTACTTCCCCGGGCGAACTACACTGGTTATACCACCTTGACGGTCTTCTCCTAAGGCACATTTGCGCTTTAAACCATTGCCGTTTTTGTGTGGCAGTGTAGTGTTTCCTAATACTTCTAAAATGTTTTTTACCAATATCTAATAGTCAATAAATCTTCCATTCCTTTCGAAACCCACCTATTCATAGCACTTAATGGCTAGCCATACATCACAGTCACAACTTTAAGTTAGCCGCAGTTCTACGGAATTGTTTAAAAATGCATTACCGAAGACGGATAGTACACGAGAAGTTTGGGTACACAAAACTTCTAAATGGAAAGGACTAAGCCATTAACGGTGGAAATACTTAGTTGAAATTACTAACAATCGGTGGGTTGTGAAAGCGATTTTTAAGCTATTGCATACTTTTTATCGTGGCCTTTGAGCGCGGCGATCGAATCAAGAAATTCCGTAACGAAAAACCTAACACCCCTAACTCCGCCTACCATATAGCGCGGCCGAGCGTTCGCTTAACGTGTATGTATATGGTACGACAGTACGAAGCTCGCACGGATTGAGACGAGCTGTTCGGGAATCGGACGAATGTGTAAGCAACTGTTTGTGAGAAAATATATAGTATCAATATCATAAAAAAGTTGAATTAAAATCAATGAAAAAGACTGCATAAATAAATAAATAATTATAATTGCATAAGTTGATAAAAAATGCTTTGCAAGAACTTTACTGCGGCAGTCGGCAGTTTTATTGTCTAAAACTTCATTTAAACAATAAGATAAAGTTTTTGAAAATATACTTCTTTTGTTAGGGAAGAATTATGACAGTAAATTTTGACGATGCGCGCGGACACCGTCACGAAAGACCGACACTCTAAAGTTAGCTACAGTCAACATTTTAGTTTTACGATGCGCGCACACTGTCACGAAAAAACAACACCCTGAAGTTAGCCGTAGTCAATTATTTGCATTGCAGTGTCATGTCGTTTTTTCTGTAGACGTAGAATAAGGCAAAGATATTTTTTTAAAAAAGATTTTTACCTTCTTACGTCAAATAAGTATAACCACATAACTTCTAACGCGTGTACATGCTCGTAAGTACACACACACTGTCTTTTTTATTATTGATTTTCTATTACCTAATGAAATATATCTTACAAAATACCTTTTTGATAAGGTAAGTGTAAAGCAATAGGCATACACAGAATCAGTATCAACTTCGGTAATGGAAAACCGATTGAGTTTATTGTAATTGTTTGTTTATTGTAAAGTAATTTCAAATTTTCAGATTTATGATGACAAGCTAAATGATTTAATTGTACGAAGGTGTATGTTTATAATTAAAAACATGGGAGCGTGACTTGGAAGCTGAGTATTTAGTTGTTTTCGTATTGAAAATGTATTATTATACAAGCTGGGGCTATAAATAAATATGAATAAATTGAATTGTTTAATTTTGTTTAAGATAGAATTCTGCCAACATCCACAATTGAAAATCATTTTGTCTATCCTATCCTATATTATAATATCTCTACTAATATTTTAAAGAGGAAAACTTTGTATTTTTTAATGTTTGTTATTAAATAACTTTAAAACTACTGAACCGATTTAAAAAAATCTTTCACCATTTGAATATTACATTATTCCTGAGTAACATAGGCTATAACATTTTATTACTAGAATGTATGAGGCATCCTTTCTAAAAGTTTAGTAACGTGAATCAAGGCGAATAAGCTGCGGTTCATGGCGAGGGACATGTCAGGTGTGGATCACAAATGCATTATGGTCGGATAGATTACATTAAAGTCATATTTTTTTGCGTTTCGATAGAAGGGTGTGGTTGCCGGCACACTTTTACATGAGGCGACCATCATAGTGTAATTGAAAAAAACATGTAGTGTAATTGAAGCAGGATTAGCTTGCCCCGCTGACTAGCTGACCAGCTGACGCGACAAACCTTGTTTTGCCATATAAAAAAAAAATAAGGGTGGACAACCCTTAAGGGGTATGAAAAATAGATGTTGGCCGATTCTCATAGATACCGGATAAGCACAAAAAAATTCATCAAAATCGGTCAAGCCGTTTCGGAGGAGTATGGCAACAAAAACTGTGACACGATAATTTTATATACTAGATATACCCACAAACCATATACCATACCAGTATATATGAACTGCATACTTGTAGCCGCTGACAGCTGTTTTTTGTCATCTCCACACCAATATTCTACCCCGGAATCGGTTTCAGCGCATAAGCCGCAGATATTGCGTACGTGCCAACTGCAAGAACTTTCAATATTCTCCCGAACGCTCGCCAAAGAAGCTATTTTACTCGTTATTTTGCTGTCAATACGGAAAGCGAGGTAAATCCTAACTGAATTTCTTTAGTCGGATAGCGAAAACTTAATCCTGAATGATAATTAATTGATTATTATCGTATTCTTTTGCAAGGTTTAGAACCAGTGTAGTTCAATCGGGGAAGTACCTCCGCCTATTTCTAGCGTGTGCTATTTCTAGCCTGTAGCTATCATGGTCGCCTCATGTGAAAGTGTGGTTACCGGCACACTTTCACATGAGGCGACCATGATAGTCCTCGGGAGCAGCAACGCATATGTGATTGACTTCAGATGGAATCCATGTTCTGTATAAGGTTGATTACAGATGTCCATGGGCGGCAGTGGCCACTTACCATCAGGTAGACTGCATGTTCGTTTGCTACTTTAGTCATATAAAAAAAAAGTATTCTAACCAGTGAGAATTGAGTTATCGCTGTTCGAATAAAAGATAACTCTCCCCGTAAATTATCTTCTACATTGACATAGTACACGAAAACTATTGCGTGGTTATATACAAAAGGAAAAAAATATGATTATCAAGTGTGCTAAGGGTGCAAATCTCAGACGTGGTATATAGTCCTTGACGTTGCCTATCGATGCGTTTTTACTTTGACGACATTTATGGTGCGGCCGTCACCGGTCTGACACGCAGTGGCTTCCGGGTTCGATGCCCGGCCGGTTTTTTACATCTGTATGTTTTTACATCCTTGGTATCTAGGATGCAAAATAAGATCCCACTATGGATTTATGGAGAACAGAAAGTGAAGACAGCGTTATCCTAAGCTTTTAGTTGGTCTCTCTTTTAAGTAAGTCTCGTATACCACAACCTTCAGACCCGAACACACTATCGCTTCACTGCATAGTATAAAACAAAGTCGCTTCCCGCTGACTGTCCCTATGTATGCTTAGATCTTTAAAACTACGTAACGAATTTTAAAGCAGTTTTTTTAATAGATACAGTGATTCAAGAGGAAGGTTTTTATGTATAATACATGCATAATATATTGGACGAACACTGATAAATTTATATTTTTGACATTTAGGCGGAATGAAGTTTGCCGGGTCACCTGTACGTTATAAAGCAGAAAAAGGTGTGACGGTGGTGCCACAGGAATCAAATAACAAACATTCTATCAACTATAACTTTATCTCTTAAAAAAATATTTCTTCTTGAGGAATTAATACCGAGGGCTTTTTATAAAAATGTTTTAATGGTTTACTAACACAGAGGTCTGCAGTCATCGTATTGAAACTAAATAATGCTCCATTACCGAACCACTTAGCAACTAACCCATTACTAAAACGTGGACAAGAGCCAAAATTTGCGAAGATATAAATCAAAGAGAACATTGTTAAGATTTGCAAGCTATTAACGGGTTATGGTGGCTAAAACAACAGAAATGGTAGAATAAAAAGTTTGGAAGAGTCATGATGAAGCAGTTTTTCCAAGGTTGAGTACTTAAAACTTAGTATTAGCACAGTATTAATATCATACAGTAGTCTAACTCTGCCGTGTCATTGAATTTTATACCTACAGACGCGCTGGACGAGAGTTCGCGTTAGGGCTACCCGCCTATGCCCTGTAGTTCCGGGATCAGAATAGGGCTACGGCATCCCCTGCCTGTCGTAAGAGGCGACTAAAAGGGGCTTCCGAGGTTGCAGACGGCTAGAGTGAGAGCTCGAACCGTTCGGTCAGGCAATCCCGGGAAGGACGGCGGTATGTGTGGTCGCATACCGTCGTAAAGACTAGACGGAGCGGTGGGCCCAGCCGCCCATCTGGGAGGAGCCCGATGGGGCAACGCGCTCGGAGGATTCCGGTTGAAGTCGTTTCGAGATCCCGGAGTCCTCCTTTTCAGCGCCGAGGACGGCCACCGGGGGGGTTTTAGTGCGGTAAAAATCCCACATAACCCTGCGTCGCTCCCACGGCGTCGGGTACCTTTTGAAGGTTTCCCCCTCGAAAACAAAAAAAAAGGGCTACCCGCCTAAAGTATTCTAATACATCTGTATACTTGACTTTCTTTCTTATTTATTATGTATTTTATTCGGTAGATTAAGGTAAAAAACAACGCGTTCTTTTAATATTTAAGAGACTTAATAATAAATCGTAAACAAATAATAGTTATAAATTTCACACTGAATAATATTTTACCAACCAAAATAAAAAGTATTAACACTGGACGTGTTTATGCACAATTAAAGCAATCAAAACAGCCTAATATAGTATACAACTGCTCTTTACTACCTTATTATTTAAATAAAAAGATCCACTGCTTAAAAAACGTCACATCGCCCGCTCGCCACTACGGCACATTCTTTAGCTGTTGCGTACCGAGTGCATACCGAAATCGTTGCGCGTAGGTACAACTTGCGTTTCGTGCGTTTGTAAGAAGTTAGATTACTGTAGATATTAGTACTGTGGTATTAGCAAAGTCTATAACGGCTTAGAATTGTTATTTTTTAGGGTTCCGTACTAAGTACTAAGATTTCACTGTCCGTGCGTCTGACTGTCACCAGGCTGTATCTCATGAACCCTGATAGCTACTGTTGATTTTTTTAAAGATGATGTACTTCTGTTGTCGCTATAAGAAAAGACACTAAAAACAAAAACAAATGTTTAAGGGGCATTTCCATACAACAATTTTATATTTTGCCGTTTTTATAAATAATGGTACAGAACCCATCGTGCGCGATTCTGGCTCGCTCTTAACCGGATTTAGGTATTCTATAATGAAATAAAATGAAATGTCTTTATTTTGTATAGGCCTACAGGGGCACTTATAAATTATCAGTTACTTTTTTTTTCTTACACTACCACCGGATCGGAACACGACCTTAACTGAGAAGATGACAATCATGTTTTTTACATGTTATTAAAAGTTAGCTTGCCTATTTGTTTGCTCCAGTATCTATAAATTCCCTAATAATGATATGATTTACGCTGTTTAAATGTATTTATGTGATTATTACAAAGACAAGGCCGTTTTCTTGCCGGATATTTTCATTGGCTTGCCGGTTATTGTTTCGATCCGATGGTAGAGTAAAAAAACGTAATAGACAATTTGTAAAAGCCCCCATAGATGTATCATACTTCCATACTAATAATATAAAGGCGGAAGTTTGTGTGTGTGTATGTTTGTTACTTCTTCACGTCTAACGGCTGGAGGGATTTTCATAAAATTTTGTTGGGAATTAGCTGTCACTTATGATTAACATATATTACATACTTTTTCCGTGGAAAAATATTTACAGGACAATCGATACATCGTTTTTTTTAACGCGGGCGAAGCTGCGGGGTTAAGCTAGTCCAAAATAAAGAGATTTCATTTGATTGTAATGTATGTCTAATTACGTATTTCGTATGAAAGTCAATCGGACACGTCGGAAACGTCAAACATACCCTGATAATGCTTATTCGATCTATCTTAGTACTACTGACATCATCGATTTCCAAAGTAAAGATTTCCAAAGACATCGGTTACACGTTAATTCTGTCGTCAGTTCAGAATGGTCGGAATCATTCTGGTCAGAATGACGAGAGAGTTATCGTGTAATACTCGGACAGACTGATGGTTTGGACTGACGAAAATTGAACATTAAAGATAATATGACGACCCGCGTGGCGGAGTGGTTACCATACCGGTCTGACGCGCAGTGGGTTCCGGGTTCGATTCTCGACAGGTGAGTGATGAGTTTAGATTTATGTTCTGGGTCTGGGTGTTTGTGTATTCGACTTGTGTGTGTCTATGGCACCCACGACACAGGAGAAAATCCTAGTGCGGGGCTATGAGTGTGGAAGCGATTAAAAAAACATATTCGTCAGTCTGTTTGGAATTACAAAAAAACGAATATTGAAAAAAATCAAACCTGGGGCTAGGTACTGAAGATGATGTAAAAAATACATAAATTTATTGCGATAAAATTATAGAAGAGAAATGAAGAAAAGTGTAATCCACATGACTACAGGACTGTCGACGTTCACTGTCCACGGTGGCTGTGTCGTAATTTTATCAGTCTGTTGTCAGTTTGGAATGATCGTCTAACCGTGTCATGTCCATTATTCTAGCATCAGTCAAAACACGAAGTCTAATAAAAGTACAGTATTAATATTAGCGTTTGTCGGATTGTCAAATGTTTCTAGACATGAATTATTCAACGCTGAAGTAAGTGCTAGGCACAATTTTAGGGATTTCATCTAAAACATATCAAGAAATATCATTTTGGGATCTTAAGATAAAGTTAGAAAATATCGACAAACGCCGTACCAAAAATATAAAAACCTGAAGACTCTTTTTTAAAAAGTTTTTGTACCTAGCTGTCCTAAAAATATGAAAACCTGAAGACCATTTTTTAAAAAGTTTTTGTACCTAGCCGAACTGAAAATATGAAAAACTGAAGACCCTAGGTTGACAAGTCTTTAAGTACCTAAAACTTCCATTACATTCAAATTGTGAACATTACCTACATATTGTAAGCTAAGATAATTGTAAGTAGGTTAATATTTTACCCGACTGCCTAAACAATACCTACATATTATAAGTTAGGCTAATTGTAAGTAGTTTTTATATTTTTACCCGACTGCCTAAACATTACCTACATATTGTAAGCTAAGCTAATTTTAAGTAGGTTAATATTTTACCCGACTGCCTAAACAATACCTACATATTATAAGTTAGGCTAATTGTAAGTAGTTTTTATATTTTTACCCGACTGCCTAAACATTACCTACATATTGTAAGCTAAGCTAATTTTAAGTAGGTTAATATTTTACCCGACTGCCTAAACAATACCTACATATTATAAGTTAGGCTAATTGTAAGTAGATTTTATATTTTTACCCGACTGCCTAAACATTACCTACATATTGTAAGCTAAGCTAATTTTAAGTAGGTTAATATTTTACCCGACTGCCTAAACAATACCTACATATTATAAGTTAGGCTAATTGTAAGTAGGTTTTATATTTTTACCCGACTGCCTAAACATTACCTACATATTGTAAGCTAAGCTAATTGTAAGTAGGTTAATATTTTACCCGACTGCCTAAACAATACTTACATATTATAAGTTAGGCTAATTGTAAGTAGGTTTTATATTTTTACCCAACTGCCTAAACATTACCTACATATTGGAAGCTAAGCTAATTGTAAATACTTAGGTAAATATTTTTAGCCGACTGCCTAAACATTACCTACATATTGTAAGTTAAGCTGATTGTAAGTAGGTTTTATATTTTTACCCGACTGTCTAAGGAGGGCAATGTTTTTTGAGTGTATGTATGTATGTTTGTATGTATTTCCATTTCTTTGGCACGCGCTACAGCCCAAATGGCTTGATGGATTGTAACATATGACATATATCATTTGAAATGACTTAGTTATGAGAGTGACATAGGCTATATATTTTTTCAATATGGCGTCTGCAATTTGTATGTAACTCATAACAATATTAATATCAAACAAAAGCTAGTAAGTAGACCATTATAAATATGTATGTATTATTGTACTTCTATACTTATTATAAAATAAATTAGCCAAAAGCTGTCGGCTAGTATGTAATCGTTTTTCTCAAAATCTACCGAACGGATTTTTGTGCGGTTTTTACTAAAAGATAGTGCAATTCTTCAGAAAGATTTGAGTTAGTAGTACATAATGATCTTATGTAAATTGACTGAAATATAAGAATTACTGTTGAAGAGGCCGCGCGATTTTAAAAATATGTCCCCTACGGGGAGTTTTACACGCATACTCCGTATAAACCAGCAAAGAAACTAGTGGAAGGTAGATCTAATAAAATACTACAAATAATTCCGCAGTAACATGGTCTCTATTTCTTATGGGTAACTCACAATCATTACATTTACGTTACAAGATCAGCTAAAAATAATTTCGCGATTGCTTTCTTAATTTCTGTATTAATCCTTATTGAAATAAATGACTGCAATAAATCAACGATCTAATATAGATTGAATTTGCTTTGTAATTGTGGTTTGGTTTGTACTGCATGTAATTTGGATAAACAGTTTAGAAAATATAACGAGTATTACATATTGCGTACTAATCAATTGCGCGAGAAATGGCTTTATATATATCTCTATATCTATCTGTTATATACCTATCTCAAAATTGTATACGCAATTCGGGCAATTTTATAAAGCACGTGGTTATTAAGTAATACGACGGGAAATTGCTCATTTAATTTGCTTGATGATAGCTAAATTTATGACGAGTAGTTTTAAATATTTAATTCAATTTGTCGAAAATTATGTTCGGTCCTTTTCAATCTCGCTCTGTGATAAGGAAACTTATTAAGGAAAGTAAATCAACAGACGCGCAAATGTAATTAATTAAGAATATGGAATCCAATCAAAACTTAATAAATTAATTCGCTTCCTTGATAGAGTTCGGTTAGACTTATCAAGTCACTGATTCAGAGTTCAACCATATTTGGAAACGTAAGCATACTGTGACGTTCTGTAAGCTGGTCTGGAATTAATTATATGTAAGTTGTAAGTAAGATTCAGAGGGCACAGGACCGGTTGGAGTGGCGCCATTTAGGGGAGGCCTATGTCCAGCAGTGGACATCAAAGGGCTGATGGATGGATGGATGGATGGAAGTTGTAAGTAGGCAGGGATTTTTGGAATAAGGCAACAATCCGCTAGCAATTCAAGTAGAAGTTATCGTCAACCCATTATGGTGATGACAGTTGTAGTCATGTAGTTAGTTGCAGGATGGAATGAAATAATATATAGTTAAATGGCAGTACGCTTTTGGTTCAAACCCTAGTGGCATCGAGATCACAATATCTGCTTTATAAAACAGTGTTAAGCTGTGCAGTATTTTTGTTTGAAGGGTATTGTAAAAATGCTTAAGGTTGGCCGAAACCGCATCAGCCGCCTTTTGTCCATTTTATGGTCAATGAAGATTTAAATAATATGACGGAGGGGGTGGTTCTTTTTCGCTCATCGTATCAGGATAACCTACTGTGGGCTCTGATAGGGAATGTTAGCACGAGAATAAATTGAAGACTTGATTTTACACACAGTATATTGCCGAATTAAACTTGTTACAATCACTGAAATAATCATACTAAATTAAGTAGGCAAGTAATCGTAGCACTAAGAACGCGGGATAATTTTAGAGTCGTCTGCTTCGGCCGACCGTCAACGATAGACTGAGGTGTCGGCCATTAAACTGGTACAACCCTAACTTCATCGAACGCCACTAGATGGCGCTGGCGTTCCGGTGTTGCCACAATACCGCCATTTCCGACAAATATATAACTATTGAAGCGTTTCAACTTGCCCTCAGAGATAGCGACAAATCTGTAGCCAACCTTAGATAAGTTTAACATTATTATCGTCAACCCATTATTGTCCCATTGTTGGGCACGGGTCTTCTCTCGGAATGAGAGATTTTTTAAGCCATAGTCCACCGCGCTTGCTAAGTGCGAATTGGTGGACGCGCAAATAGCTGTAACAAAGTTAACGATGCTTAATTTTTGATAAGTTGTGATCTACACTAACTACAGGGCATCGTGTGTATCATTTATTTATTATGGAGTCTTTTTATTTATAATTTATAAGCGGGAAATGAGTAAGAGCAGTGATAGCCTAATGGTTGAAACTTGCCCTCTCGATCGAGAGGTCCGAGGTTCAAACCCAGGCACGCACCACTGATTCATGTGCGTATTATAAATTAATTATCACTGCTTTTCGGTGAAGGAAAACATCGTGAGGAAACCTACACACCCGAGAGTTCTTTAAAAAAAAAAAAAGATCTCGGAGGTGTATGAAGTCCACCAATTCGCACTTGGCCAGCGCGGTGGACTACGGCCTAAACTCTCTCATACTGAGAGAAGACCCGTGCCCAGCAGTGGGACAATAATGGGTTGACGACGAGTATGCAGTCCACCTGATGGTCACTACCGTTCGACATGTGATAGCAATTTCGTAGAGAAAGTAGATTTATCTGAAGTCAATCACAGTTGCGTTGCTTCACTCGAGAAAGTGAGCTGGCAATCACACCCTTCCGCCGCAATGCAAAAACTGCTTAACAGGTGTGGCGGAAACTTCATTCGGAAACTTCGTCCCTGTAGTTCTGGGATCAGAATAGGGCTACGGTGTCCCCTACCTGTCGTAAGAGGCGACTAAAAGGAGCTTCCGGGGTTGCGGGCGCCTAGATTGGGAGCTCGAAGCGTTCGATCATGCGACCCTGGGAAGGACGGCGGCATGCGTGGTCACATACCGTCGTAAAGACGGAGGAGTGGGCCCAGCTGCTCACCTGGGAGGAGCCCGATGGGGCACCGCTTTTAGAGGACTCCGGTTGCGTTCCTTAGGAGATTTCGGAGTCGCCTTTGTAGCGCTGAGGACGGCCACCAGGCATTTTAGTGCGATAAAATCCCACATAACCCTGCATCGCTCCCACGGCGTCGGGTACCTTTTGAAGGTTTCCCCTATGGGAAAAATCGTACCTGCTTGTTCTACCACGTAGAAAATAGGACCTAATGAATAACTAAGGACTTACTTTAAAATGGAGACTAATGTCTCAACTGGAGAGTAATACATTAAAGTAATATTATTTGTTTATTTATTATTAACGAGCAACTCTAAAATTTCATATTGTATCCAGTTTCATTTTTACCAAAGGGCAAACTGGGCCTGAGACATCATAAAGCCGCTTATCCGCTTAAAAAAGTCTTTATAAATAAAATACAGTCGAATTGAGGACCTCCTCCTTTTTGAAAGTATTTTAAAAATAAAAAATATTTATGAATAATAACTTGTCCCTTAAAATACACGGTCTTTTGTTTTTATTACTTTTTAACGGGGCCCAAATTCTAATGTGCTCTGGGCCCTGGCATTTCCTAAGACCATTGTGTCCCAATTAATAAAGTCCAGTTAGCGGGAAAACATCACGACCGTCTGAAAATAGTTATATCTACAAATAGTTATTTCACGCTCGTTATCTTGGAGACAGGTTTACGCAGGAATTAACTCCGTTTTATTGTTTTCTTCGCCATTTCTCCTAGTTTCACGTCGTTAACTAAGATTTGGGAAATATTTTTGGAGCTCCGGAGTTATGTCTTTTACACATCCATTGTTATTATGTTTTCTATTCTTTTTATCTGACTGAAGTAGCAAAGGAACATGCAGTCCACGTGATGTTAAGCCACTGCCGCCCATGGACATCTGTAATCAAGTTCATACAGAACATGGGTTCCACCTGAAGTCTTTCACAGATGCGTTGCTATTCCCGAGGACTATGATGGTCGCCCCATGTGAAAGTGTGCCGGCAACCACACCCTTCTATCGAAACGCAAGAAATGATTCATGCTAGAAATAGGTGTGGCGGTAGTACTTCTTCGGTCGAACTACACTGGTTCTACCACCTTGAAGATGTACAGACTCTATGAACGTTAAACTATGGAATGTAGTTGTTACTACACGATTCACGTGGCAGGGCCAAAAATCATAGTAAGTTTTATTTTTCCAATTTCCAACTTAAATTTAAATAAACGTCTTACTAGCAGAACCCCGCAGCTTCGCCCGCGTTAAAAAAATCAATGTATCGATTGTCCCGCGGGAATAAGATACTTTCTCACAGTAAAAAGTAGCCTATATGGTAATCCAGAGTGGCAGCTAACTCCCTACCAAATTTTATGAAAACGTTGCAGTCGTTTAGACGTGAGGAAGTAACAAACATACACACTCATAAACTTTCGCCTTTATAATATTACTATGAAGTATGATTGTTTGTTGAGGTTCATCGAACAATTTACTGAGCGTGAATAAAATCACAGTCACACAAATTAACCGTAAAAATGTATTGGATTTTAATATTTGTGCACTCTTTTTTACCATCTTTACGCAAAATCATGTTCAAACGGACGCAGATATAACGTATTATGATTAATCGCATACTGAAAACACCGAAGCAAATAAAGATAAACGCATACAAAAAGAAAACTTAAACTAAAAATGTGGTATGTAATTATGTTTTTTTGTGGATTTTTTACGTACCATTGTTAAGTAGGAAACGAACATTCGAAATAAAGTCACTAGCAGATAGAGTCTAACGACTGTTTGACTCGATTTGCCTGTGACTTGTAGTTGAAAAAAAAATTATGTTAAGAGAAAGCAGAATTTAGAAGAAATATACCACGAAATTGTAAGATAAAATCAAAACAATGTGCCCTTTTTTGAAGAATTCTCTTCTCGCCTATGCAGAGGTGTGGTTGTCCTTACCACCTATACCGTATATACATGCAAAACGATAATATATAAAAAATAAAAAAAATAAAGTATTGGATGTATTGGTCAGAGTTTGCTTGTTTGTCTAAATTTTTGACAAACAATCTCCTTACACTCTAACAAGTTGTTTATAATAAAATCTATGTAGTCGTCAATATAGGATTACTGGTAAATAGTTTAATCAAAGTCCATTACGGGTACACTAATAAAATACGTGTAGTCCCCATATATTTACTACTTTTGACAACTTTCGACAGTGGCAACATATTTTAAGCACTTAAAATCACCAACCGAATTGACAACCTCCTTTTTGAGGTTAAACATACTCAAAATAATGCAGTGTAGGTTAGTCCGTATAATGTATTTTAAAAACAATATTTCGAAACGCCCAGTAATAAGCATTCGTCATAATCGTACACTGGCAATGTGTTCGAATCAAAGGGATTTATTAAGGCGCTAAAATGTGTCTCTGACGTTTAATGGATCGCGTACATGAATTTATGGATCAAAATACCAGACATCTTTATTAATTTATTGAGAAATCAGGTGGTAGTACCGGTGTAGTTTCGTCACTGTAGTTCTTGGATTAGAATAAGGCTACGACATCCCCTGTCTATCGTAAGAGGCGACTAAAAGGGGCTTTCGGGGTTGCGGGCGGGTAGAGTGGGAGCTCGATCTGTTCGGTCAGGTGATCCTGGGAAGGACGGCAGTATTTGTGGTTGCATAGCATCGTAAAGACTAAACGGAGCGGTGGGCCCAGCCGCCCATCTGGGAGGAGCCCATCTGGCAGCGCGCTCAGAGGACTCCGGTTGCGTTCCTTTTGAGATCCCGGAGTCCTCTTTGTAAAGCCGAGGACAGCCACATAACCTTGCGTCGCGACCTCGGCGTCGGGTACCTTTTAAAGGTTTCTCCCTCGAGAACAAAAAAAAGCACTGGGTGCTCTTGCGTTTTGGACAAAGGGTGTGGTATGTCGGCTCGCTTTTGTATCAGGCGACCATATTAGTTCTCAAGAGTTGTTTATATATAGGGGCAGTAACAACTAACATCAGATACATTGTATGGTCGTTTGCTACTTCTATCGGTTAAAAACAAAAAAATCGCTTAAGGCTTTAAATGTTTAATACTAATGTATTACGCTTTTAAAAATAATAAATATAAGTTACTTTGTTATAAAATCACGAAATTACGCTGCAAATAGGAACGAAAGTTGCTATAATTAAAACTTAACGTTGACAAATGAAGTCAAAGGAAGCATGTAGTACATCTGATGGTAAGCGATCACTCCCGCCCATGGATATCTGTAACCAACATACAGAACAAGGGATCTATCTGCAGTCAGTCACAGTTGCGTTGCTTAAGTTGGCCGCCTCAAAAATGGTCACTTCCACCAAAACGGGAGAAGTGCTCCATGCTAGAAATAGGTGAAGTTATGGTACTTCCACGATCGAATATAAGTTCTACCACCTTAAAACCCAAAGTATATCCTTTAAATAATAAACTTTACAAGTCGTACAGGGATAAATAGTCATACAAGGAAAAACGTAAGTTATATAACGGTTTTCCGCGGGGAACTCTCGGAATAAGTAAATATAAGGCCCTAATGACTCCTAAAATACATCAACTCGCTCGTCCAAGGTCACAGGACTGAGATCAGATGTCGTCCATCATTCCAGCGACAGTCGACTAAAAGGTCCCCTGTCAAAAGATATCATGATTGTGGGCGTTTGCGTATTAGCCTGCCTTTTTTCATATTTTTTTATCTGATTGAAGTAGCAAACGAGCATGCAGTCCACCTGGTAAGTGGTCACTGCCGCCCATGGACATCTGTAATCGACTTCATACAGAACATGGGTTCCATCTGAAGTCAACCACAGATGCGTTGCTTCTCCTGAGGACTATGATGGTCGTCTCTTGTGAAAGTGTGCCGGTGTTAGTATGTGGTTGCCTCTGACATTGCCGAATGCAGGGCAATCTATGCACGTAACTTCTAATGTTTTTCGGTCTGAGATATCTTAGTATTGTCTTGTAGGTATGGTTTACAGATGTCCTTTGGCAGTTACAACTTATTATCAGGAACTGCAAACTCGTTTGCTACGCACTAGATTATGAAGAGGTAGAAGGTTTTTTTAGGTAGTATGTGAATTATAATTGTAGTATGTAAACTCACACCTTTTTTTAATCACCATGCCTCAAAATGTAAGTTATATAGTTCAGTAGAAAATGGGAGAAGTCGCTTTGAAAAAATTAAAAAGAAACTGCTAAACTTTGAAATAATTTTATTTCGAAGTTGTGAAATCAAATTATATATAGGTATTAGAAAGAACCAAACCTAGTAGGTAGCCTAAGTCTAGAAAAAAAAAACAGGTTTTTGTTGCGGCAATGTTCATCGTTCGTAGGACTGACAATCGATGGTGTAGAAGGTTCCCGGAATGGTGATCACGTCTGGGCAAAAGGAGTGCAGGCCGCCCCGACCAGGTGAACTGACGACCTGAAGAAGGCGGCAGGTAACCGCTGGATTCAGATGGCTCAGGACCGGTCGAAGTGGCGCAGATTAGGGGAGGCCTATGTCCAGCAGTGGACTTTCGTAGGCTGATGGATGGATGGATATTTAAATAAATTAAAATTGAAAACTATGTAGGTTCTCTTAAAATTGTCTCAGTTTTAATATATATTCCGACGATATGTATAAATATAACGTATAGTAGATTATCATTGGTGGCAGTAGCCACTTACTGTCAGGTAGAGTCCATGTTCTTTTGCTTTCGAAATATTATTAAAAATGTCAATTTAAAGACATAAATCAAAGTTATTTTATTTATTTAATCTTATTTGTCCAAAATTTATACTATGTTTCATAGTGAGACTGTGATGAATAGTCACATAAAATTCTTGTATCATAAAATGTGTTTAGCAAATATTTTTCCACTTCAATAAACGAAATAATATTTATTATTTTAATAGCCTTTGAGCCCACAATTTAAAGTTTATAATAAATTATGTTAGCTTTTATATTAGTAACATTATAACAAGTCTATAATTCATACAAATATACAAACAAAACAAAAAAACAGTGAATAAAAAAAGAAACTATATAAAAAATATGTACATATATTTTTTTTATTTACTTTAAAATTTAAAAAGATTGTGAAATAATAATGATGAAAAATATTGTAACTACAAATGCGTTTAAATGGAAAATGCAATTTTTGCAAAATGGTATTTTTGAGATTTTACGTGTTTTTCTTTCCTGCTCTTAATTACTATTTCAATAAAAATGTCGTCGTTTTGATAACGGATATGTATCTGTTTAAACGACGTAATATAGTTATTTATTCTTGTTGATGAGAAGTAGGTACTGCATTTAAGATAAGAACTATTACCTAATTAGCATATGCGCTGCATTTTGTGTTTAGGTCGTGCAGATAACATTCTCCAAAAACAATGACCGCATAAAATAATTTTGCAAAGATACCAACTATCACTTTCTTTATTACGAGAACAGACTAGAACTTGTTAAACAGACACACGGATCAAATGTACCTAAAGACAAAACCCGACAAATATTGTCGTTGTCAAACAACTGTCTTTGTCGGAAATGGAAACCTAAATCACCGGCGTCACAGTACCAGATGTGTCGTTACTAGGGATTGCAATCCGGAAAACCGGATCCAGTAATCCGGCGGATCCGGCAAAAATTTACACAAACTGGGTCCGGTACCAATTTACCACCGGATCCGGACCTCCACCGGATTCGGTGATTGTAAATTTTGACAACGATTTCACATTACACACATACACATTACATTACGGCCGGATCCGGTCGGATCCGACCGGATTGAGATAAAAACGGCCGGATCCGGCCGGATTGAAAATAAGGCCGGATTGCAATCCCTAGTCGTTACTGAGTAACGTCTGAAAGTGTCTAGATAAAAAAGGTTTTCTCAGCTATATAGAAGGTATCTCTAGATTTTTCTTTTATATGACGTCGCTTGATAGTTTCGGTCGCTGCCCATCTGTATTTGCTAACATTATAAATTAGTGATGTAACGATTATTCGCATTCGCATGAATTGGTGCGAGTTTTGAGAATATTGAATTGTAATGCTTTGCAAAAAAATGACGCCAAATCTGCAGTTTTTCGATAAAAAAAGTTCGGCAAATCTACGTAAGGCCCCTAGCACATGTAGTATTTTAAACGCACGTCGCGCTGGTAACGCACGTATACGCACTTCAAACGACATTTGAACACCTTGTAAACTGAGCACACGGGGTGATTATGTAAGGTGCGTCGACTACGCGTATACGCGCAGATATAGCGATACAAATATACATAAAGGATGGGAAAACATTTTAAATGTATCGAATGTCATCGCATCAAACGAGTTCCGAACGCACCTCACAAGCGCGTTTGTATTGCGTTTTACGCGCTTTCAAATCGGCATCTACAGCGCAGAAAACGCAAGTACCGTCAAACGTGGCAACTTTACCATATATTTTGCCATTTAATTAAATAATACTAAAATGGTTCTACATTTAAAAATGATATTTTGTTATCTGTACAATTTGCAATTCTTTATACAATACACGATAATATTATATTTTTTCTTTAATCTATTTGACGTAAAGCTAATAAAACGCGCGTCGTCTGCGCGTTTCAAATACGCCATGTGCTGGGAGCCTACGTTCTCCGACTTTCTACACCAAAAAATTGAAAAAAAACAACATTCGCATTCGCATTCGCGAGTGTCGGTTCACATACCATAACAGGGCTCTCTTTTACTGAGGCAAGATACTGTAGCTAACTTTCATTACCATGTAAAAAAAAAACATGATTGTAATAATATTAAAAAAAAAAAAATGGATAAAAATAAGAAAAAAAGACAAACCCGCTGAGTTTCTTGCCGGATCTTCTCAGTTGAGGTCGTGTTCCGATCCGGTGGTAGTGTAAGAAAAAAAATGTAACTGACAATTTGTAAGTGTCCCCGTAGGCCTATACGAAATAAAGACTTTCATTCATTAATTCATTCATATAAACATTCGATACATCACGAGTGTAAATATTTGTAACTACGTCACAATTAACGGTTGAAGTAACAAAGGAGCATGCGGTATGGACATTTGTAAGCAACTACATACAGAGATTCTTGCTGTAATCTATACTAATATTATAAAGCTGAAGCGTTTGTTTGTTTGTTTGAACGCGCTAATCTCAGGAACTACTGGTCCGAATTGAAAAATTATTTTTGTGTTGAATAGACCGTTTATTGAGGAAAGCTTTAGGCTATACAATTATATTTTTTGGTTAGATATATTTTAGAGCAAAATATTAACCTCATGTTGATCCACCCGCAGTATTTGCCGCATGCGTCGTCGTGTACGATGAAGTGCAATAAAAAATGTTAAATGTTTTTTACAAGACACAGGAGCAAAATGGGAAGAGTAGGTCAATGTGAATGAAAACTTTCAATTTCCTAGATCATCCACATATTAGTTATCTTTTTTACGCGGGTGAAACCGCGGGTACTGCTAGTCATTATAAATGCGTTGCGACTCCCGAGAAGTAAGATGATCGCTTTTTTAAAAGATTGTAGTAGCAAACGAGCATGCAGTCCACCTGACGGTAAGTGGTCGCTGCCGCTCATGGTCATCACTAAGCAACTTCATACAGAACATGGGGTTGTATTTGAAGTCAATCACAGATGTGACGCTACTCCCGAGCACTAAGATGGTCGCCTCATTTATATGAGGCGACCATCTTAGCCGGCAACTACGCCTTTCCATCGAAACGCAAGAAATGCTTTACGCTAGAAATAGGTGTGGCGGTGGTACTTCCCCGGGCGAACTACACTTGTTCTACTACGAGTACCTATGAAATCATATGAAAGTACTGCTTCATATAAAAGTAAGCCGACAGCTTTTTCATCATTTCCATACTTTTCCATCGAAACGCAAAAACATCTAAACGGTATAAATAGGTGTGGCGTTTGTACCTGCTCGATTGATTAATATTCGTTCTACCTTGAAAATCATTTTTCGCCCTGTCAATTAAATATTCAATCAAAAATCATAACATTAGGCATTAAGGAAGATTTTCGATATTTTAATTGTATAAATTTTCACTTCTGACATTGAAGATTTCATTTCCAGGCACACTTAGACATTTGAATTAAAAAACATCTTACTGTCAAAGATGAATTTTAAATTCAAATGTAGGCTGACCATGAATGAAGATGAATATTATATTTATAATTATAATATACATAAGTATATAATTTTATTCCATTTAACGTCGATGAAAATCTTTTCCCATAATGATATTCGTGTGAATCTATTAATCTGCATTAAGTGGTGATATTTAAAGATCTTATATTAAGATGCCTGTTCACAATATCATCTTAGTGACAATTATACTGTGTGTTTATATAAGTAAATGATATCTCCAATATTCCGTAATGAAAACCTCTTTAAACAACGACACACACTTTTACAAAGAAACCGGCGCTAATTCGTAAAAAATCGGTTAGCTCCACACTATGTGTGAACAAGTGTGAATTTTGCTCCAACAAACGATACAGCATCTATCATAATCAGCTCACAAATATTAACGGCGCGACTCCGCAGCTCACAAATCACACATTCATCCACGAACTCGCCTCATTAAATTATATGAGATATTTCTTTCGGGAGTTCCAACCGGTTCGAGGTTGTTCAATTTTCGCTGCTTGCATTTTTAGATTATTTTTTGGTTTTGGTTTTATTTTACAGCTTTTAGTGTGAGCTTAGCATGTAGTTCGTTTACCTTCAAAAGATCTAAGCTTAGTAAATACTTCTAATGTCCACTTATATTTTGTTGCATCGCGATGTATTTTGTGTTCTATATAAGCTTCGTTTTTTTACAAGACATTGTTAAGAAGAGTTAAAAGACAAACATTTCTTTGAAGGAAATTAGATGGTCAATATTATATTTGCATAATACAACACCTATCTATCTGCATCGCGTGGTAACTACGGTAAACGGTACCATCACTTACCTGTAACAAAAAATTTCGTTTTTAACAACGACACACATTTTGACGAAGAAATCGATACTAATTCGTAAAAATCCGTTTAGTCCCTTATTATGTGTGAACAAGTCTGATTTTTCCTCCAACAGACGATGCGGCATCCTTCATATTAACGGTGCAACTTTGCAGCTCACAAATCACACATTCATCCACGAACGCGCCTCATTAAACTATATGGGATATTACTTTTCGGAGTTACAGCCGGTTCGAGGTTGTTCAATTTTCACTGCTAGCGTTTTTAGTTTTTTTTTTGGTTTTGAATTTATTTTTGAACTTTTAGAGTGTCCTTAAAAGATTTAAGCTTAGTCAATAGTTCTAATGCCGGTGGTCAACTTATGTTTCCTTGGATCGCGAAGGACATTTCTTTTAAGGAAACTAGATGGCGATTATTATATTTACATAACGTGACACCAAAGAATAATAAATCTGCACTGAATGGTAACTACACCCAAAACTTTTAATTTTAAAAGCCTGTTCCATAAGTAAATGGTACCTTTGATCTGTAACAAGAAATCTCGTTTTGTACGCGACACACATTTTATGAAGAACCCGGCGCACATGGTACAAATCCGTTTAGCTCCTTATTATGTGTGAACAAGTCTGAATTTTTCTCCAACAAACGATGCGGCATCTATCATATTAACGGCGCGACTCCGCAGCTCACAAATCACACATTCATCCACGAACGCGCCTCATTAAATTATATGGGATATTACTTTTGGGAGTTCCAACTGGTTCGAGGTTGTTTAGTAGAAATTTCGCTGCTTACATTTTTAGATGTAATTTTTGTTGTTTTTCAAAAAAATTCATTGCTTGCATTTCATTCGATTTTGACTTATTTATTTTACAATTAACTTACAACAACTTAATATGTTTGTAGTACCTTTATCTTTAAAAGACTACCTCTTACAATGTTTTAAAAAAATGAAACCGACTTTTGTGTTACAAAGTAAAAATAGTATTAATAAATATTGGTAAGGTAAATAATCAAACAGTCAGCAATAAGGATAATATAATATCGTTGGGTTATTAACTAAACTGTGTCTGGTATAAGTGTCGATTTCAGAACTTTTTAGCAAACCAACCTTTGCATAAATATTTATTTATTTATTTATATATTTATTGCACCTTTACAAAAAGTTACAATAGGGCAAACTTAATGCCTGATGGCATTCTCTACCAGTCAACCCTAGGTGGCTGGAAAATGAGTGGCAGGTGTTAATTTTAACCGCCAGCAATAGAAATATTAATATACCTACTTAGCCATAAATACATATACATATATCATAAATAAATATTTATATTATAAATACATATAATACACACAATAAATATAAAATACATAAAATTAATATATAAAAATAAAATAAAATAATAGATGATTAGGAGACAGTAGTAGTGCTCAGATAATGCTCTCGGACAAGCTTTTTGAATATACACTTACTGGGCGCTTTCCTGATATCAGCGGGCAAGGCGTTCCATAACAATACCGCCTGAACAGTGAACGAGAAATGAAAGAAACCGCTAGTATGCGGTGGGATGTTTGCTCTTAAGTTATAAGACGACCGAAGCAATTTGTCATGAGTTAAGAACCGATATTGGAAAGAATCCTTTAAATAAGAAGGAGTATTGGTATCATTTAAGATAGAATATAGTAGAAGGAGAATCCTAGAATTGCGCCTTTGTCGGATAGTGAGCCACTTAAGTTGACTACGAAACTGAGAAATGTGATCATACTTGCGAAGACCAAATATGAATCGTATAGAATTATTGAGAAGGCGCTCTAGTTTATTGAGAAGTGCTTCGGTCAGATCCGGGTAACATACATCTGCATAGTCGATAATAGGCAAAATCAGAAAAAAAATATATTATTTTTTATTCTTTGGTCTACCGTATGTTTTTTTATGTAAGCAACTTCATATGGAACAAGGGTCTAATATGAAGTTATCACAGATACGTTGCTGCTCCCGAAGACTAAGATGTTCGCCTCATATAAAAGTTTGCAAGCAACCACACCCTTCCACCGAAACGCAAGAACTGCTTCACGCTAGAAATAGGTGCGACGGTAGTACCTACCTGGTCGGACTACTGCTTGTCGAATACTGCGTCTACCACCTAGCAAATAATATGCTTCGCCAACTTTGAATTATTAGTATTGTAATTAACGTCCAGCAATTCGCACTTGGCCAGCGCGGTGGACTATGGCCTAAACTCTCTCATTCCGAGAGAAGACCCGCGCCCAGCAGGGGGACAGTAATGGGTTGACGACGTAATTAATGCATCAAGTTTCGGTTATGTTCGCGCCAGATACCCTAAAGTAATACATAAAAACAAAAAAGTGTGTAGTAAGGAACACTAAGAGGGTAAGCCGCGTCACATTTGAGCGTATTATATTTAGGCAATAAATAACCGACGTGCTAGATGGTAGAAACCGTATTTCGTGCCGAAGAAGTATCACCATTATGCTTATTTCCAACGAGAAGCAGTTCTTGCGTTTGGAGAGAAGGGTGTGGTTGCCGGCTTACTTTTATATCAGGCGACCATCTTAGTTCTCTTAGGAGTAGCAACGCATCCGATTGACTACAAACAGGAACATTGTTCTATATAAAGTTGCTTACAGATGTTCACGGGCGCCACTGACCTACCGTTAGGTGGACTGCATACTCGTTTGCTACAATCTTATAAAAATATAGTGTCTTTTATTTGTTATTTTTTCGCTGTTATATTTACGTGTTTATTATAATATATATTTTATTATTATATATATTTTATTATTTTATTTAGTGATTTTGAAATTCCCATTCTACTTTTTAATTGTTACGTTAGATCCTTGTTGGAGTATTGCAGTCCGGTCTGGAGTCCGACGTACGCGGTGCATATCCATCGACTAGAAAGACTTCAAAAACAATTTCTCTATCACCTCTCTTACTCAAATAATCTTTGTCGTAATTTAAAATCTTACGAATCTAGACTTGGGCACTTTAAAATGATGTCACTGGAAGAAAGGCGTAACATTGCTGATATCGTGTATTTGCACAAGTTAATCACCGGTAAAATCGATAGTCCTGATCTACTTTACAAAATTAATTTAGCTGTCCCACGCCCTAATAGCCGTCTTCATAATAGAACAACATTCAAACTACCGATCTGTCGCACAAATTATGGACAACATTCTCCCTTATATCGAATGTACTCAGCATACAACAAGATTTGCAGCGACGTTGATATTTTTGGTGAATCAATATTGTCAATTAAACAGTTTTTTATTTCACTAAAATCGAATAACAGCTGTCAATTAGATACATAAATTTAGTTTTTATTAATATTATTTTTAAGTACATAATTATATTGGTCTAACCTTTGTTAATTAATATCTTTTTAAAGAATTTGCTTTGTATTTCTGAAGTGTAACAAAAAAAAAAAAAAAATATATAAATGCATGTGGTGTTCACTTCTAGAAGGACTTACCACTAAAAAATAATTTCCAGAAAGTAGTTGAACTTATATTTGTATTAATGTGTAATGTCCAGTTTAGTGAACCAATAAAGAAAAAAAAAAAAAAAAAAAAAAAAATATATTCGTTATTTATCTCTCCTTAGCTACAAAGGTAACAAAAAGCATTTGTCAATGACAAATTGTCATAAATTTTGAACAAATGGCCCTTGTTTCGGATTTGTTAACTGCGATATATTTTTAACTGGATGTTTTTGATACTACGATTTTATCTGAGTTTGATTACGGGTGACGAAATTCTTGTGGACACGCCACAGATAGGTGGGTAGGGTGTAAATCTCTTGTCAACCCATTATTGTCCCACTGTAGCAAACGAGCATGCAGTCCACCTGATGGTAAGTGGTCACTGCCGCCCATGGTCATCTGTAATCAACTACATACCGAACAGGGATTCCATCTGAAGTCAATCACAGATGCGTTGCTACTCCTGAGTATGATAATCGCCTCATGTGAAAGTGTGCCGGCAACCACACCCTTCTATCGCAACGCAAGAAATGCTTCACGCTAGTAATAGGTGTGGCGGTGGTACTTCCCCGGTTGAACTACACTGGTTCTACCACCTTGATGGTCTATTACTGATTCTGTAAATATCGAATTTAAAGTAACGATTACTATAATATGCCTTGAATCCAATCTAATAATTCGTGTTTTTTTCGAAAAGTTCCATTTCCTGCGATATTATTAATTTTAAGAGTATGCAGTGAAGTACAATCTCGTTCAAAAACACTCGCTCGCGGTGAAACACAAATTGCAATGGGACAGTCGTTAATGCATCTAAATTGAAGTTTAATTTGGACGTGTAATCGCTTTCCGATGTTTGAGCCGGATTTATTTACCGATTCGCGTTTCGCGTGACCGTTTTTATTTGTTTGATCGTTGTGCAAGCGTTTTGGGCTTAAATGAATAATGTTGTTTAAATTGGCGCCAAATTATAAATACTCGGTCTTTTTGAAGATTATCAAAATCCATTATGCAATAAAGCTTTGTTATGGAATGTTTTATCTTATAATCAATTTGTTTAATGTTTTTAGTAGATTTATGGCAGAAAATACCAGAAAAAGCCGTTGTAATCATAGCGGTATTATAGATACAGCAGGGAAGCTAGGTTTCCAACTGTCCTTAGAAAGACTTTTTTACACATCGAAGTACCATCGAGCATGCAGTCACCTGATGGTGAGTGGTCACTGCCGCCCATGGGCACCTGTAAGGAACTTCATATAGAGTAATTTTTCTCTCTGTTACTATTCCCCAGGAATAAGATGGACGCCCCATATACAAGTGAGTCGGAAACCACACCCTTCCCTCTAAACGCAAGAACTGCTTCCCGCTAGAAATAAGTGTAGCGGTGGTACCTCTCTAGTCGAACTACAGTGGTTGTACCATCAGTTGTTAAGTGGGTACTGCCACCCAAAGACATCACTATATAGTATAAGTCAAAGTCGCTTCTCGCTATTTGTCCCTATGTATGCTTAAATCTTTAAAATTACGCTACAGATTTTAAAGCAGTTTTTTGACTAGATAGAGTGATTTAAAAGGAAGGTTTTTGAATGTAATACATGTATAATATAGTGGAGAAACAATGATAATTTTAAAATTTTGACTTTTAGGCGGAACAAAGTTCGCTGGGTCAACTAGTGTACTTATAATAAGCGGTCATATTTGAGGTCAGTCACAGATACATTTATACTCTTTAGGGCTAAAGTGAAATTATTCGTATGTTTATGTCTTCTTTTTTATATCCCTGTTAAAGATTACGTGTGAGTTCTCAATGTTCCCCAGATAAACATTTTTACTTTAACGATCTAAACAAAAACATACATTAAAGGAGAAAGCTTTTTGTGCCTGCATATCACATCACTACATAGTATAAAACAAAGTCGCTTCTCGCTGTCTGTCCCTATGTATGCTTAGATCTTTAAAACTACGCTAGGGGTTTTATTGCAGTTTTTTTAATAGATAGAGTGATTCAAGAGGAAGGTTTTTATGTATAATTCATGCATAATATAGTTGAGGAACACTGATAATTTTAGATTTTTGACTTTTAGGCAGAACGAAATCCGCCGGGCCAACTAGTATTTTTATAAAAGAAAAAAGGCAAAGAGTAAGCAATAATAGAGAGTATAATTTTGAGAATTTGTATCCGTCAGTTTGCCTTATTTTAAATGGCAGCAGGTCAATCTACTACTGAGAAGATTCCAGATGATTGGAATTATACATATAAGCCGTTTCTTGAAGTAACATTTAGCCTTCATTAAAACCTTCCCACTCTATCAAAAATAACAATTTAAAGTCATATTACCCTTTTAAAGCGGAACCGCAGGAACAGCTAATCCATACTAATATTATAAATGTGAAAGTGTGTTTGTTTGTTCCCCTTTCACGTCGCCACATAGCTATAATATGATATGGTTTATATGTTGGGAGATAGTTAGGAGGGCGGAGAGTGACGTAGGTTACTTTTTACCGCTCTCTCTCATTCCCATGAGAATATCGATGTTTTGTTAGTTGCTAGATATTTAGTTCATTACTTGATACATATTTAGTAGTTCCAGACGTTGTTAATAGATAGATGGCTTTAGTTAAATTAATTTGCAAGTTCTGAATCATGCTATCAAATGCTAATGTTAATTCCTTTTGACCGTACAGGCAAAGCCGCGGGTAAGAGGTAGTATATGATAAAATTAGGCCACTTGTTAATATCTAAAGATATCCCATTGTGTAATTTGTAACCGCATAGTAAATCAGATGTAATTACTTTGTCAGTGATGTTAGATTTAGTTTTTGTAGAGTATAAATCACTTGAGGACCGGTCTTACTGAAAGCTAGCAACGAAAATTATATTAATAATCGGTGACAGCTAGCAACAACAAATATTTTGCAATTTTAAAAGAATATAGATATAATAGATTCTATGTCAAGTTACTCGCAGGTGCTTAGCTGTTTCTGGACTACGATGGTTGCGTTATACAAGTGACACGGCAATTACACCCGACGAAACGCAAAAAACTCTTTACGCTAGTTCCTTTCGTTTTCTTCGTTACCCAGGGACATTTGCAATACCAGAGAACTTGCTAATGCAGTGCTGCTTTTAAAGAAGAGTTCTTTTTAAAGCTTTAAAGGTATAATAATCGGGGGTCATTTATTAAAAATTTCGTCAGTTTCAACCACATTTTAGTCGCTTTCAATTTTGAATCGCTTAGTCTACGTCAAACAGTTACAACTTAAACTCGATGTCAACCACATTTTTAGTCGCGTTCAATTTTGAATCGCTTATCGCTTAGTCGTCGTCAGACAGTTACAACATAGATCACATTTTTCGTTATATCGCTTATCGTTTATCGCTCATTCGTTGTCGTTCCGACAAGTATTATTTTACAATGTTGTTTTAATAGCTACGCAGATAAATTACGCGCGTACCATATGGATGCAGCTCCTGCTGCTCTCGCTAGTCTACTAAATCAAATGTAGGCGATGCGTGCACTATATAGTGTTTTATTAGTGGTTTGTGATTGTAGTTTAACGTAGAGGGAGTGATCACATAGACTCCTAATGAGTTTGGATTTTGATCATAGAGGTGCAACTTTGTGACGTTGACATGAAATGGTAAAACTGCAAATAGGACGGTACGGGCTAAATATACCATTGATTTTTTTATCTGATTGAAGTAGCAAACGAGCAAGCAGTACACTTGATGGTAAGTGGTCATTGCCGCTCATAACCACCTGTAAGCAACTTCAAATAGAACATGGGTTCTATCTGAAGTCAATCACAGATGTGTTCTGCTCCCGAGGACAATGACGGTCACCTCACATAAAAGTGTGTAGGCAACCACATCCTTCCATCGAAACGCAAAAAAATGCTGGTGGCGGTGGTACTTCCCCGGTCGAACGACACTGGTTCTACTACCTGCAAAAACAGCAGTGTGCTGTTGCTGTAGATTTGAAACGTGTAATAAGGGATACCCGAGGAGTTCTAACTATGTCCTCAAGCATAATAACACATATGTATCCAAATGCAGGTGAGAATCAAATCTTATCCGGGATTGTATCAATTTACAGATGTATGTCGTCAGCTTTCAGTTTTCTGATTCTAAATTCTTTATGTAAAAATATTTAAAGGAAAGATTAGTAGCAGTCTATTTGTTAACTTCGTTTATGTGTACTATGATATGAGTTATAAATTACGTAGAGAAATAGTTGAGAACGTATGAGATTATTTTTGGCTTGAGAAAATATGAAGCTGAATTATATGCTAAAATACCACTGCACCTGTCTACAGGTTGACATAGAATGAAAATTACGAGTAATTATAGTAAAATCTCTTTATAGACGCTTTCTACAAAATTGGGACCATTATCTTGTTATCGGGGCTTTTTTTGAATCTGACTGAAGTAGCAAACGACCATGCAGTCCAAATGGTCACTGCCACCCATGGACATTTGAAATCAACTTCATACAGAACATGGGCACTATCTGAAGTCAATCACAGATGCGTTTCTGATTAGCAACGCATCTGTGATTGACTCGGGAGTCCGAGGACTATGATGGTCGCCTCTTATAAAAGTGTGCCGGAAACCACACCCTTCCATCGAAACGCAAGAAATGCTTCACGTTAGAAATAGATGTGGCGGTGGTTCTTACCCGGTCGAACTACACTGGTTATACCACCTTCAAAATCTTTCTTGTAATCAGGGCTAAAATTTCTTTATTTTTGAATGGAGTCGGTATAAGTATAATGATTCGTCGCCTTCTGTTTGTGCGTCAGCTTTCATTGGTGGATTATAACGATTTTTCAGCTTTTGCTGTACATCTTATCCATTCAAATTTGCCTTTGTTCCACCTCAAATGTACTATTATCTTCTCTCGAATTTCAGACGTATACACCGGTGTTAGGCGTGTTTTGGCTTGAGGGGGAAGGAAGCTATTCAATTTGCTTTTTAAATGAAATCAAATCTATTTATTTGTGAATAAGGTAACATATTTACAATTGGTGTTCAAACAATTTTGTTTAATCGCTTATTCTGCCACTGAGTGGCTTACAAATATACATTAAAATACTTGAAGATATAATTTTAATGAATTATAAGTACCTAATAGTAATAAATGTTACTAGATATTGTGTTTACAGATTATAAAATTTTTAGGGGTAACGTATCTCTCGATTTCACGAAGGGTAGGTACTACTTACGATCCGGTAGATTTCGTAGTAACTTATTTACCTATTAATTTATTTACTTATTAGAATAAATGCTCTTTGCGTCACCGTCTTAGATAGACAGTTATTATTCTTTTGCAGTGTCTTACAATATATATAACGAAGTGAATGCATGATGTGTCGTCAGGAAGGCCAGGAGTCTTCATCACTGTCCATTCTTGAAGATTTCAAGTAAAACACAGGAGTAAACTTCTTCGATTTATTCACAATTTACGAGGTCCGATCGCTTCGACGGTTAAACAAGAAATCTTTTTTCTACCGGCGTTCGCTCGCCTTTTTATAACAATGTTTGGTGGTGTGACAATAACAAATTTATGGAGGGTAAACTAAATTACAATTATAAAAATCATTAAATGTTGCTTATTCAATAAGCAAACGATTTTCGATCTTTAAACTAACTAAAATAATTATTATCGGCGACGTGTTTTTCATAAATACGCGGTGTCGCGCCGACATATACATAAAATACGTGAATGAAAACGTCTTCAATCCTTCTTCAGTCCACTTACATCCCAAGAACTATTAAAATAATAAATCTTTCTTTAAAAGACAGAAAATATTGACCCACTTTCTAAACGGAACAAAAATACTAGGTGTTTTCTTTCCACATACTAACGTGCTTGAAACGAGTCCAGTAAAGGATTCTCGTAAAAACATTGGAGGTTTCCGTTAAATAATGATGTTAGCGAATGCGGCTGCGTTGTGTGGTTGCGTTGTGCGGCTGCGTTATGCGGCTGCGTTTTGCGTTAGTTGCGGCCACGCGGGGAGTGATTCGCTTGACTAGAGGGTCATTTGTCCTCTGACCATCTTTTTTGATCTGACTGAAGTAGCAAGTACGACTGCTACGATTGAAGTTCTAGTCCTAGAATTACAGGAACAGGGAGGGATATATTAGGATCGATTGCTACATATCTCAGATAAAAAAAATGGACATCTGTAATCGACTTCATACAAACAATGGTTTTACCACATTAATTTATGTTTTAGCTATTTCTAGTCAACCTGGCGAATTTCATTCCGCCTAAAAGTAAAAAATCTAAAATTATCAGTGTTCCTCCACTATAATATGTATGTATTATACATAAAAACCTTCCTTTCGAATCACTCTATCTATAAAAAAACTGCATTAAAATCCGTAGCGTAGTTTTAAAGATCTAAGCATACTTAGGGACAGACACCGAGAAGCAATTTTGTTTTATGCTATGTAGTTATATGTATTATATATTATGATAGATCGTCGTATTACGTATTCAAGCGTCCCTTTGATAAATAAGCAAACGATTTGGGTTTGTTTGATTATCGGTTGGTATTCGACATGCGGTTTCCAAGCTTAGGTGGGTACCTTTGAAGTTGTTGATTTTCAATTGATGAATATTTTGATTGTGCAAATAACCTAATATTGCATTTAGTTCTAAGGTTGTCTGTATTTTATTCAAGATTTTGTTTGTGTAATCTAATATATAAAATTCTCGTGTCACAGTTTTTGTTGCCATACTCCTCCGAAACGGCTTGACCGATTTTTACCAAATTTTATATGCTTATTCAGTAGGTCTGAGAATCGGCCAACATCTATTCTTCATACCCCTTAAGGGTTGTCCACCCTTAACATTTTTTTTTATTTTTTTATATGGCAAAACGTTTGTCGGGACAGCTAGTTTTTCTTATATTATTTTATTTCTATTAAAATTATAACAACATTTTGTGGCATTTCTTCTATGATTTTTGATGCATTTTTATCAATCTGTTTTATAGCTTTTCTAAAGGTATTCACACTTCACTCTTTCTACACTCATAGTCCCACAGTAGGATTTTCTCCTGTGTCGTGGGTGCTATGGACACACACAAGACAAATACACAAACACCCAGACCTAGAACAGGAATGTAAACTCATCATTCAGATACCTATCTGGCCGGGACTCGAACCCGGGACCCATTGCGCGTCAGACCGGTATGGTAACCGCTCCGCCACGCGGGTCGTCAAAATTATTGTTAGCTTACAGTTATGACATATTGACTTCTTGAAACCAGTATGAAGACTATGTGATTATCGCGTGGACGTTCCAATTACGGAAGCGTATTTATACAGAACAGGACTTATATCTGAAGTCAGTCAATTGCATCGCCTTCATGAAGACTGAGATTTTCGACTTTTTTTTTATCTAACTGAAGTAGCAGACGAGCATGCAGTCCACCTGATGGTAAGTGGTTGCTGCCGCCCATGGACATCTGTAATCAAATACATACAGATCGTGGGTTCCATCTGAAGTCAATCACAGATGCGTTGCTACTCCCGAGGACTATGATGGTCGCCTGTGAAAGTGTGCTGGCAACCTCACCCTTCTATCGAAACGCAAGAAATGCTTTACGCGAAAAATAGGTGTGGCGGTGGTACTTCCCAGGTCGAACTACACTGGTTCTACCACCTTGAAGTTAAGACTTATATGAAAGTGACTCGCCAATCACTCTCATTAAGCGAAACACTAGAATTCCAGGCTGGAAATAGGTAAATACATATGACGGTGGTACATCCGCGGTCGAATTGACTCGACGAATACTGTTAACGTGGTAATCGTTACGATAACTCTACTGTTCCTTGATTTTGAATTCATCTGTAGCGACCTCTTTTTGTACATACTTTTTACTCTTCAGAAAACTATATTTTTATAATTTTATATTTCGAATTTAGAAGAATATTATTTAATGACATTGTAGAAAAGATGATTGTTTTTAGTTAGTTTTCGTATCGAGAGGATGTTTTGAGTTTGTATTATTTTCTTGTAAATAGTTTTATTGTTGAACATATTAAATATAGGTGTGAAAATAACCAGTTTCCTTTCGCCCTATACATCTTATAACAATTCTTTAGTATAAACTTTTATGTTCAAAATACTTCGTGAGCACTACTGCATGTCGTAAAGTGAGCGAAGTTCGTGCTTCAACATAATAAATACAAGAAAACGTTAAGAGCCCGGAGAGTGTGTAACAACTCTAGCGGCATATCAAAAATCGTTTATTCGTGGTTCTACGCACGGTTTGGGAATATACGGGAGCGAATTGTAACAGCGGCCGCAGCGGTTACACGGATAAAGAATTGGCAATACGTACTAAGTTTTGTTTGCGTTGATATATAAATCACAAATGATTAGTTAACCCATTATGCAAATTATTAACATTTTGGATTCATATTTTAGTCGTCTGCGTCAGAAGAAGGCTGACGTATGTTATAATACTTTTATTAAAAATTCTTTATCAGATAACTTTACTCGAATGTACCGTCATCGAAGATGTGAAATAATTCTATTGTTAAATTAACTCGTCATCCCATTATTAACCCACTGCTGGGCACGGGTCTTCTCTCAGAATGAGAGAGTTTTAGACTATAGTCCACCGCGCTGGCCAAGTGCGAATTGGTGGATTTTTAAATTAACGCATATCCTAAAACGCTAAGCTCAACCCCTCTTCCTCATCTTTTACTTACAGAATTGTTTAGCAGAACTTAATTTTTAAAGCCAAAACCAGATGACAAGGATGTTATACCACCATTAAGACGGTTTCGAGCATTTGAAGTAGTACGAGCACTTGTAATTGTGCTTCCACAGCGTGGCGGCGAGCAAGATAATCTCGTGTGTTTCCAACCCTTTTATTCTCCCCACGTTTACGTACGGAGCATTATTTGTCGCTTGAAAAACAGAGCTAAATACTATCACACGGCACAGATGTTTTTATTGCGACAATAACTTTACTCTTCTCACCTGTATTTTACATCTAATTTATGGTGTTTTGTGTTTTTTCGGCTTAGAGTAAAGGATACATAGATAGTAAAATAATGGTTATCATATTTTTTTAGATAAGTCAATGCAATGTATTTTGTTCTTAGTATCATTGCGTGAATAACTGCTAATATAGGCAATACACTACATATTATATATTTACAAATATGGATGCAAGGCCAGTATCTCTTATACTTTTTGTATTTATCAGGGGGATTCTGTAGTAATAATGCGTTATCTATATATTAATACGTGAAGCAAAAATTTGTGATTCGTTTTTAAGATACTTGCCGCAGGCGGAGAAGTATGAAATTACGCACGGTTATAGTTGATGTAGAGAAGGATTGCGCAATGGTAATATTTTTTTCAAATGATGCATAAAACATACATAATCATATATCATAATCATAAATCAACTAAAAACACATTACTCTGACTACCTTGCATTTGACACAAACACATAATGAAAACACATAACGTCAAAAACGACAAATGTCTTTGTTAAAATACCCGCTATTGCTTTTGAATGCAGGCTAGTTAATAAACCTCTTTTATTTTATCTTTATCGGGTGCTTTCAAAATAAATTGAAAATGATTACAATTTATTTAAATTAGAGAAATATTGGTGCTACTTTGGACAATAAGATGTTTAGTTTTTTAATGTAAATTACGGTCGAATTTCGACCGTTGCGACGGACAACTAATACTAAGAAATAGGTACACGCGTCGTATATATATATATATATATATATATATATATATATATATATATATATATATATATATATATATATATATTATATTTGGGTGTTACTTTTCGAGATTACTTGTAGTTGTTGTAATTTTTAGGGTATGGATACAATTAACATATAATCATGAGCAGGTATAATATAAAGCTTCGGAAAATTTGCAGATGATAAAGAATGTATCGATAAAATTAGCCAAAACAAAACATGGATTTCAGAAATAAATTTATATGCCACATAATGTTCAGAGGAATAAAAAATAATGACAGGAAATTAATAAAGAATAGAAGTGATAGATAAATAACAAATACAACCGAATAAATAGAACTAATATACCAACTTAATATTTAATATAGACAAAAAATCTGAATTATCATTTCATCACTGTCAAAACTCTACGCAGCTAATTTAAAATACATGACATCTACCATTTTAATCACCGAATCCATAATTAAGATATTCGCGTTTACCCCCAATTGATAGAAAAATGGCGACATCGTAACTGTCATAACAAACGACGCGGGTCGGTAACTCATTTTTCTCCTTGTGTTTACATATTTCACCTATAATAAATCTGTAATATTAATTCTACTTCATAAAAATTACTAGACTATTTCCGCGGCTCCGCCTATTTTGATGTCGTTTACTATCGCTAATCAAGGCTATGAACTATTTGTGTGCTAAAACACACAATTTTATTTGCATATCTTCTCTATATATTAATACGTGAAGCAAAAATTTGTGATTCGTTTTTAAGATACTTGCCGCAGGCGGAGGAGTATGAAATCACGCACGTTTAAGGTAGAGAAGGATTGCGCAATGCTAATATTTTTTTCAAATAATGCATAAAACATTCATCAAATCAACTAAAAACACGTTACACACACTACCTTGCCTTTGACACAAACACATACATAATAAACGAAATAGAACATTCAATGTCTTACTATGAAAACACATAACGTCAAAAATGTCAGATGTCTTTGTCAAAATACCCGCTATTGCTTTTAAATGCAGCTTAGTTAATAAACCTCTTTTTACCTTTATCTTGGTGCATTCAAAAAAACTTGACAATTATTACAGTTTATTTAAATTAGAGAAATATTGTTGCTGCTTTGGACAATATGTAGTTTTGTTTTTTAATTTAAATTACGTTCGAATTTCGACCGTTGCGACGGGGGATAGAAAAGCTGGGCGATTTACAAATTTGACCACGTCCTTTCGGTAAAATATGCTAGTTTTTCAAGGTGGTAGAACCAGTGTAGTTTGACCTGGGAAGTACCACCGCCACATCATTTCTAGCGTGAAGCATTTATCCATCCATGGGCGGCAGTGACCACTTACCATTAGGTGGACTGCATGCTCGTTTGCTACTTTAGTCAATAAAAAAAAGTTTTTGCGTGAAAGAGTACCAAACGCGCATACGTCCTCACAAAATTCGCATTTATAATATTAAAAAGTATTAATAAGATAAACTATGCATTTCCATTTACAATTCAAAGGATCTAGGGTATGCGAGTCATGCGTGGGTGTTGATTTGAAAGTCAATGGATGCAAATCTTGTTCGTAACCGCTTTTGTGGTCTTTAATATATTTTTTATTTTAATTTCGTTTTTTCATTATCACACAACATAACATTGTTGATGAAGGTTTTATTATATGGTGATCGCGTATATTGTGATGTATGGTATTTTTTTTATCTAATTGAAATAGCAAACGAGGATGCAGTCCCCCTGAAGGTAAGTGGTTACAGCCGCCCATGGACACCTGTAAGCAACTTCATATAGGACATGGGTTCTATGTGAAGTCAATCACAGATGGGTTGCTACTCCCGAGGACTATGATGGTCTCTTCACGTGAAAGTGTGCCGGCAACCACACCCTTCTATTTAAACGCAAGAAATGCTTCACGTTAGAAATTGGTGTGGCGGTGGTACTTCCCCGGTCGAACTACACTGGTTCTACCACCTTAAAAATAATTTTAGATATGCAGTACTTTAACCAGTACTTGGGAATCGACTACGCAATCTAGTTCTATAGAAATTCTGATTCTGATAAAGTTATTTGCTCCATAGTTTGCGGTCTTACCATTCTCTGATCTACAAGAATTGATTACTCTGGTATCTTTGGACAATAGTCTGTGTAGAACATCAAGGAACAATAGATGCACCGGTGAGTTACGAGTTATTGTCGGGTTAGGAGTTATACGAGTTATTGTCGGGTTAAGAGTTATTACGATACCACTGCGTGTAGCGACATCAAAGGACTATATTACGGATATAACTCGTTTGAAATAGCGATGTTCGGAGAAAGTGATGCTACGATTGATCGCTGTTTATAACAAACATCAATATAACATCGTTATTGGAGATAACTATAGATAAATGCAGTTTATTATTTTATCTATATATTAATACGTGAAGCAAAAACTTATGAAGCATTTTTAAGTAATATGCCGCGGACAGATTAGTATGAAACTTTACACGGTTATAGTGGACGTAGAGAAGAAGTGCAGAATGTTATTAATAATAATGCTTAAAACATACAATATGCCAACTAAAAACACATTACACACACTACCGCGCATTTGTCACAAACACATAAATGATAAACAAAATAAAACATGCAATGTCTTACTATGAAAACACATAACGTCAGAAATGTCAGTGTCTTTGTCAAAAAACCCGCTATTGCTCTGAAATGCGAACTTCCTTACGCCTAAAAGTAAACAATCCAAAATTATCAGTGTTCCTCCACTATATTATGCACGTATTATACATAAAAACCTTCCTCTTGAATCACTCTATCTATTAAAAAACTGTATTAAAAGTCGTAGCGTAGTTTTAAAGATCTATGCATACATAGGGACAGACAGCGGGAAGCGACTTTGTTTTATGTAGTGATAAAGTTGCATACAGATGTCCATGTCATGGTTTGCTACTTCGATCTTATATGAAAAAATCTTATATTTTCAGCGTTATTATTTTTATTTATGTGTATCCGTTATTATTATGCGTATGCGTTATATGCGTTATTATTGTCAGTCATGTTATGATCAGAAATGAGTTATTACCCAGTTCAGGGTTCCGTGTAATATCATCAAAAGGCTGCGAACACAGTGTCGGAAATGGCTCGTATGAAACTACGTCTGTGTTCTCTTTGGAAAATGTAGCTTTGTGGCTTTGAATGGTCGTTTACTTTGACTTAGGTTCTGTATGAAAATACTAGAAAGGAACTACTGAGGACTAAATTGGTACGCTTCAAAAGCGTATGCCTCTGTCTCTACAACATAGAAGCGTTTTTATATTGCTGTTATGTGTCAGAAATAGGCTATCGGTATTTGTATATCTTATTAAGAATATTATATCGGCGAAAATTTGTAAGAATGTGTTTATGTATGTTTGTTACTCTTTGACGCAAAAATTTGCGGTCCAAATAAACTAAAATTGGTATCCGTAATCCGTAACACATATTTTATGATTTTATTTTACATATAAAAAGTACTCATTGCCGTGGTAGACGAGACCAAAGCTAAGCCGCGCGACTAATCTAGTCCAGGATGTTGCAAAATGGGATACACGAACCCCTAGTTCGCCATTAGATGGCAGGAGGTTCCTGACAACAATTCCGTAATAAAAATAAAAAAATATTTCTAAAATTGTTTCTAAAAAATAATAAAAGAAAACAAACAAGCACACCCATCACATTATTAGTAGTGAAAATGCATTTCTTTTAGCACTTTATTGTTACCTTTTATTGAATTGAAAACATTTTTTTCTTCAACAGTCAATTTTATTGTTTTCCTATAGAGGGGGGTCGGACAATACTTAGTTAAGGGGTTCGGTGTCACATAGAAACTTTGACAAAATTACATGGAGCCGAAACTTTGAGAAACCCTGATCTAGTCTTTTTTTTTTTGTTTTCGAGGGGGAAACCTTCCAAAGGTACCCAACGCCGTGGGAGCGACGCAGGGTTATGTGGGATTTTTACCGCACTAAAACCCCCCCCCGGTGGCCGTCCTTGGCGCTAAAAAGGACTCCGGGATCTCGAAACGACTTCAACCGGAACCCTCCGAGCGCGCTGCCCCATCGGGCTCCTCCCAGATGGGCGGCTGGGCCCACCGCTCCGTCTAGTCTTTACGACGGTATGCGACCACACATACCGTCGTCCTTCCCGAGATTGCCTGACCGAACGGTTCGAGCTCCCACTCTAGCCGTCTGCAACCCCGGAAGCCCCTTTTAGTCGCCTCTTACGACAGGCAGGAGATACCGTGAACCCTGATCTAGTCTGCCATTCTTTTATTAACCAATTAATTGTTTGTTTGTATGATTATTGAATATTTTTTGCAAATCATGATATGTTGCGCCATTGCGCCAAATGCATTGTTAGTCAATCCCAAATAAGATAAATTGACGTAGGCTTTGTTGACACGAGTAAATGCATTGGAAAAGCTCAAGCACTGCGCAAGCTACGAGTGGATTCATTGAACAAACGAACCGTTTAGTCATATAGCCAAGTTGTTACAAATTTGTTCTCTCATATATCCAAAGATCGAATCTCAGGCACCGTTAATTTATGAGGTATGAGCTTCATTATCATCATCGTCGTCAACCCATTATTGTCCCACTGCTGGGCACGGGTCTTCCCTCGGAAAGAGAGAGTTTTAGGCCATAGTACACCGCGCTGGCCAAGTGTGAATTGGTGGACTTCACACACCTCCGAAAACTTTTTTTAAAAAACTCTCGGGTGTGTAGGTTTCCTGAAGATGTTTATCTTCACCCAAAAGCAGTGATAAATAATTTCTAATACGCATATAATTCAGTGGTGCGTGCCTATGTTTATACCTCGGACCTCCCAATTGAGAGGGTAAGTTTCAACCATTAGGCTATCACTGTTCTTCAGCTTAATACAAATAAATTATCATTTACTTTACTATAGAGGAAGAGTATACCTACATACGTATATGAGGATACATACGTGTAGGTTATTGAGAAAAAGTTGGCGAATTCAAAAGTGTGACTTTTATGTGACCACCTTATTCCTCGAGAGTACCAACGCATGTTGACTTCGGATAAAATCCTTGTTCTATTTGAAGTCGCTTACACATATCGGGTGGACTGCATGCTCGTTTGCTACTTATTTCAGATAGAAAAGCTGTGGGACAGAAATAAGTTTCGAATTTCATGATACTAACGCACTGTTTTTTTTCTGTTTTCGAGGGGGAAACCTTCAAAAGGAACCCAACGCCGTGGGAGCGACGCAGGGTTATGTGGGATTTTTAACGCACTAAAACCCCCCCGGTGGCCGTCCTCGGCGCTGAAAAGGAGGACTCCGGGATCTCGAAACGACTTCCACCGGAATCCTCCCAGCGCGCTGCCCCATCGGGCTCCTCCCAGATGGGCGGCTGGGCCCACCGCACAGTCTAGTCTTTACGACGGTATACGACCACACATACCGCCGTCCTTCCCGGGATTGCCTGACCGAACGGTTCGAGCTCCCACTCTAGCCGTCTGCAGCCCCGGAAGCCCCTTTTAGTCGCGTCTTACGACAGGCACGGGATGCCGTAGCCCAATTTTGATTCAGGAGCTACAGACACGATACTAACGCACTAACAAATAACTTTTCTCCTTCAAATTTGTCCCTCTAATCTTTAGCCTATAAATCAGTGTACAACTTAATACAATTATTTGTCGTGTCGTAAACAAATTCCAGTGAAACGTTGAAACCAGAAGCTAATTCCATTTCATGGACTAAATAATCGCGGCTGGAAAATATCGCCCTCTTTCACCCAGAACAAGGACATTGAGCTAATTATTTTAACAGCGTAGCGTTTGTAAGTTTAGTAGTTCGAAAAAAGTTGTTAATTTAACAAGGTTGTGTTTAGCGTGCCTTGTTACTTCGCAAAAGTTGGTGCGTTAAAGTCGACCCGATAGATTAAGTTTTCTAAAAGTAATTGTTTCACAACTTATACTAGGTTATTGACACGTCTTCTCCCATTTCTGTTACGTCTATCACGATAGTGAGTATCCTACGTGTTAAGGTCTATGACTAGGTCTAGGTACTAGGTTATTGTCCCTGTAGTTCCGGGACCAGAATATGGCTACGGTACCCATTACCTGCCGTAAGAGGCGACTAAAAGAAGGCTTCGGGGGTTGCGGGCGGCTAGAGTGGGAGCTCGAACCGTCCAGCCAGGCGACTCCGGGATGGCTTTATGTGTCAGCTGGGAGGAGCCCGATGGGGCAACGCGCTCAAAGGACTCAGGTTCCGTTTTTTGCGACTCTTCGTAGTGCCAAGGATGGCCACCTAGGTGGTTTTAGTACGGTAAAAATCCCACATAACCAGGCGTCGTTACCAATTGAATCTCGCTACCAATTGAATCTCTCAATTGAATTGAAAAACCAATTGAAAACAAAAAAGTCATAAACTATATGTGTACCAAATTTAAACGAATTCAGACTGCGATGATAGTAATTTTTGCGTGCCAACTTTCACTTCAATAATATTAATAAAAAATAAGATAATATTGCAAGAATAGTTATTCTCTACATCGGATGGATAGTCTATTATAGGACTGTAAATTGACATGAGACTTAAATGTTCATCACTCGAATGCAAGGCATTTCAACTCCTCTGAGGTAATAAGGGAGATTCGGATTATGGACACACATGAGTCCAACGCTAGGTAAGACTATGATCTTATTCAAATTCAAATTGTTTATTTGTCATTAGATATAGGAAAATCAAGGTGGACAAAATAATATGGACAGTTCCATTATATCTAGTCATGTTCTGACATACAAATATTAGAATCAATAAATTGTCCAATGCAATGCAATGCAATGCTACGGATATATTTAATTAAAACAGGTTTTGAAGGTGGTAGGACCGGTGTAGTTCGACCGGGGAAGTACCACCGCCACAACTATTTCTATCATGAAGCATTTCTTGCGTTTCGATAGAAGGGTGTCGTTGCCGGCACACTTTCACATGAGGCGACCATCATAGTCCTCGGAAGTAGCAACACATCTGTGATTGACTTCTGATGGAACCCATGTTCTGTATGTAGTTGAATTTTATATAATTTTGTGCATAAATTACTATTTATGTCCCATTAGATTTTATTATGTCCATGGTTATGGCATGGTTGATTAGTCCATGGGCGATACTAACCACTTACCGCCAACTAGAGTGCTAGTTTGCTACTCCCTAATTTTAAAAACTCTGAGAGGAGACCGGTGTTCAGCACTTGGACATACGAGTTGTAGTTTTAAAAACTGAGACAAACTTGTTACTAAAGTAAGAACTTTTGAAAAATCCAACAAAATTCTCAACATTTTATGTCGCGCTCCGTTGAATCACATCTGCTTAGATGTCATGTTCAGAGCATTTTTGGCTTTTATTTTCGTTTCTCAAAGTTTCTAAGTAGACGTTTACTTCGTGGACGTTAAAAATAGCACGATAAATGGGGCATTGATGGTTGATGGGGTATATAAAGACATTTAATTTTTAAGAATGTTAAGCTTTTTTAAATATGTAAAATTGCCTACGGTATCGTATTGGGTGTTACCTGTAAAGATAAACGTTAGTTTGTATAAATAAATAATAAATAATTTATTTGAAGGTGGTAGAACCAGTGTAGTTCGACTGGGGAGGTACCACCGCCACACCTATTACTAACGTGAAGCATTCAGTCACTCTGGCCCTTCCGGTCCGTCCGGTCACTCCAGTCCCGCCGGCCACTCTAGTCCCTCCGGCCCCTCCGGTCCCTCCGGTCACTCCGGCCCCTCCGGTCCCTCCGGTCACTCCAGTCCATCTGGCCCCTCCGGTCACTCCAGTCCCTCGGTCACTCCAGTTACTCCGGTCACTCCGGTCCCTCCGATCACTCCGGTCCCTCCGGTCACTCCGGTCACTCCGGCCCCTCCGATCCCACCGATCACTCCGGTCCCTCCAGTCACTCCGGCCCCTCCAGTCCCTCCGGTCACTCCAGTCCCTCCGGCCCCTTCGGTCCCTCCGGTCACTCCAGTCCCTCCGGCCCCTTCGGTCACTCCGGTCATTCCGGCCCCTCCAGTTCCTCCGGTCACTCCAGTCCCTCCGGCCCCTTCGGTCACTCCGGTCACTCCGGCCCCTCCGGTTTCTCCGGTCACTCCAGTCCCTCCGGCCCCTTCGGTCACTCCGGTCACTTCGGCCTCTCCGGTCCCTCCGGTCACTCCAGTCCCTCCGGCCCCTGCGGTCACTCCGGTCACTCCAAGTCCTTCCTAATTCCGATCCTTCTAAACCGATTATTAGTACCTTCAATTTCAGTTATTTTTTAGGGGAAAGTTTGAAGTTAAAAAAGTTTAAAAAAGTTAAAACTTATTTTAGCGCGTTAGAGAAAAATGTTGAGAGTAAATTTTTAAGTCTCGCGCGCACACTGTCAAGAAAAACCGACACCCTGAAGTTAGCTATAGTCGACATTTTAGTTTTTTCTATTGTTAGAATCGTTTTTTTACAAACGGCGATGGACAAAATTTTTGAAAAGAGTTTTATCTTGTTACGCCAGAGAAGTATAACTACTAACGCGTTTACATAAGGAAGTACACACTTCCTTTTTTTTGTCTTTTATAATTTAAAGAATATGCGAACAAACGTATGAGCAAAGAAGTGTACACTTCTGTGCATTTCTTTGCTCTACACTCATAGCCCCACAGTAGTATTTTCTCCTGTGTCGTGGTTGCCATGGACACAGACAAAGACGAATACACAAACTCCCAGACCTAGAACAAGAATCTAAATTCATCAATCTGATACCTGTCTGGCCAGGAATCGCACCCGGGACCCACTGCGCGTCAGACTAATATGGTAACTGCTGCGCCACGCGGGTCGTCAAAATATAATAAAATAATAAAAGTATAATTCAATATAATATTACTATATTCCCTATCAGGATTCAAACCCGACCTACATCACAACGAAGCTACTTGCGGCAGGATTCAAAGCGTGGGAATTCCATACTTCCTGAAGTTGATAACACTTATCAATGAAACAACGCTCGTGACTCAATGGGGATCGGAACAAAGGCCAAAGCAAAAGCTAGTTGCAACACTATTCAGGTTGATGGCAAAAGAATACTCGATATATAAAAGTTGTTATGGAGCGATCAATAGACGTGGAAGGACAAGCGTAGGAAGCGTCTCACAAGGACGGCAGTGCTGCTCTCGATAGCTAAAAATACATTATGAAAACAAGAAACCTGACTGCGAAAGACAGAAATTGCAGTGAGGTATTTTATTTTTACGTAACTGCGCCAGAAAAGCTTGTAAATCATTACCCTCCTGGTAATGATTTTCAATCATTTTTTGAAGTGAAACTTCTTTAGGCGCATGAGGGTAAAATTTTTACAAATGAAACGTCACGCCGGTATGCAACGGAAGTGTCGGAAAAGAGAGAGAGAGTGATCGAGACCGATTGAGAGAGAGTAAGACAGGGCGAACGTAGCATGAGCAACTAGCCGTGGAGTGAGAGTAGGGAGCAAGCGAGTGAGAAAGATTGAGAGAAAAAGTGAGACAGAGCGAACGTCGTATCACGCCTTTTTCCCTTCCTCTTAATCTTGGAAATTTAAAGTTTTAGATTTGTATAAATATAAACAAGATTTATAAATTAGTTCGCCAAAGAAGTTTCACTTCTGACATGTGTACTTTGTACGCACGCATGTTTTTTTTGTTATCATGGGGGAAACCTTCAAAAGGTACCCGACACCGTGGGAGCAACGTCGGGTTGTGTGGGATTTTTACCTCACTGAAACCTCCCCGGTGGCCGTCCTGTGTCCTCCGAGCGCGATGCCCTTTTCGGGGTCTTCCCCAGTGAGCATTTGAGGTCACCGTATCTCCTGGTATGTATGACGGCATGCGATTACACGTGTCATCGTCCTACCTGGGGTCGTTTGTCTGGATAGTTCGACCTCCCACTCTAGCAACCTGCAACCCCCATTTTAGTCGCCTCTTCCGACAGGCAGGGGATACCGTAGCCCTATTCTGGTACAGGGGCAAATGATTTTCAATCTACCTATATCTATTTCTTTGACACTCGCTAACAGCCTGATATATTGTTATATTATGACATTGCATTAGATTCAGGATTTTCCCCCTCGAAAACAAAACAATAAAATAAGGATTGTTGTGTTAACGACGCAGATTTTCATATCTAATCGAGTCATATTGAGTCATTTGATGGATTTATTGTAAACAACACAATCATATTTTTATCTGTTCGTGGAAATATGTAGCGCCATTCCCACGGTCTCATAATAAATTAAGTTTATAATTATAAATTAGTTATTTATGTTTACAGCTAGTTGAGTATGCGCTGTTGTGTTGTGGTCTGAAGCTTACACCCTGCAGACTTATTCAAGAAGTTTTATAAAGTCCTTAACGATAACGACGCCTCTATGGCTAACCTTAAGACTTATTACAGATATCACTAAGCGGCGGTGGCCACTAGCTATTAGGTGAACTGCATGATCGTTTGCTACATTAATATTAAAAAAATATATTACTATAGTGGTCACAATAATCACAATCTATATTTCTTTTTATAGCGATCTATCTATTACTAGTTGACTCGAATTTCGTTCCGTCTAAAAGTAAAAAATCTAAAATTATTAGTGTTTCTCCATTACATTGCATTATATGCATAATATATTATATATTATATTATACATAAAAATCTTCCTCTTGAATGACTCTATCTATTTAAAAAAAACTGGATTGAAAACCGTCACTTACTTTTAAAGATCTAAGCATACATAGGGACAGACAGCGAGAAGCGACTTTGTTTCTTACTATGTTGTGATGGTTAAAAAGTAGAATCCTGAGACATATAAGACTGCGGAGGTATTAAAATAGGGTCCCATTTATACCATCTGCCTTCGTAACCGTAAAAATCTAATGTTATAAAGCGTAATATTTCTCGTCAACCCATCATTGTCTCACTGCTGGGTACGGGTATTCTCAGAAAGAGAGGTTTAGGCCATAGTCCACCGCTTGACCAAGTGCGAATTGGTATACTTCACATACCTGTGAGAGCTTCTTTTTTAAATAACTATGGGTGTGTAGGTTTCCTCATGATGTTTTCCTTCACCGAAAAGCAGTGATAATTAATTTGTAATACGCACATAATTTTAGAAAAATCCGAGGTGCTTGCCAGGGATTTACACCTGGGACCTCAGACCGATCGACAGGGCAAGTTTCAATCATTAGGCTATCCCTGCCTGTCGTAAAATCCGTTTAAAATTTACGTAATAATTACGAGTTACAAAACATAATTTTTGTTTTTATTACCCCCAAGGGTGATATAGAGGGTTGTCATTTAACTACATATAATACTTATAATCCCCAATCAATTTATGACTGCAAGGGGCAGGATAACCGAACAAGTGACATGATGCCTCCGGGAATTGAATCCGAGACTTATTAAGGTCAGTGGGACAATGACTCAGCCCCTGAGAATCTAAGTACTGTTGTTTATTTTTCTTAAAATAGGGTTATCAATGACGATTGTGTAAGACACTTTATATAAAGAATATTCTTACTAAGTTTCACGTTAAAAAAAGTCATATCAGGGCGACCCTCGTACCGGAGTGGTCATCAGTTCAGTGCAACATGTGGTTCCGGGTTCGATACCTGGTTAGACAGACATCTGAATGATGAATTTGGTCTGAGCTGGATGTGTTCGTTTGCTTCTGAATTTGTTCATGACACAAGACATCAAGAAAAAATACCTAGTGTGCCTATTAGTGTACAAAAAGCAATTTATTAAAAGTTATTTATTTTTCAAACATTTAAATAAATTATGTAAAGCTGTGTAATTTTTATTATTTGCTAATGCTTGTTAATGAATGCGACAAAAATACCAACATATTCTATGTTAAACTATCGTCGTATAGAGGTGGGTGATATGAAATTTTCCCTTTTTTTTTGTTTTCGAGGGGGAAACCTTCAAAAGGTACCCGATGCTGTGGGAGTGACGCAGGGTTATGTGGGATTTTTACCGCACTAAAACCTCCTCGGTGGTCGTCCTCGGCGCTATAAAGAGGCCTTCGGGAACTCGGTCCGACCGCAACCGGAATCCTCTGAGCGCGTTGCCCCATCGGACTCCTCCCAGATGGGCGGCTGGGCCCACCGCTCCGTCTAGTCTTTACGACGGTATGCGACCATACATACCGCCTTCCTTCCAGGTATCGCCTGACCGAACGGTTCTCTCTCCCGGTATCACCTGACCGAACGGAACTCTAGCCGCCTGCAACCCCGGAAGCCCTTTTTAGTCGCCTCTTACGACAGGCAGGGGATGCCGTAGCCCTATTCTGATCCAGGAACTACAGGGACGATGAAATTTTCCCTACTAACCCACGGTATTTAGATAGGATACATTCGTCGCTCGTTCAATTTTTTGGTGCGTGCAACTCCATCGAATTATAAGACGTTGTCACGATAAAAACTTACCAAATTTGATAAAAGTGAATTATTGAATTTAAATCTGAATTTAACTCTTAATAATTTAATAATTTAGCTCACAATAAATAAGTACGTTACGTATCCTAGCGGAAAGTAGAGAGAGTTTGGTATAATTTAAGATCTCAGTTTTTTCAACAAAAGATCTTAATAAAACTTATTTTATAAAAAATAATTTGGCTGTTATTAACAAGTATTTTACGAGGAACTCAAAAAACATTAAGGAGCTATCAATGAATATTCTTCACAGAAACATATGTAACACTTTTTCCTCAACTGTTTTACCGCGTTCCGGAGAATCGCAAGGTCGTTTATTTGTGAATGGAGTTGAATCACAAGCGGGAACGATGCGTGTACGCACGTAACGGTACTTTATGGCTTTGTGAAACGGATTTATCTCTATCTCTTAAAAGTCTTCTTTCGTGTTTTTTTTATCTGACTTAAGTAGCAAACGAGCATGCAGTCCAGGTAAGTGGCAGTGCCACTGCCATGGACATCTGTAATCAACTTCATACAGAGCATGGGTTCTAACTGAAGTCAATTACAGATGCGTTGCTGCTCCCGAGGACTATGGTCGCCCCATATAAAAGTGTGCCGGCATCCTCATCCTCACCCTTCCATCGAGACGCAAGGAATGCTTCACGTTTGAAATAGGTGTGGCGGTGGTACTTCTCCGGTCGAACTACAAAGGTTACCACCTTTAAAATTCATGATTCTTTCTTGTTACTGACTCTATGGACTCATCTCTTAATAAATTATCATATATTTAATTCCGAATATGACTACTTTATTTCCTCCCTGTAGTTCCGGGATCAGACTAAGGCTATGGTATCCCCTGCCTGTCGTATCAGCCGACTAAAAGGGGGCTTCCGGGGTTGTAGGCGGCTAGGTTAGAGGACCTCGGGAAGGACGGCAGTATGTATGGTCGCATACCGTCGTAATGACCAGACGAAGCGGTGTGTCCAGCCGCTCACTTATGAGGAGTCCGATGGGGCAACGCGTTCAGAGGAATTCGGTTGCGTTCCCTTGGGGATATCGGAGTCCCCTTTGTAGCGCCGAGGAGTAAAAATCTCTCGCAACCCTGCGTCCTCCCAAGGCGTTGGGTACTTTTTGAAAGTTTCGTCCTCGAGAACAAAACAAAAAACCTCAGGAGTAGCAACGTATCTGTATTTTCTATCTGAAGCTGTTTAAATATGTTTATGGGTGGAAATCATTTTGCGTAAGGTGGACTGCATGCTCTTTTGCTACGTAATGTTAAACAACATAACATAATGCATGAATCGTGTAACAAGTCAGAACTGTCAACAGCAGGAAATAAGTGTGGGTGTGGTGTCAGTATCTCCGCAGTCGATCCACATAAAGCTCTGGTTATTTTGAAGATAAAATACGCATTATTATATCTTTGTATTTTTTGTGTTGTATGGAGTAGGAGGTCAAATTCGGGCATATTATACGGTAATGCGAATCCAATATATTAATATGAGTACATAAAAAAAAAAACTTTTAATTTTACAGGAAGGCCTGGTAAAAAATAAAGAAATTAATTAGTGCAGGGTACTATGGTCTAAAGTTCTCTCATTCTAAGAAAACCCGTGCCCAGTAGTGGGACAATAATGAGTTGACGACACACGTAATAATCCATTGTGCAATCGTCGTCAATCCGTTATTGTCCCACTGCTGGGGACACGGGTCTTCTCTTGGAATGCGAGAGTTTTAGGCCATAGTCCACCGCGGCGCTCAAGTATGAATTGGTGGAATTCACACACCTCGGAGAACTTTTTTTTTATAGAACATATAAATCAGTGGTGCGTGTCTGGGTTTGAACCTCAGACCTCCCGATTGAGAGGGCAAGTTTCGACCATTAGACTATCACTGTTCTACAATATTATTACATTGTACATTATGCATTCTACAATTTATTATTACATTATAAAAATGATAGGAACTTTATTATTTTATTATTTGGGTTACGTTACGTTAACAAATGTCATTATTTGAACATTCGCGGATGCGAATGCGAATTCGAATGGGAATGTTGCTTCCTGTTGCTTTGCTGTTGTTGCTTGGGAGTGTTCCAGATTTTTGTGTAAAGGGCAGGAGGATGTAGATTTGGCAACCTTTTTTTGTCGACAAACTGCACTATGAATTAATCATACTATACTATCATCCTTCAGCCTTTGAAAGTCCACTGCTGGATATAGGCCTCCCCTAATCTGCGCCACTTCGACCGGTCCTAAACCATCTGAATCCAGCGGTTACCCGCCGTCTTCTTCAGGTCATCAATCCACCTGGGGGGCGGCCTGCACTCCTTTTGCCCGGACGTACTATACTATATATAGGCCAAAGTTTGTGACTGTGTATGTTTGATACTTCTTCACGTCTAAACGACTGGAGCGATTTTCATAAAATTTGGTGGGTTAGCTGAAAGTCTTGATTAACATATAGGCTACTTTTTATTGTGGAAAATATCTTATTCCCACGGGACGACCGATGCATGGTTTTTTTAAATGCGGGTGAAGCTGTAGGGTTCAGCTAGTTTAGAATAAATTTGGCGACCTTTTTTGCAAAGTACTGCAATTCAATATTCGCAAAACTTTCGCACAATTCTTGCGAATGCGAATGCGTATATGGATTACATCACTAATACGAACAAATTATACAGTCTGTCAGTACGACCGAGCGCGCCAAACAGCTGGCGTCGCCTTGTCTTCACAAGTAGTTCATCTATTTCTAACATATCATGTGATAAGAATTAGAATCTCGAGCTTATATAGGCTGAAACTTCAATTTTAGCTGCTTATAAATTACGAGATTGTTTAAATTTACTCACTGTTTTAATATCATTTGTTAAAGTAGAAGAAAAATATTTAGTTTTGGTTTAGTTTGAAGATAAGCGTGGTGGAGTGGTTACCATATCGGTCTGATGCGCAATGTGTCCCGGATTCGAATCTCGGCGAGACAGGTATCTGAATGATGAGTTTAGATTCATGTTCTGGGTGTTGGGTGTTTGTGTATTCATTTTGTTTGTGTCCGTGGTACCTACGACACAGGTTTTTTTTGTTATGACGAAATTGTTCCCATGAAAATGACAAAGAAAAATTGTTATTTTATTTACATTTTGATTTCGTGTCGGATTTAAGATTATGAACACTCGCAGAAGTTTAAAAATCCTTTCAAAAATTGTCTTTAAAATTCAGTCCATATCAGCAAGATCTCTTCTTAATTATATGACCCGAAATGTTATGTTATTGAAAGTTACAGAATTTTTGGTTTCTTAAACAGATTAAAATGTCATTTTTGCAAGATATTTTTTAAATGTTACAGATCTCTAGGTAGTACAGGCTAAAATATCTGCGTATTCTGAAATTTGGAGTCAAAAATGTCATAGTTGCAGGAAACATTTTATTTTTTAAAGGTTGAAAATTCTGGCCCACAGAAAAAAAGGGAAGTTTTTGAAAAGTTGGAGAATTCTTGGTCATGTGGGATGCAACTTCGTAGTTATTCGGTAATATTTTCACTTGCTTGGAATGCTGTACAAATGTTACTACTCGTAAATTTATCTTTAAATTTATCTGAAAGTTCATAGCTTTCTCAAAAACTTTATCTTTATGGTTTGCCATGATGGCATTGTCGTCACACATATTTCTATTACATATTAGTGTAAATTCTGCTTGTTTGACGAATATTGTAACGTAGAGTAAATATGTACAGCAAAATACCTAGAAGAAAGACGTTTTAGGACGGTAGAGATCACCAGCGTGGCGGAGCGGTCATCTTACCGGTCTAACACGCAGCGGGTGCCGAGTTCGATCCGTGAGACATAGGTATATATCTGTCTGGATGATCTTGTATTCTTCTTTATTTGTGTTTACAGGAGGAAAGTGTGGGACTATGAATGTATAATGAGCTATTCATTTGATTTCCAAAAACATGACAAAGTTTTTTCCAAATTCTGACCAAGAATCATTCCCGGCTATTTCCAGTTGGCTCGGGCAACAAAGAATCCAATTTGCCGCTCGGTGTTTGTTTAGCCCACTTCTAGCTTCCGACGATTTATTCAACTTGGATTGCAATTTGTTCAGTTTTCATTCTTAAACATTCACTAAATTCCTGCTCTGTCTATTCTATGAAAGTTTGATAGAGGTTATTTTTCAACTAGATAAATACTGTTTGTTTCTTTATAAATTTAGAATATCCTTTCGTTAAGACAATCAATTATTAACACACATTTATTTTTTATATATAGGTACAGACACCATTTATTAAAATATCTATAGTCGTAGTATATTTAAAAAAGATGTGCTAAAATTCGGATATAACAAAAATTAAACAGCCGTGCGTCTGTGCTTTGTATATATTCACAAAAATATTAGCTTGAGCAACTGAAAAACGCAGTAGAAGAAAATTATATATTTAAAAAAATATAAGTACCTACAAATAATATGAGATGCTCTTAAATTTTAAGATAATTTTTAGAAATAAAATAGAGAACCACTTTTGACCTTTTTATTACATGGAATTTTTACTAAACTCGATTTGGGTAACTTTGAACATTTTTTACAATATTTGTTATATTATAATCTGTTTTATATTTATTGCACCTTGTTTTTATTAAATGAATAGTGTCCTTTTTAGCTGGTTTATTAATCTAACACAATAAATTTACGGAGAAAACAATTAAACTATCCACAATTACCCCTAAAACTCAAATTCAAAGTTATCCTTAGTTTTGGGTAACTTTGAATATAATTTTTTGAGGATATAAAATCCGTCATTAATCGAATATTTTAAGGTCTGAGTAAAATTAATTAACATATTTTTGTTAATTAAAACCAAATCTATAAAAAATACATTTATTTTGATATATAAATACAATAGACAACTTGGTCTTGCCATATGAATCAAGGTCGATCAATTTGGTGGTAAAATAAGATACTAGTTTTTTTTTTTATTATTTATTCCATCCATCCATGGATGGACGGAACATCGAGTACCTTTGGAAGGTTTCCCCCTCGAAAACAAAAAAAAAAAGGATGGACGGAACATGGACATAACATAGGCCTCCCCTAAATGGCGCCACTCCAACCGGTCCTGTGTCCTCTGAATCCAACGGTTTCCCGCTGTCTTCTTCAGGTCACCGGTCCATCTAGTAGGGGGGCGACCGGTACTCCTTTTGCCTAAACATGGTCGCCACTCGAGGACCTTTCTTCCCCATCGGTTATCGGTCCTACGAGCGATGTGGCGGCCCATTGCCACTTCAGCCTGCTAATTTTGAGAGCTATGTCGGTAAGAAAGAAAGAAAGAAAGAAAGAAAGAAAAGTTTATTCCAGCTAATAATAGTACTACATGCTATTGACATTAATTAACACATATAAAATATAAATAAATAACATACACTTATATCAAATTTTACTTACAACTAGGGGAATATAAAATATTTTAAATACAAGGAAAAAGTAAATTAAATGGCAGCTGGAAATGGGCACACTCAACATATGTCGCAGAGAACTGCGAGCGTTGGTTTTCAGTGCGACCCAGTGGTCCGCGGAGTTCGGACGGTGTATAGTCTTAAATTTAATGCGGATTTTCTTTTTTTTTTTTTTTGTTTTTACTTAATTCAAGTCATATAATAAGGAAGTGGACTAATTAGCATTATTAACCTCTTAGAACAATAGTAAATATAATAATAATGAAGCATTACACTAGGAACATTAACTCGGAATGTGGCGATAATAAAAATTAGTATTGGTAAGTTTAATTCATTTATTTTAATATACCTTCTCTATGTAGTGATTGAGGTGTGAGTACATGTGTGCTTAATTATGTGACTGCGAGTGTGTTGGTGTGTGTGTGTTCGTCTGTGTGTGTATTTACGTATATATGTTTGCGTTTATAAGATTTTTTGTAAGTTTAGTAGATACGACTTATAATGAGTTTTAAAGTTAGCTTCTGATTTCAGATTACGAATCGGAGGCGGCAGGTTATTCCAACACTTAGTCGCATTATACCTGTAACTACCGCGAAAAGAAGCATTACACCCCAATGGATAATTCAGCCGGCTACTACCTGTGCTTTGGGGATTATTATGTCTACGTTTAGACCAGTCCAGCTTATCAAAGAGATACGGTGGACATTTATGTTTTATTACCCCAAGCAATAATGATGCAAAATGAAGCTGCCTACGATATTTCATTTTTAAGATATTTGCACCGTTAATGTAAGGTGTCACATGTGTCCGAGGGGGTATATTAAAACAAAATCTGGCACAAGCATTCTGGACACGCTGGATAAGATTTTGCGAGCGAACTAACAACCTGGGGCCTATGACAACATCTGCATAATTCAGCTTGGAGAGAATCAATGATTCACAACAATTTGATTCTAACATCGCGTTTTAAAAAATCCCTTATTCTATATAAAACTCGCAGCCTATAAAAACAATTACGTGCTATGTTAGTCACATGTTTTTCAAATCTTAGAGTCTCGTCCATGAGAACGCCAAGGTTACGAGCTTCTGATACCCTTTCAATTGGGTTTATGTTAAGGCGTATAATTGGGTTATGTGCAACTATCTTTTTAACTTGTTTATTATTTCCAATAATTAAATATTTAGTTTTAAGGGGATTTAAAATGAGTGCATTATTAACAGACCATTCGAATATACGTTGTAAATCTGCGTTAAGTTTTTCCACAGCTACTGACACCTCTGATGACTTAAATGAGATATAGATTTGAAGGTCGTCGGCATATATATGATATTTACAATCCTTTATATTTTGAACTACATCGGCGCTATATAAAATAAATAATAAAGGACCTAATATCGAACCTTGTGGTACTCCCCTCCTTATTCTTCTATTTGCCGAACAAGCCTTCACATCAGTGCTGTTATGTTCAAGGATTACACTCTGGGTTCGATTTCGAAAGTAGCTGTCAAACCACCTTACAGCTTCGGTTGTTAATCCATAATAAGATAACTTAGACAGAAGAAGCGAGATATTTAAGCAATCAAAAGCCCAGAGAGAAGTCCAGAAGCACGAGGATAGAACTTTGGCCCGTGGCCTGCGACGTAAGAAGATCGTCCGTTACGTCCAGTAAAGCTGTGGTGGTACTTCTCTTTTGCCTAAAGCCAGATTGCTTTATGGGCAAAATAGAATTTGCATCTAAATAACGGCGCAATTGATCACTAGCGACTCTTTCTATTATTTTAGACATATTTGGAAGAATGCTTATAGGTCTAAGGTCTTTCAGTGCAACGGGGTTATCATTCTTAGGCAAAGGTTTTACTAAAGCATTTTGCCAAATTTCTGGAAAAGTACAAGTATTGAAGGAAGTGTTGATGATGTTTGTTATAATTTCAAGGGAGTAAGGTAACGTTAACAGGAGCATATCAAGTGAAATCCCGTCAGCACCTACCGCATTGGAGTGTAATGAGTTTATTACTTTATGAACCTCCGTCTCGGTGACATTATGAAAGGAAAAAGATGCTAAACTATGTGTATTAAATTCAAAAAAAGTCAAATATGAAAGTGGTATGATGTTATCGCCAGGAAGGTCTAAAAAATGGTCGTTAATTTGGTCAGCGTCATCAAAGCCCGGTGGAAGAGACGTATCATGCCCCGATTTAAATGTAATGTGCTGTTTGAGATGTTTCCATAGAGTATAGGGATTATCAATATGTGAATTAATGTAATAATCAAAATAAGCTTTTTTTCCATGTACAATGCAGTTGTTACCGTTTTCTTTAAATCCTTGTAATAGGTCATATGAACATCACTGCCGGTTTTACGTGCTCTATTTTGGGCTATGTTGCGAGTTCGCATCATTAACCTGATATTATAGGTCACCCATGGATGTTGACGTTCTTTGACGATGATAGTTTTTAAAGGCGCATGGGTATCGACTAACTGTAATAATTTTGCAGTGAACCGCGATACCATACAATTTACATCAGTCAAATCCATGATACTCTTCCAGTCTACACTTATCAACTCATCATGGAACTGGTTTAAATCAATGTCCTTAATAGGTCGAATCTTTAAGGTTCGCGGAGGACTGCAATTCTTAAGCGCACCGAAATCACATGATACAAAAGCATGATGACTTAATTCTTTAAGTCCAGGAGCGTCTTAGAATGATCAGTAAAATGAGTCGGTTCTTTGACATGTTGTTTTAATTTTTTTAAATATAGAAAATCTTGTATAGACTTACTATTAATATGTCGGGTGTTTAACAAATCAACATTAAAATCTCTTACTAGCCATGTGTAATTATGCCACGAAAAAGAAGAAAGGGAATCAGTCAAGGCATCCAAAAATATTTGCAAGTTCAGCCACGGCGGACGATATGCAGTCCCGAACAGGATTGATTTGCCACCTATACTAAAGCTGAGCCACATTTGTTCCACTAGAGGGGAGACTGGATGGTGAAGAACTCGCACCCTGAGCCCCCTTTTTACGTAAAAGCCTACACCACCCCCACGAGCGCGCACAGCAGCCGGCCGTGGTGTATGTAACAACTTGTATCCAGGAACAACGGGTGCACGCCCCTCCTCACCCTTTCTTAGCCATGTTTCATTTATCGCCACTAAGTCTATATGGCGATCTAACAAGGCCGATATAAATTCATCATGCTTTGTTCCCAATGATCCTGGATTCAAAAGTCCAAATTTTAAAACCCGTGATTTACCCATTAATAAAAAGTATAAAATAACGCCAATAGAAAATATTGTAATGCGATAAGAGTGAAAAAATGAATAATTTATAAAATACTGCAGTATTGTTTAATAAACATGGGTTTAAACATGTAATTAATGTATAGTTATTGTATAGTTCAGAATTATTGTAATATCCTATGAATAAAATGTAATTAAAGAATTGAATGTAGTAGTGAGTATGTGTATCTTGTCTTGTACCACACCGCCTCAATAAGAATAAGAGATTGTATAGTGATAAACTATTACCATTGAACGTAAGCTTAGTTCGTCTACGGATTTCATCGTTGCGAATCATGTCTCGTAGCGAAATTCCGAGCATATCCCTCTCCATAGCACGCTGAGCGACCCTGAGCCTCCGAAAAAAATATTTTTTTATGATACAGGTAACTTTGAACCGTTCAAAGTTACCCATTTAACATCCAATTTCGACGTCGTCAAAAGTTTAACAGTTTTACGCAATATTCAACATGGGATACGGATAGTACAGTTTCAAAATAATAATATACAATATACATTTTAAAGATAAACACCAAAACACACCTATTTTACGGTAAGTTTTATATTATAATTGCTATTTCAAAATGAAGCATTAACCACTTGCAACAACTTCACTACGGAAAAGGCGGTATTTTTTAAAATTATGACATTGACAGGTACCTTTTTTTGCTTTCATTGCTATTACAACATTTTGGCAAACCATTTTACGCAGGTACGATATTGAAACAACAAGAAGTTTCCATGTAATAAATTAATATATTTTTTTCACAACTTTGTTCAAAGTTACACCGCTGTTCAATGTTACCCAAATTGAATGTACATTTAATAATCAATAATGACCAATGAAAGAGTGTGAGTCAACGTGTAGTTAAGTTTAGGGATTGCAATCCGGAAAACCGGATCCGGTACCAATTCAGGTGATTGTATATTTTGACAAAGATTTCACATTAAAAAAATATTTACCGTTAGGAATCGATCCTTTTTTTACACTGTTTTAACCGTTCGATTAATGCCGCCGGAACGGGTCGGATCCGGCCGGATCGAGAAAAAAACGGCCGGATCCGGCCGGATTGAAAATGAGGCCGGATTGCAATCCCTAGTTAAGTTGCTACTGTTATTGATAGACATCTGTGATCTTATGACGACTCGCGTGGCGGAGTGGTTACCATACCGGTCTGACGCGCAATGGGCCCGGGTTCGATTCCCGGCCAGACACAGATGGGTGTAGAAAGCGTGTTATATGCTGATCAGTAACTATTGCTACCCCTAAGAAAGTTGAAACGCTTCGGACGCTACTTATACAAAACAAGATCACAGCAGCGCTCAGCACTATTATGCTATGACGGTGGTGCTTACGGAGTCGAACCACATAGGGGTTATTTTTTTTGTTTTCGAGGGGGAAACCTTCAAAAGGTACCCGACGCCGTGGGAGCGACGCAGGGTTATGTGGGATTTTTACCGCACTAGAACATCCTAATACAAACCCCCTAATAATAATACTCCTAATAGGGGTTCTACCATCTTTACCACTATATCATCACGTAACCTTACTATAGTTTGTGTTTTTTTTATCTGACTGAAGTAGCAAACGCACATGTAGTACACAAACCTGATGGTAAGTGGTAACTGCCGCCCATGGACACCTGTATTCAACTACATACTGAGCATGGGTTCCATCTGAAGACATGCACAGATGCGTTGCTACTCCCGAAGACAATGATGGTCGCTTCATGCGAAAGTGTGAGGGCGACCACACCCTTCCATCGAAACGCAAGAAATGCTTCACGCTAGAAATAGGTGTGGCGGTGGTAATTCCCCGGTCGAACACTGGTTCTACCACCTTAATGGTCTACTACTTATTCTGTAAATATCGAATTTGAAACTAAAATCTACTATAATATGCCTTGAATCCATTCTAACTCTAATTTCATTAATTTTATAACTTAAATTCGTATTTTCAGTGAAACAATCAGTCCCTGTAGCCTCGGGGTCAGAATAGAGTTACGGTATCCCCTGCCTGTCGTAAGAGGCGACTAAAAGGGGCTACCGGGATTGCAGACGGCTAGAGTGGGAGCTCGAACCGTTCGGTCAGGCAATCCCGGGAAGGACGGCGGTATGTATGGTCGCATACCGTCGTAAAGACTAGACGGAGCGGTGGGCCCAGCCGCCCATCTGGGAGGAGCCCGATGCGGCAGCACGCTCGGAGGATTCCGGTTGAAGTCGTTTCGAGATCCCGGAGTCCTCCTTTTCAGCGCCGAGGACGGCCACCGGGGGGTTTTAGTGCGGTAAAAATCCCACATAACCCTGCGTCGCTCCCACGGCGTCGGGTACCTTTTGAAGGTTTCCCCCTCGAAAACAAAAAAAAAAGTGAAACAATCTCGTTCAAAACACTCGCTCGTGGTGAAACACAAATTGCAATGGGACAGTCGTTAATGCATCTAAATTGAAGTTTAATTTGGACATGTAATCTACCTTGAAATGTTGTTGTTACTTTCGACTTATTACGAAGAGTGCATTCTTATAGACCTACTTGTAGTAAGAGAATTTTGTTTTTAATAAACTCTATAGAGCAGGTGTGGCGGTGTTACTTCGCCGGTCGAACTACTTTGGTTCTACCAACTTCAATTCAGTTCTGATAAATAGTTCAGAAGCCATAGACCTAGATTTGAGTAAATCTAATTTGCACAATCTCCAGAAAATAGTACCATGCAGTGATGTGTTTGACTACTACAAAGTTTATTTTTTCCTTTTCAGTACATTGAAATAAAAACATGCGTGCGTACAAAGTACACATGTCAGAAGTGAAACTTCTTTGGCGAACTAATTTATAAATCTTGTTTATATTTATACAAATCTAAAACTTTAAATTTCCAAGATTAAGAGGAAGGGAAAAAGGCGTGATACGACGTTCGCTCTGTCTCACTTTTTCTCTCAATCTTTCTCACTCGCTTGCTCCCTACTCTCACTCCACGGCTAGTTAGTTGCTCATGCTACGTTCGCCCTGTCTTACTCTCTCTCAATCGGTCTCGATCACTCTCTCTCTCTTTTCCGACACTTCCGTTGCATACCGGCGTGACGTTTCATCTGTAAAAATTTTACCCTCATGCGCCTAAAGAAGTTTCACTTCAATAAAAGCTTGTTTTAAGAAATATTTTTTATATATTTTTTTATTTGACTATAATTCCCATGAAATAATTGTCTTCAAACGTTACAAAAACAAACAAACAAGACAAAAAAACGAAATAGAATATAGCATATCCTATTTAAAACTAAAGGTGTGTCCCCATTCGATAAAATTACATAAAAATAATTCGATATTTAAATGAAGACAGAATTCATGTCACAAATAAAAGATCGCAAATAATTTTAACATGCCGGCTCGGCTCTAAATCACCCTGTAGTGAGTTATGTTTCTGTCAACATTGTTGTATCGGTATTAGGAGGAATTTAGTTTGAACGGATTTTCGTGGCAAGTTTTGTTTGTATACGGGTTTTACGGTACTCTTTGTGGTTAGAGCAGTGATAGCCTAATGAAACTTGCCCTCTCAATCGGGAGGTCCGAGGTTCAAAACCAGACACCACTGATTTATGTGCGTATTAGGAATTAATTATCACTGGTTTTCGGTGGAGTAAACCATCGTGAGGAAACCTACACGCCCGAGAGTTCTTTAATAAAAGAAGTTTTCGGAGATGTGTGAAGTTCACCAATTCGCACTTGGTTAGCGCGGTGGACTATGGCCTAAAAACTCTCTCATTCGAAAAACCGTGCCGAGCAGTGGGACATTAATGGGTTGTACTCTTTGTGGTTTCAGAGTTGAACCACAGAGAGTCGGCTCTTTGTGGTTCAACTCCGGAAGCATCACTGCCACATCTATTTTGGTGTAATAATAGTAGTGTTATGTGCTGCCGTGGTCTTGTCTGAAAAGTGGCAAGGGACACATACTAGTCAGAGACGTACAAGCTTTGTGCTGAGCTGTGTTGTCAGCCCATTACTGTTTCACTGCTGGGTGCGGGTCTTCTCTCAGTATGATGATGATAACACTCCCTGTATTAGGCCATAGTCCACCGCGTTTGCTAAGTGCGGATTGGTGGACTTCACACAACTCCGAGAACTTTTTTTTTAAAGCTCTCTCGGGTGTGTAGGTTTCCTCACGATGTTTTTCTTCACCGAAAAGCAGTGATAACTAATTTCTAATACGCACGTAATTATAGAAAAATCAGCGTGTCTGGGTTTGAACCTCGGACCTCCCGATCCAGTGTTCCTCTACTATATTAAGCATGTATTATACATAAAAACCTTCCTTTTAATTCACCCTATCTATTAAAAGAACTACATTAAAATCCGAAGCGTAGTTTTAACGATCTAAGCATACATAGGGACAGACAGCGGGAAGCGACTTTCTTTTATACTATGTAGTGATGTTAGTTATTCTGAGGTAGTTGTCAATTTATCCTGTAGCGTCAGAAGAGCACAGTTGCTCCTGAAAGGTCAATTGTATTAACACATTCATATTTTATTTTTATTTCCTAGAGTAACTTTAAATGTAGAGAGATTTTTCTAAGGCTATTTGCTGAAGTGTGGGCGACTGACATTTGAGAATAAAAGAACAAACAGACTATATTGAACATGTTCAAAGGTTCTACTAGAACGTGTATAGCTCGACGGGGGAGGTACCATCGTCACACTTATTTCTAGCGTGAAGTGGTTATTAAGTTTCGGTAAAACAACCAACCTAGCCCTGGTAAAGTTACTTAGTCCTGGAGAGTAGCAATACATCTATGATTATCGTCTGTTAGAAGCCTGGTTTTGTAAGAAATTGCTTACGGTTTTCCATAGGCGGCAGTGACTACTACTACTACTACTGAAGATGATAGAAGATGGAGTGCAAGGTCATTTGCTACTTCTATCTATATCAATCTATACTAATATTGGTTAGTTTATTTTTCATTATTTTATTGATTAGCACTATCCTTTGTCTCGGTGAATGAGGGTAACACAGGTCTCGAACCAAGTACAAGGCCCTTGCGGCTAGTATATGTGAATGTGTTTTTTTATCAATATTTTTTTATGTTTGTTGCATAATCACGTAAGAACCAGACGGTTTTGTAATTTTCCGTGAATGTAGCTTATTTTACTGGTCAGTTTATACGCTGCTTTTTTTTTCATACTTTGAGCTATATACAGAGACAGGAGACTATTATACTGACGACGTGTCCGTAGCAAAGCGTGCTTTGTAAGCGCTGATTTTATAAAAAACTAGCTGTGCCCGCGACTTCGTCCGCGTGAAATAGTTATTTTGGGCATAATTTATTTTTGCAAACTACCTCCTCAGCTTTATTAATTATAGCTGTTACCCACGACTTTGTCCGTTTCATTTTCTATTATTATTTTAGACAATTTAGTTTTGAAAAGAACATAGCTAGCTCATATAGCTCAAATATAAAAAAAAATATTATGAAATTATTATACTGTCGCGGACATTTTTTTTAGATCATTTCAAGAGAAATAATTCTTTCATACATATATTTTTGGTATCTTGTACCGTTTTCGCAGCGCACGCAACGGAAGCCCTCAAGGATGAATAATTTTCCCCGTTTTTTTACATTTTCCATTATTTCTTCGCTCCTAATAGTTGCAGCGTGATGTTATATAGCCTAAAGCCTTCCTCGATAAATGGTCTATTCAATACAAAAAGAATTTTTAAATTCGAACCAGTAGTTCCTGATATTAGCGCGTTCAAACAAACAAACAAACTCTTCAGCTTTATATATTAGTATAGATGCCAAGAATAATAGAAATAAGGATGAATAGCATCTACCTTTACAACTTTTCAGTACGGTAGTGTATGTACAGAATACACTTTAATTTAAGAGTCAGATAGGAAGTGAACTAATCTGTTTACAAACTGTCCGAAGAAGCGAGGTGCAGGACCAAGTTCTAATTTCATTGTTGAAGTATTCCCTTCAAGATCGTGATGAGAGTTGTGAAGCCATGTTGGTTGATTGTCCTGGGATATATGATTTTAATCTGATACTACAGAAATTAAATATAGCGAATAGCTATTATACTTGTTTAATTAAGATTTAGATAGTTAACTTTTGATTTAAAATTTTGCACTATTTATGGCGACTATTTTAGTGAGCGTCTGTTGCAAAGCAAGGGTACTTCAGGTAGCTTTATAAAAGAATTATCATACTATCATATCATACTAATATTATAAAGGCGAAAGTTTTTGAGTGTGTTTGTTACTGTTAAGTTTGTTTGCTGTTCTGTTTCACGTCTAGATGGCTAGAGCGATTTTCACAAAATTTGGTAGGGAGTTAGTTGACACTCTGGATTAACATATTAACATATAGGCTACTTTTTATTGTGGGAAAATATCTTATTCCCACGAGCAATCGATATATCGATTTTTTTAATGCGAAGCTGCAAGGTTCAGCTAGTAAATAATAGGATTGTATACTAGCTACTCGTACATTTACCAAAGCATATCAATAGTGTATATACGGAATACACTTTGATTCAAGACTCCGATAGGAAGTGAACTAATCTGTTTACAAACTGCCCTGAGAAGCGAGTTGTAGGACCAAGTTGTGATTTCATTGTTAAAGTAGGTACTCAAGACGCCATGTTGGATGATTGTCCTGGGATATATGATTTTGTCTGTTAATAGAGGAATTAAATATGGAATATTTATTGGAGTTTACTCCTCAAGAATCAATTTGAATATAAAAGGGCCTGGTATGAGAAAAATGTGAGGAGTAAAATACTGATGAATGACCTCGTTACGTTTTTTATTGAGTATAACGCCACCTGGTTTAAACTTAGAACTATTTTATCAGTACGCGTGGTTGGTATGCATAGGTTTCGTGATAACGTTTTATCGAAAACTCAATCGTATTTATAATACGTTATATTAATATTTTAATATGTACTTATATATTATATATAATTTTTCAAAATGAACTATGTATTGGTATTATTTATATCTTTAGTGTGATAGTATGGCGCCATCTATTTTAAATGCGAGTAAACTCACTCTTTTTTATATCTCATTTAATATCTCATTTAATAGGATTGTTAATATCATTTTGCGAATGGGTTTTATAGAATTTAATTTAAGCTTCAAGTAAGTATGAAGTCCATCAGGAATGAAGTATGAAAATGATATGTCACTAACTTTTTATGAGTTGGTTCGAATTTTCGTTGCATCTGCGATGCATTTTTAAGATTATTTCAATCTAAGCGATATATTTGTCACGTAAATGAAATGCCGGCAATCCAAGGAATCTCATAAATATGGTAACCCTCTTTTCAGTAAATTGGATTCGACTCTATTGAATGGACATATTCTGATAATAATTGAGATAGGAACCAGTATACTATGACTAATTACTACGTAGGTGGATATTGTAGGACTGGCATGCACTGGTTCGTATACAATGTGTGCAAGAAATGACTGAATGAAATGAAATATATTTGTTATTACATAGCAGGTGAACGCTAGAATTTACACCAATTTACATTTAAAAAATAGTAGTTTTAAACGTTGCTTTAATTTCATTAACCTGATTTTTGCACCCTACCTATTCTTTATTTTCACCTTCATCTTAACTCCATAACCTGAGGTTGCCTGGAAGAAATCGCTGTTGAGCGATAAGGCCGCCTTTTGTATTCTAATATTAAGATTTCATTGCATTATTTTCCTTGTTGGGTACAATAAATTATATTATTATTATTATTATTATTAAATATACGGTTTGATACACAGAGAAACAATTCCATCCCAATTTCAAATTCTATATAAAAGAGACATTTCGGTCACCGCTTATAAAAATTTTAAAATGTTGCAAATTTCACTATATTTTTTAAATAAACGACGGTGATGATTTTGTAATTTTTAAATTTGCAAAGTTTTAATATATTTTCCCGTTAATTTGGCGAAATGTATAATCGGTTATCCGTTTTTACAATGCGAGCATTTGAGTATTTGACAGATTTACAGAAGAGTATTTCTTCCAGCTTGTTTATGCGCCTACGCATATAAATTTGCTTTCAAAAAATGTTCTTATATTTTTTTTGATTTACATCGTGCGCCTAATTTTTTGATGTGTTAGAAAATATAAGCATCACCGAGTGTCTCCGTTTGAGGTGTTTAGAGTAGCCAATGTTATTATGGTTGAAACTTTTAAAATTAAGGTTTTCAAAATATGATTTAGTTATTTCCAGAATAAGATAACCACAGGTGAATAAAATTATCTGGTATTTATAGAAAAAATGTTAGCCCAGGAAAAGGAATTTTAGAGATGACAGAAACATTATTTCTGTAGACAGACGCGAAAATTTTTAAATTTGCATAATTATTAGGTTTGCATAATTCAAAAACAACCCTTATCTATAGTATCTAATCGAGAATCCGGTAAAAAGACATTTTTGATTATATTTTCTTAGAACCAAATTATACTGAAAGTTGGTGACAACCTATTATTGTCCCAATGCTGGGCACGGGTTTCCTTTCAGAATGAGAGAGTTTTTTTCGGAAATAGTCCACCGCGCTAGCCAAGTTCGAATTGGTTGGTTGGGTGAAGTCCTCACACACTTCCGAGAACTTTTTTTTTAAAGAACTCTCGGGTGTGTAGGTTTTCTCACGATGTTTTCCTTCACCGAAAAGCAGTGATAATTAATTTCTAATACGCACATAATTTAGAAAAATCAGTGGTGCGTGGGTTTGAACCTCGGACCTCCCGATCGAGAGGGGCAAGTTTGAACCATTAGGCTATAACTGCTACAAACAATCTTACACTGAAAGTGCAAGTGTTTACCATTTTCCTGATTGTATAATATATTGTTTCCCGAACATAATTTCTGGGAAAGGTTTATAAATTTTCTAGATCTTTATAAACGGTGCTTAAAAATGCTAAGTGATGCAAACGACCACAAAACATGGTCACACTCACGAGGCTACTTTCAGTACTAATTTACTAAAATTAAAGATTTATGTACCTACTTTCAGTCTGAAAATAGTTTTGAGTATTTTTGTTTTGAATTAATAAAAAGAAGAATAAAGCTTTGTTAAAGCTCTGTGGATACGCTTATATAATAACATTATAGTTCCTGTTTTTTTCTTGAGCAAGTATCATAAGCGATTTTAATATATTTTCCTTCTAATTTAACTTCTGTTAAGAAACTGATTAATAATTATGTTAATTATATTATTTAAAAAATGCGTAATTAAATACTTACCAACCATTTATTCATGTATAAAACGATTTTCGCACTATCTGTACTGTACTAAAATCGTCACTATTTTTATTTATTTATTTATTTATTTATTTATTTATTTTAAGGATCGCCAACGGAAAGTACACGTCACTAAAATTATATAACTAAGGGAAGAGAAAATATCAGGCGCCTTTCCAATTATAGGCAACCACAACTAACGTTTTTTATCTGATTGAGTCAGCAAACGAGCATGCAGTCCTCCTGATGGTAAGTGGTTACTGCCGCCTATGGACATCGGTAAGCAACTTCAAATAGACCATGAGTTCTGTCTGAATTCAATCACAGATGGGTTGCTACTCTCGAGGATTGTTATGGTCGCCTCATATAAAAGTGTGCCACAACCACACCCTTCCATCGAAACGCAAGAACTGCTTCACGCTAGAAATAGGTGTGGCGGTGGTTCTTCCCCGGTCGAACTACATTGGTTCTATAATCTTCAAAATAAATATCTTAATTAAATTATTGAAAAAATGCGTAATTAAATACTAACCAACCATTTAGTCATGTATAAAACGAATCTCGCGCTATCTGAACTAAAACCGTTACTAATTAGTAAAAATTTTCACGTCCGAATAATAATCGCCACAGTTTCATCGCAATAAAATGAACGATTTAGAAACGTCCGTAAGACGAACATTCCAATTTTTATATATATACCGTATATTACTTCGCCATTCACAGACAGTCATTATATGTTTTAAGACCAAGAATTATTAATAGGTCATGTTTGTGTGAATATTAAAACTACAATTTATTGTACGTGTTTTTCCGTTCCCGCTAATGGTCGAAATTTCTACAAAATTAGACTATAAATTTCAAATGACACGTTCAGATTCGTTGAAACGTCGTTAAAATTATTATACTTTATGAGATAAGCGATAAACGATAAGCGATGAACGATACTTTTAAAACGCAGAACGTGTATGTTTCGCGTAAAGATATTTTGCTTTTTGGTGAAAAGGTGTGGATGCCGGCTCACTTTGGTATGAGTTGACCATCTTAGTTTTCGAATTAGCAACCAATCTGTAATTGACTTCTGATAGAAACCTTATTTTATTAATGTACTAATATCTTGCTTTTTTATCTGAGTGAAGATCCATCAGGTGGACTGCATGTTCGTTTGCTACGAGCATGCAGTCCACCTGATGGTACGTGGTCACTGTCGCTCATATACATCTATAATTAACTTCATACAGAACATGGTTTCCATCTGAAATCAATCACAGATGCGTCACTACTCCCGAGGACTTAAATGGTCGCCTCATATAAAAGTGTGCCGGCAACCACACCATTCCATCGAAACGCAATAAATGCTTCACGCTAGAAATAGGTGTGGCGGTGGTACTTCCCCGGTCGAACTACACTGGTTCTTACCTACCAGTAACCGCCAGTGCTAAAATTATACTGGCGAAAGTTTGTTAAAATGCATGTACGTGTGTTACTTTTTCACACAAAATCTACCGCTCAGGTGTACAAATCCATAGGTGGTAGTGACCACTTATCATCACGTGGACTATATGCACTCAATAATATAACTTATAACATGTTAGTGCAACAAATACCTTATATATGTAATTCAGTGTTTTTTTGCCATACGATTATGAATGTAGCGATGCGACCCAGTTTCTTTATTTGTTTATCTAAACCGCTTTAATGTTCTCTTCCTATATCAAATATTTTATGATAACTTCCCCAGTCTGTTTAGTATAAAAATGTCAATATTATTTAAATGTGTATTAATATTAACCAGATTCCTTCATAATTATTTTTTTATGAATGAGTGATTGATTGGTTTTAGGTTTAGATACTAGAAAATTAATTCCGGTAAATGTCAGCATGGATTCAATATATATTTTTTATTATATAGTGGAGAGATCCTGAGGCGTTAAAAACGCTATCATCTGGGATTCCTCAGCGGGAAGATCAAATTAAATGATTTTTAGAATGTGTTATGAATAATATAAATAGTAATCTCTACCAATTAAAAAGATGGGTATTTAATTTTTTAATAGAAAAAAAGAATGATTTTAATAGTTTTGTTTGTCTATGAAATAAAAGTTAAAGTTGTTACACTAAATAAGTTAAGTATTAATAAATAAATAAAAAAGAAAAGAATCTCTAAAATATTTATCTATTTAAATAGTTTATATTAGGAATAACATATTGTCTTCTGTTAATATAAAATCAGGGACTACTTTTCTTCAGTCCACCTGAAGAAAAGTAGTCCCGCCGTCCATAGACATGTAAAACACCTTCTTATAAAAAGCTTTTGAAATAAAGTCGGTACTATATTCTGGCCAATTTTGTTTTGTTGCATTAAAAGTCTTAGAATATCTTTGACCTCACAAACCATCAAGTTTATACAAAACAATTTGAACCGGCGAACTTCGCTCCGATTAAAAGTCAAAAATCCAAAATTATGATCCTCCACTATGTTATGCATGTATTATACATACAAACCTTCCTCTTGAATCAATGTATCAATTTAAAAAAGCTACACTAAAATCCGTAGCATAGTTTTAAAGATCTAAACATACATACGAACAGACAGCGGGACTCGAATTTGTTTTATACTATGTAGTGATAACTGAAATTATGATTTCATGACTTATTAAGCTTCTGTACCCTTAGTTCGAATTTATTAAGTTTCCGCAAAACAGTCGTTGTTTAAGTTTGTTCATATATTGTCATGTACACATTGCACGCATATACTTTCACTTCCGATTATAACTTTATTTTGAAGTAATGAGTAATAACGTAAACAATGGTTCGTGGATATACAATAAATTCATACTATGGGTCTCGTCACCCCCGTCCCTGTAGTTCCGGGATCAGAATAGGGCTACGGTATCCTCTGCCTGTCGTAAGAGGCGACTAAAAGGGGCTTCCAGGGTTGCGGGCGGCTAGAGTGGGAGCTTGAACCGTCCAGCCAGGCGATCCCGGGAAGGACGGCGGTATGTGTGGTCGCATATCGTCGTATAGACTAGACGGAGCGGTGGGCCCAGCCGCCCATCTGGGAGGAGCCCGATGGGGCAACACGCTTAGAGGATTCCGGTGGTGTTTGTTGGAGATCCCGGAGTCCTCTTTTTAGCGCCGGGGATGGCCACCGGGGGGGTTTTAGTGCGGTAAAAATCCCACATAACCCTTCGTCGCTCCCACGGCGTCGGGTACCTTTTGAAGGTTTCCCCCTCGAAAACAAAAAAAAAAAAAAAAAAGGGTCTCGTCACCCCATTATTGTCCCACTGCTGGGCACGAGTCTTCTCTCAGAATGAGAAAGTTTTTAGGCCATAGTCCACCGCGCTAGCCCAGTGCGAATTGGTGGACTTCACATACAATCCGCACTTGGCCAGCGCGGTGGTCTATGGCCTATTACTCTCTCATTCTGAGAGAAGACCCGTGCTCAGCAGGGGGACAATAATGGGTTGACGACGACATACCTCCGAGAATTTTTTTTAAAGAACTCTCGTGTATGTAGGTTTCTTCACGATGTTTTCCTTCACCAAAAATCAGTGATAATTAATTTCTACGCACATAAATCAGTGGTGCGTGCGTGGTTTTCAACCTCGGACCTCCCGATTGAGAGGGCCATTCAACCATTAGGCTATCACTGCTTATACATTCTATGGGTACAGAGACGAAAACAATTCAACGTCTCAGACGTATACGTATACGTCTATATATTAATATTTTAATATTACCATTTCGACCTCTAGAAGTTATGCGACCAACAAAAACAAAGGCATTTCATATAAAGTTTTACGACAGGGCAAAATAAAGCCATGTCATTGCATTGTTATAAGTTTATGATCCTAGCATATAAAGACATGGGTGGTGGGCATTCTTCTTAATGTAGAACAATGGATGCATTGTTATCAACGTGGCATATCCACATATAACACTAGTATAAAACACTACATAGTTTATAAACATTTTTTTTACTAAAATATTACCGACTTCCATGCCACAAAAAGTCTGTTCTTTTTATACAAAAGTTTTATTTTTCAATATGATATGTATGTTCCTCTGATCATAGCTAGTAAGTAATTCAATTTCATTAGTGCATACAACAAATATCTTCAAACAAAATTCAATTATTCTCATTCGTTGAGGAGTTACGTATTTTGTCTCCGAGCCCCATTATCAGACCCTTAAATAGTCGATGATGATCTTTTTTTTTTACACTTACACTTGAAATTAAAGACATTAAAATAGGCTCATAAACGGCAAAGTTATGGCTGTTATATTTATATGGGTTCCGTTCATTTTCTCCAGAACTCATAGATGGATCCTAACCAAATTTAAGTGGGACCAACTTCCAGCTAGTCTCTACACAATAAAAAATAAAATGTGTGCGTGTACTAGCGTACACTCGTAAGAAGTGAAACTTCTTTATGGCGTTATTTTTCAAAAAATAATTTACTATATGCAACTTTACAGAAATTGGTTAAATAAAGTTAAATTAGATAAAGCTTTTATTAAACTTTATCTAATAATCTAATCTATAATAATCTATCTAATATCACGCGTGGTAGGGATAAGAAAAAGATGGCGCGTAACGGAAAAAAAAGATGGCGCGTAACAGAAAAAGATGGCGCGTAACGAAAAAAAAAGATGGCGCGTAACAGAAAAAGATGGCGCGTAACGAAAAAATGTTACACTAAATTTTTTTCCAACCCCGATAAAGAAGTTTCACTTCAAAACGAATAATTAAAATCGATCCACTAACGGCGGAGTAATTCTTGTACCGGCTCCTTTTTGAAGTCGGTTAAACAAAGTCGCATACGGCTGTCTGTCCCTATGTATGCTTAGATTTTTCAAACTACGTTACGGATTTTAATGCACTTTTTTAATAGATAGAGTGATTCAAAACGAAGGTTTTTATGTATATTACATGTATAATATAGTGGAGAAACACTGATAATTTTAGATATTTGACTTTTAGGCGGAACTAATTTCGCCGGGTCAACTAGTGGATTATATACGGTAAAATAATTCTTCTGGTAGAGCTGTGTTCTACCTTCAAGATATCCTAAACCTAGTTAAACCTAGTTCATAGTTAACGTAGGTACCTTTAGCTGTCCTCTAAAAGGTGTCATCAACCCATTACTGTCTTACTGCTGGGCACGGGTCTTCTCTCGGATTGAGAGAGTTTAGGCCATAGTCCACCGCGCTGGCCAAGTGCGAATTGGTGGACTTCACACACCTCCGAGAACTATTTTTTTTAAAAGAATTCTCGGGTGTGTAAGTTTCCTCACGATGTTTTCCTTCACCGAAAAGCAGTGATAATTAATGTATAATACGCACATAAATCAGTGATGCGTGCCTGGGTTTGAACCTCGGACCTCCCGATCGAGAGGGCAAGTTTTAACCATTAGGCTATCACTGCTCTAAAAGTATTTAAATGTAACTATCCATCCATCCATCCATCCATCAGCCTTTGAAAGTCCACTGCTGGACATAGGCCTCCCCTAATCTGCGCCACTTCGACCGGTCCTGAGCCATCTGAATCCAGCGGTTACCCGCCGTCTTCTTCAGGTCATCAGTCCACCGGGTCGGGGGGCGGCCTGCACTCCTTTTGCCGAGGCGTGGTCTCCATTCGAGGACTCTTCTACCCCATCGGTTATCTGTCCTACGAACGATGTGGCCTGCCCATTGCCACTTCAGCCTACTAATTCTGAGAGCTATGTCGGTAACTTTCGTTCTCCTACGGATTTCATCATTACGAATTCTGTCGCGCAGGGAAATACCAAGCATAGCTCTCTCCATAGCTCGCTGAGCGACATTGAGCTTACGCACGAGGCTCACAGTAAAGGACCACGTCTCGGCGCCGTATGTCATCACTGGCAACACACACTGCTCGAACATCTTCGACTTCAGGCTCTGAGGTATATCGGATGAGAAGATATGGCGCAGTTTCCCGAACGCTGCCCAGCCGAGTTGGATTCTACGAGTGACCTCTTTCTCGAAGTTGGACTTACCCATCTGCACCACCTGCCCCAGGTAAATATATTCGTCAACAACTTCGAGGGTGGTGCCGTCAACAACGACCGGTACGGGCGTGACATGGACATTAGACATGATCTTTGTCTTGTCCATGTTCATCTTAAGACCCACCCGTTGAGAGGCACCAGAGAGGTCGCTGAGCATGGTGTTGAGGTGCTCCATCGACTCCGCCATGATGACTATGTCGTCTGCGAATCGAAGGTGAGTGATATATTCGCCATCGATGTTGATGCCGAATCCTTTCCACTCCATCAGTTTGAACACGTCTTCCAATGCAGCGGTAAACAGTTTCGGGGATAATACATCCCCCTGTCTCACACCGCGCTGCAATTGGATCGGGTTCGTACATCCGTCGTGTAATCGGATCGACATTGAGGCTGTCTTATATATACACTTCAACACTTCGATGTATCGATAGTCAATCTGGCACCGCTGGAGCGACTCCAACACCGCCCATGTCTCGATAGAATCGAAGGCTTTCTCATAGTCCACATAGGCCACACACAACGGCAGATTGTACTCCTCGGCCTTCTCTACTATCTGCCGCAGTGTGTGTATGTGGTCCATGGTACTAAAGCCTTTGCGGAATCCGGCTTGTTCGGGAGGCTGGAAGTCGTCGAGCCTGCGAGCTATTCGATTATTGATGACCCTCGAAAACACCTTGTAGACGTGGCTCAGAAGCGCGATGGGCCTGTAATTCTTCAGTAAAGACCTATCGCCTTTTTTGAAGAACAGTATCACCACGCTTCTGCTCCACGCCTCCGGTGCTATACCCTGGCTTATGACGGAATCGAACAACTGTTGGAGCGCTTTTAAAATAGGCCTCCCTCCTGCTTTAAGCAATTCAGTTGTGATTCCGTCTTCGCCGGGTGCTCGGTTGTTTTTGAGCTGTTTGAGGGCCAATCTAATCTCGTACAGGCTGACGTCCGGGATATCTTCGGTATAGTGTCGGGTTAGCGTGGCTCGCTTGTCATTGACAGGCGACAAAGGGCCACGTGAAGCGGTATATAACTGCCCATAGAAGCGCTCAATTTCTCTCTGAACTTCAGGCCTCGCGGCAACTGTGGTGCCGTCTTCAGTCTTCAGCTTCGTTAATAAGCTATGCCCAACACGCAAATCCCTTGCGAAGACATTGGAGCCCTTGTTCCGCTCAATTTGCTCTTTAATGCGATTTGCATTAAAGAGGCGAAGGTCACGTCGCATCCTGTTAGAGATTTGCGCGTTGAGCCGCCTAAGCTGCGACAGTGAAGCTGGAGACTGCACACACATTGCCCGCCGTTCTGCCATAAGTTCGAGAGTTTGGACCGAAAGTCTTTGAGTACTTCTATTGGAGGGGGTCTTATAGTACTTCGATCCTACCTCGTGGGCAGTTTCTACCAACTTGGTGTTCATTTCGTCAACATCAACGCAACTTTCTAGGCATTCCAGGTGATTGCGTAGCTCGAGTTGAAAGTCTTCAGAGCCCTGGATTTGACAAGATCTTGGACGGAGTATCGACTTCATAAGGCGGGACCGTTCCAGCTTGATCTTGATATTTAACGTGCCTCTTACCATCCGGTGATCGCTTCCGGTCTTAAACCTGTTGATCACAGAGACATCGTTAAATATCTGCCGCTTGTCCGCCAGTATGAAGTCAATCTCGTTTTTGGTAGTACCATCGGGACTCATCCAGGTCCATTTCCTTTGAGGCTTCTTCTTGAAGAAGGAGTTCATCATATAGAATCCTTCCTTTTCCAAGAAGTTAGCCAGCAAATGGCCTCGATGGTTCCGATTACCAATGCCAAAGGGCCCTACCTTCAACTCATCGCCACATTGAACGCCCAGCTTTGCGTTGAAGTCCCCCATCACAACCGTGAAGTACGATTTTGAGGTATGTATGGCTTTAGATATGTCCTCATACATAACCTCAACCTCGTCATCAGAGTGCATCGATGTCGGCGCATATACCTGTATGACCTTCAGCGAGTACCTCTTGGATACTCTGAGTATAAGGTATGCTACCCTGGGCGACACACTCTTGATCTCCACAACGTTGTTGACAAGGGACCTGTTGACGAGGAACCCGACACCACCTTGGGACAGATATTCGCCCTCCCGGTGGTAGAACAAGTTACCAGATTTTAGGATCATCGTGTCCTCCCCCTGTCTTCGGACTTCAGATAATCCTATAATACTCCAGTTTAGCTTGTCCACCTCTTCTTCCAGCTCATATATCTTCTCATCATTCCTCAGAGTCCTGGTGTTATATGTTGCCAGGTGCAGAAGTCGTCGGTTGTGGTAGCGCGATCTCTGCCGGAGATTCTTAGCACCCCCTGCCCCGCCGTAACCGTGACCGCTACCATAGCCAGGAATAGCGGGGCTGCCGGGGACTGGGGGCCATGGTTTCGTCTGAGCTGCCATTAGGGGGTTTTGCCATAGTCACCGCGCTTGGCTGTGCGTGTTGGTGACCGCAGTATGTTTAAAGTTCTCAGGGTGATGCTGCTGCCCATCACCTGGTTTAAGGTCCCTTATTCGCCTCTTACGACATCCACGGGAAGAGAAGGAGTGGTGCTATTCACAAGACCGACACCACACGGCCGTCTAAGGGCAAATGTAACTAAGGGCATCTAAAATGTTAAATAGAGTTAAAAAAGAAATAGCGTGGACTGAATTTGACTTTGAAAGTTGTTCAAATTTTTAATTTACGCTTTTATAATGCATGTTTCCGTTTTCTTAAGTCGTTGGTAGCTATCTATAAAATGAATAATTGTGTTTTAACGTACTTTGAAGGTGGTAGAACCAGTGTAGTTCGACCGGGGAAGTACCACCGCCACAGCTATTTCTAGCGTGAAGCATTTCTTGCGTTTCGATAGAAGGCTATGGTTGCCGGCACACTTTTACATGTGGCGACCATCATAATCCTCGGGAGTGGCAACGCATCTGTGATTGGCTTCAGATGGACCCCATGTTCTGTATGAAGTTGGTTACAGATGTCTATGAGCGGCAGTGACCACTTACCATCAGGTGGACTGCATGCTCGTTTGCTACTTCAATCAATAAAAAAAAACTTAGTAAATGTAGTAGAATCATTTCATTTTTTAAACGACTTAAAATTAATACAAATTCTGAGTATTTACGACTTTACCTCTAAAATTCCCAGAGATCTTAAGGTCAGTTCCACACGGTTTCAGAATGTAAACTCATCAATCTACAGCGAAACAGTATTAAGGAAAATTTTCATAATTATGAGTGAATGTTAATGAGTGATGAGTTACGACTGAAATGTTGCACTTGAATACAAAAAAAATTGTGTGCGTGTACTAGCGTACACTCGTAAGAAGTGAAACTTCTTTATGACGTTATTTTTCAAAAAATAATTTACTATATGCAACTTTACAGAAATTGGTTAAATAAAGTTAAATTAGATAAATTTTAATAAAAGGCTTTTATTAAACTTTAACTAATAATCTAATCTATAATAATCTATCTAATATCACGCGTGGTAGGGATAAGAAAAAGATGGCGCGTAACGAAAAAATGTTACACTAAATTTTTTTCCAACCCCGATAAAGAAGTTTCACTTCAAAAAATAATAAGACATTTTTAGAAAAATACTACCATTATTTTGGCTTAAATGTGTGACATCATTATTTATTATATCATTATTTTAGATTCAATCTGTGTAATCTGCCTGAAATTCTAAACAAATATCGTCAACCCATTATTATCTCACTGCTGGGTACGGGTTTTCTCCCAGAATGAGAGAGTTATAAGCTATAATCCCCCACGCTGACCACATGTGAATTGGACTTCAGACACCTCCGAGAACTTTTTTTAAAGAACTTTCGGGTGTGTAGGTTTCCTCACGATGTTTTCCTTCACCGAAAAGCAGTGATAATTAATTTCTAATACGCACATGAATCAGTGGTGCGTGCCTGGGTTTGAACCTCGGACCTCCCGATCGAGAGGGCAAGTTTCAACCATTAGGCTATCACTGCTCCCAATTAGGTTATAATTAGATGATTAAAAAATACATGAAGATAGATAGATGAGCTCTTTCCGTGGGTCGGTAAAAATCTATTGAAGTTAACATTACGAAAAAAAAAATGCAAACCACAAACAATACATCAAAACGACCAAGTAGGTATATAAGGGTGAATGGATGTAGAGGTGTGAAAAGATTCGACAAAAATAAATAGTTTCTTTATATTTACACCTTCAGAAGTACGTCATTAGTGTCATGAAGACCTACAATAACACAAACGCCCACTGAATAGACAAGTATTCACTATTCAAGTGTCATCCGGGCATCGAACCCGGAACCAAAAAATATCTACTAGGTAGCAATTTCGGGTAGTGACATACGAGTCGTCAAACTTTGCATGAATGAAAGGAGTGATAGTGACTTAACTTTAATATTTAACAGGCATTGCTCTACATTTTTAATAAGAGTTAATAAAGCGCTCCTTTGCTCGTAAAAATTCGAGCTCATGACTGGTTCGTAACTAAAAAAAATAAAAACTACAGACAATGTAAACGATTACATTCATAATTCGAACGTGGTTTGCCGCCCAAACGTGATGAACATGAAAAATTCGGTCTGTAGGGGAAACATTTTTCAGACGAGCCAGTAACCGCGCGACAGGCGCCGAGTATAGACGTGTTTCTGTGTCGTCCTTTCCAAGTTTCCGCGCGAAAGTTTTCGTACATATTGTATTCAAGAAAGTGACTGGAAATAATTTTATGATCGTGTTGAATAAGTGTTTACGATATTTTTATTTGTGCTAACGTGCCCTGTGATTGCGAGCTGCGCCAAATTTTAACTCTGTAAGTACTTTTAAAGTGTCTTAAAGTTTATTTTATTGGGGTTTTGATTATTGTTTCTACCAATGTGATAATAAGGAGGTTGTTGCCTGAAGTTAACTGACGTAAGAGCTGATAGGCGTACGTTTTGTATTTTTTGCTCAGCCTAATTTTTATTTTTTCTGTTATTATTTTTTGTGTAAAATCGAAAGTTGTATCATTAGTTAACTACTACACAAAAATTAATACGAAATTTTAAAATATTTATTGCTAATTTATTCATAAAAAATTTGAAATCCGAGAAAAAACCATCTATAATTAAATATTTAAGTAATAAATAAAACAAAATATCTTATAATGTTATAATATCATAAAACGATAAAAATAATACTTAAAAGGGTATTTTTATAAAAAATAAAACCAACATTTGAATATTTCAACTTCCACTCCTTAAAATAATACATTATTAAAAAAAATAAAACCTTTGCAATAGCTAATATGTTAGTTTAATAGTTTTATTCTGAACAGTCTTAATTCGCAAGTGTAACCTTTTTCATGCCTAATCGATACATAAAAATAATCCTTACAATTTTAAATTTTGTACATTTTTTCGGCGGATACCTTATTTTAAACTTTCATAAAGTAATGATTTGAGAAGTTAGAATTTATAGACGAAATAGAAAATATTTATTGCACCTTGTTCTCTTTATTGCGTTGAAAGCTTTGTTTGATCTCATAGGCCATTATTTTTGTAAACGTGATCATACTTCAGACCGTAACTAATATCTACCTTGGGGGCTAATTTATTACTTAGAATATATGGGTTACGAAATTGTTTTATGTTGTTTAAAGATGTTCTGAGAAATGTTCTAAGGCAATAAGGCTGAGAAGTTTCTAGAATGTTTTAGTAAATCATCATCAATTATAGTGGTCTGATTCAATCAGCATGATGACAATGGGCAATAATTAAGAAAGAAAGAAAGAAAGAAAGAAATATATATTTGTAAAAAAATACTACAACATAATGTGGCTTAAATAACAGCATACATTACTTTTACATCAGACCATTGCTGTAGTAAAATTTACAAAAGGGTCCACACTCAACCTCGCCGCAGATGTACACCCTTCCAAATGCATATGTAATGTAATATATGTTACAGATAATTAATCAATTTTCCATAGTATACGACCTCATTCATATTATAAGAATATTACCTTATGCACACTTTCACATGAGGCGACCATCTTAGTCCTCGGGAGTAGCAACGCATCTGTGATTGACTTCAGATGGAACCCATGTTATGTATGAAGTTGATTACAGATGTCCATGGGCGGCAGTGGCCACTTACCATCAGGTGGACTGCATGTTCGTTTGCTACTTCAGTCAGATAAAAAAAATACCACATCAGTTGTCAATGTCAGGGAATCAGCTAATTGGCGCTTGTGATGGTTTTGTTAATAAATACGCACACTTATTTGAAATTAAACATATATCGATATGTTGGACGCCAATGGCGACCATTCGATAACAAACCATTGGATTCTGCGACATATATCTTTTTTGAAATAGGTCCGTACTTGGTGAAGAAATCAGTGACCATACAACAAAAAGTATGTGGACCGTAGAACATATTCCTTTTCGGTTGAAAAATCTGTTGAAAATCATCTTTGTTTTAGGACATCGGTTGATACAACACAATTTTAAAAAATATGACAATCTCATTCTATTCGATGAATGACGAATGACCATGTCTCCGGTGGGACATGCAGAAGGTTTTAGGTTCGACGACCCGCGTGGCGCAGCGGTTACCATACCGGTCTGACGCGCAATGGGTCCCGGGTTCGATTCCCGGCCAAACAGGTATCTGAATGATGAGTTTAGATTCCTGTTCTGGGTCTGGGTGTTTGTGTGTTCGTCTTGTGTGTGTCCATGGTACCCACGACACAGGAGAAAATCCTACTGTGGGGCTATGAGTGTAGAAAGCGTGTGTGTGTAATGGTTCCATTCCTGGCCAGGCATACGAAATGATGAATGGTAGAACCTTAGTTACATTATTATATGGTCAGGTATATGGGATCTAGACCAAAAATCCCAGTAGGGGAGATGAGAGTATAAAGGCTGATTTATTTTTTAAATATTGATTTCTTGCACGCGTCATTCTTTCAGTTACTCAAATACATTTTTAAATATGTTAAAAATATATCAAACAGTCAAATTTAAAAGATTTAAAACAAATAATTAACAAATCCCTACTAATATTATAAATGCGAAAGTAACTCTGTCTGTCTGTCTGTCTGTCTGTCTGTCTGTCTGTCTGTCTGTCTGTTACTCTTTCACGCCAAAACTACTGAACCGATTTTTATGAAATTATATACACAGATAGTGGTGACCTTGGGATCCATTATAGGCTACTTTTTATTTCAAAAAATGGGTTGAAAATGTTAAAATCGAGCATAAATGTTTGTATGGTAGTTCGTTTTTGACAAAGAGTTGTACTAATAATTCCGTCAAGGGGTATGATAGATTTGATTAAAAACATGAGTGAATAATAAAACATTCAAAAATATTGATTTTGAGTCGACAACATATATCCGTAAAAGTCGGTATGTCGCGAATTTTGTTAAATTCCAATGCAAATGACAATCTCCATATTGGCTTTTGACAAAGAGGTGTAATAATAATTCCGTCAAGGGGTATGATAGATTTGATTAAAAACTTATGTGAATAAAAAACATTAAAAAATATTGATTTTGAGTCGACAACATATATCCGTAAAACTCGATATGTCGCGAATTTTGTTAAATTCCAATGCAAATGACAATCGCCATATTGGCCATTTCGCCTGGACGTCATCGTGAGTTCGTTCAGAAATAATACATTTAAATTGGTAACAATTAATTATCATTCAAATAGATGTGATATAAATTTAATTTAATTTACCCATAATATGGGTTTATAATATGAAAATGTATTTATAATGCGAAAGATACGAATAAAATTACGAGGAATTCCCGAAGCGTTAAATATTAGGTATACTTGCGCTATCTATCACTGTTCTGTTGAATTACGTTGAATGAACATTTGATACATAGATAAGTATAAGTTACTGTTGATTTGATAGATGGCGTTATCTACAATACAACTTCGAAGTAATATCGATAAATTAAATGTTGATGTTGAATTACTAATAATTCCGTCAAGGGCTACGAAACACTGGTTTGCAAACATAAATATAAAATAAATCCACGATAGCATATCTATATCTCTTAAGGTTAACTCACAATAATTATTTTTATGTTCCATATTGTAACTAAAAATAATATGTTATTTTCGAGTCTGTTGTCTTTTGTTCAGTATTAATCCATAAGTAAATAAATGCTGTACGAGCACGCTCGACATTATTTATTTGCTGACGGCCGCGTATCGATTTGCATACATACTTTATGGATTTACTTTAGTACAATAAACATTCTTTACGGTGACGGACACTTTTATTTAACATTCCGCTCCCGCCAAAACTAACAACTAACTAACTTACAAATACAAACTTTACATACTTTACATTCTTCGAGCCGGATTCGAACCAGCGACCTATGGATATATCATCATCAGTGATTGTGTGTTAAATCGTGATAAGTGATAAATTTGTAGTAGCGAATCGGTTGGCTGGCCTCCCAGAAGCGGGTCTCCCCAGTTGATTGAGAAGGCGCTTACGCTGCAAAGGCATCCTTGTCACGTGCTAACAGCACCAGGAGAACGGACCACAAGTAACATCTTCTCACATTAAGCAACATGAAGAACCTACTTGTGAAACAACAAATTATTGCCGAAGGAATCGAAAAGATCTTGGTTAACTTTAAGAAAGACTCCTCCAGCCGAAAAACAAGGGAGTATGGACTTAAACGCCTGGAAGCTCTGGAAGCGCTATGGGATGAGTTTGAAGTTAATCATAAGCAACTTCTGACTTTCGAAGATACATCTGATCAGTACTTCACCACCAAGGCTTACGAAAGAGTTGCCTCCAAATGCGAAACTACTAAGGAAGCTCTCCGAAAAATCATTCACGCCGAGGGAGTTCCCGAGCTAACTGAAGCTGGTGGATTATCGAAAACTGATGAACTAATGAGTCTTCAAGGTACTAACTTTCGTGCCTTTTCCCGTATGGTACGTAACATTGATCTCAACACTATTACTGAGAAATGGGAATTTGAAGACAAGCTACAAGCCTTACAGTCCCGCTGGCGTGTCATCGATGACACTCACTGGCAGATTGACAACCTTCTCATTGGTACTAACTTGGAGTACGAAGAGCAATTCTCAAGACGTGAAGCAGAATACGAGGCTACCAAGCGAGAACTACACCGCAAGTTGAACGCAACTTCTCACCAACAGCGTAGCCTGCCTCCCATTGAAATCCCAACATTCACTGGTAACTATGCACAGTGGCCAACATTCATGGATTTATACTGTGAGGCAATTCACAACAATGCAATGCTTACACCGACGCAAAAGATGCAACATCTCAAGGGAAAACTAAGAGGAGAAGCTGAACGTATTGTACAACATCTCACCGTATCGGGTGAAAACTATGATGCCTGTTGGGAAATTCTCACTCATCGGTACAACAATAAGCAGCTCCTTTTCACTCGACAAATTCAAATGTTTATGAACCAACCCATAATACAACATCAATCCTCATACGACCTAAAGCGCCTGTATGATACTAGTCTAGAAACCATACATGCGATCCATAATCTGGGAATCGAAACAACAAGCTGGGATCCCATCATAGTACATATTTTGGCTGGTAAACTGGACTCCGACACCTATGCCTCCTACATGGAAACTAGAAAACAGCCCAGAGAACTTCCATCGTTTGATGAATTCATGGAGTTCCTACAACGGAAGTTTATCGCCTTAGAACCAATAAACAAGAAAAAACTTCAAAATATTTCCACTCCAAGGACGGTTCCATTAAATAAAGAAAACCCTGCAGTGTACTCAAGGGCATTCCAACCTTCATCAAGTAAACCTAAGAATTATCTTGGTAAAACATACCACGTGAATACCGAAAGAAATTGCCCGCTATGTAATAACGACCATTTCTTACTTTATTATCAATCATTCAAGCATATGTCTTCAGAGTCTAAATTGAAAACAATATCGGAATTAAACATATGCAAGAATTGTATGTATTCACACAATGGCAAGCCGTGCACATCAATTAAGCGATGCCGCGTATGCAGTAAACAACATCATACTTCATTGCATGACGTATTACGAGACATGGATGCATCGAAGTTACCGACGAATACGACACCGCTCGTGCCAACTCCGTCCGTGCAATCGCAGCATAAGGCGAATCATGTTACCGGCGATTTCAAGGAAGTACTACTTGCAACCGCTCAAATTAAAATTAAATCAGCTGATGGAACGTACCTAAAACTAAGATGTTTACTAGATCAAGGTTCGCAAATAAATCTGATCACTGAATCCGCTGCCCAACGTCTCGGATTACAGCGCCGAAAACAAAGTGCAACTATATCTGGGATTGGGTTTTCGGCGAGTCGAAGCCACGGGACCGTACAGCTTGTTTGCGAGTCTTTATTCGGCGAATACACCTTCACAACTGAGGCTCTAATCATGACCAAGATGCTCAATAACCTTCCAAACTATACCTTCGAAAAACAGCAGTGGCCACACTTACAAAACATCAACTTGGCTGATGAGGCCTACAACATATCTCGGCCAGTCGACATTCTTCTGGATGCTGGAGTGTACGCCGACATCGTCATGGCTGGAGTACTTAGAGGCACTCCTGAGGCACCTATCGCACAACAAACTAAGCTTGGCTGGGTGTTAATGGGGAACGTCAACACTTTTAACTGCCACGTCATTCTCAATAACATCGATGAAATCTCCAGGTTCTGGGAAATGGAGGAAATTATGGAACCGCACCCTGAAACTCCCGAAAGCAACTACTGCGAAACTTTATATACTACCACAACACGTCGACAGGAAGACGGACGATATAAGGTTAAAATCCCTATGAAGCCAAACTATGAACGACATTTGGGGGCTTCCAAGCCACAGGCTATCGCTCAATTTCGGCAATTGGAGAAAAAACTAGCACGGGACCAACAGTTAGCTAAGGATTATAAAGCATTCATTCACGAATACATTGAACTCAACCACATGAAGGAATGCCTAGTGCCCCGCGAACCCAGCTGTATACTACCTCATCATGGAGTCATCAAGCCTGACTCCACCACCACAAAGCTCCGAGTCGTTTTTAATTTTTCCGCTAATACATCATCAGGTCGCAGTCTCAATGACCTGATAGAATGTGGCCCAAACATCCAACAAGATCTTCAATCAATCATCATTCGCTGGAGATCATTTCAATTTGTCTACACCGCTGACATTGAAAAGTTTTACAGACAAATACTGGTCCACGAGGAAGATCAAAATTTACAAAAGATAGTGTGGAGAGAGTCTACTTCAGACCCTATCAAGGAGTTCCAGCTAAGCACGGTCTCATACGGTAGTAAGTCTGCATCATTCCTTGCCATGCGCACTATCAAACAACTTATCAAGGATGACAAGGACAAGTATCCTGCAGCAGCGCCTATCCTGGAACATCAACTATATGTGGACGATCTGCTAGGCGGAAGCAACACCATACACGAAGCGAAAACGGCACAGAGTGAACTGATTGACATGATGAAGGGCGGAGGGTTCAACCTTCGCAAATGGAATAGTAATAGTTCTTCGCTACTAGAAAATTTGCCTGAGAATCTAATTGATAAAAACATACTCAAATTTAAACATGCCGATACAAACAAGACACTCGGCCTCAATTGGAATTCGCGCACGGATCATTTTACATTTCAACATAATACGCCTAACAACAAACCGGGTGTTATAACTAAACGAAAATTACTTTCCGACATTTCTAAACTATATGATCCATTAGGATGGCTATCACCTATTACCATGAAGGCCAAACTTATATTTCAACAGACATGGGTGGCAAATGTAACCTGGGATGCACCACTTCCAGACTGCATTCAACATGAATGGGAGCAATTTCGCCATGACCTGCCTCAAATCAACAAGATTGAAATCCCTCGATGGATGGGAAATACATCGCAGCTAATCGAGTTGCATGGATTTAGTGACGCATCGGAGAAGGCTTACGCGTGCGCTATCTACTGCAAGTCCATCGACAGTCTAGGTCAGAGCCACGTAAAGTTAGTCGCAGGAAAAACTAAGCTTGCACCATTGAGAGCACCAATTTCCTTGCCAAAATTAGAATTATGTGGAGCTCAATTGTTATCACAGCTAATGAAAAAGACCATAGACTCAATAAACGTACAGAAAGTAACAGTACATGGATGGACCGACTCTATGGTAGTACTGGGATGGCTACACGGAGATCCTGCACGTTGGAAAACCTTTGTATCCAACAGAGTGATGAAGATAGTAGAAACCATGCCTGCTGACTGTTGGAGTCACGTGAAATCGGAAGATAACCCAGTGGACTGTGCTAGTAGAGGACTTTACCCATCACAGCTTTTATCACATCCATTGTGGTGGGAAGGCCCCACTTGGCTAACGGAAAACAAGGTACCAAGCCAAAGGGAATATCATACTGATGCCGAACAAAAACAGATGAAACAAATTTGTTTCACTCAGAAATCCATTCCTTTGATCGAGGAACTTCTAATCATTAGCAGCTCTATGGCACGCTTAATAAGAGTGCTAAGTTGGGTATTACGATTTATAAACAATACGCGTGACGTCAAAAACGCCAAACGAATATCGCACTTAACAACAAGTGACTTGGATAATGCACATATTGCAATTATCAAGGCAACACAATTAAATTACTTCGCCGACGATATTGCACAACTTAAAAAATATAATCGAGTGCGATCCACGAGCAACATTTTAAACTTAAACCCATTTTTGGACAAACACGATATTATTCGTGTTGGAGGGCGGTTAGAGCATTCGGATTTGAGGCAAGAACAAAAACATCCTATTATCTTACCATACAACAGCAAGTTAACGGACTTATTGATCGACCAGGCGCACAAGCAGACCTTGCACGGTGGGGCTCGATTAACCCTATCACATCTACGAAATAGATATTGGGTAATCAGCGGCTTGAGAGCAGTTAAGAAGCAACTTATTAGGTGCATTCGGTGTCATCGTTTCAAGACTGCCCATAACAATCAACTAATGGCGGATTTACCACTACCGCGTGTTACACCATCGCGACCATTTACACATACCGGTGTTGATTTCACGGGACATGTGGAAGTCAAGGCTAACAAGGGCAGAGGAATAAAAACTACGAAGGCCTATATCGCTGTATTCATATGTCTATGTACCAAGGCTATCCACCTTGAGCTGGTCTCCGATCTCAGCACTGCTGCTTTCCTAAATGCCTTAAAGCGACTATGCGCCCGCAGAGGAAGACCTGGACATATCTACAGTGACAACGGCACAAACTTTGTGGGTGCTGCCAGAACCTTAGATAAACAACACAAGGAAGCTCTGCAATACTACATCAACGATGACGTCTTAACAAGCCTCTGCGAAGAAGGAATTGAGAGGCACTTCAACGCACCTTCATGGCCCACGGCTGGTGGACTCTGGGAGAGAGCAGTCAGAAGTCTCAAACATCATCTGAAACGTGTACTCGGGGACCAAAAATTAACCTTCGAGGAGTTCTACACTCTCCTGACACAAATTGAAGCGTGTCTTAACTCTCGACCCCTGGTAGCCCTAACAGAAAACATTGACAACATCGACTGCTTGACCCCAGCACACTTCTTGATTGGCGAGTCTATTCTGGAGCCGCCATCACCCATTGAGGAAGATCATGATATGACTTTCACCAAGAGATGGCAACTTGTAAACAAAATGTTCAAAGACTTTTGGAAAAAATGGTCCATCGACTACCTGCAAACACTACAGACGCGAAGTAAATGGCACTTTCCAACATCTAATTTAGAAGTTGGGGACATCGTCATTGTAAAGGAGGACAACGTACCCCCTGCCAAATGGATTCTTGGTCGGGTATTGGAAACTCATCCCGGTACGGATGGGCGGGTGCGCGTCGTGACACTGAAGACGAAGGCAAGCACAATGAAACGACCTATTACCAAACTGTCTCCCAATAGAGACATCAAATCCTACCAGAACGGTCCCTCGTGATGAACCCACGAAGCCTTCAATGCAAGGAAGAATCATCTTATCTGACAATATCTTCTCAGTTTCAACACGAGCTGGACGAAATTCGACATTATAACGACATCTTACGCTCTGAACATGGTCCAGCCCGACGAAAACGAGGACTCTTAGATGGAATCGGATACGTAGCCAATTCCTTATTTGGCGTGTTGAATCAGAGATTCGCTGACCAATATGAAAAAGATATTCAGATAATTCAATTCAATGAAAATCACCTGCTAAGCCTGTATAAGAAGAGAGAAACGAGAAGATAATGAACACACAATTTCGCATCATCGATCAGGATCTGAATACTGACGACGTAATCGTAGCTGCTGCCCGTAAATTAGATAAGGCGTCATCGCCCTAAGTTCTTTTCTATGCATTACGGGATTTTCTATGCTTTTCTTTTTCTTCCTTTTTAAAATTTGGCAGCATGTACGAGCACGCTCGACATTATTTATTTGCTGACGGCCGCGTATCGATTTGCATACATACTTTATGGATTTACTTTAGTACAATAAACATTCTTTACGGTGACGGACACTTTTATTCAACATTCCGCTCCCGCCAAAACTAACAACTAACTAACTTACAAATACAAACTTTACATACTTTACAAATGCATTCGTTCGCTTCGTAATTATAACAAAGATCAAAATTGTCTTTTACACTGTGTGCATCAAATAAATACGTTTAAAGTTATTAGAGATATCAAATTATATAATTTCCTTCAAAGGGTACGATAATAAAATTCCGTCAAGGGGCAAGATAGACTTGATTAAAAACTTATCTCAATAATAAAACATTAAAAAATATTGATTTTGAGTCGACAACATACATATCTGTAAAACTCGGTATATCGCGACTTTTGTTTAATTCCAAATTCCAACTATCGCCTTATTAGCCATTTTGCCCTGATGTCATCCTGATCCTTAGTTCATTGTGAAATAATACATACCTATAAATCGATAACAATTAATTATCATACAAATAAATGTGATATAAATTTGATTTAATTTACCCACAATATAAAATTACGAGGAATTACCGATGAGTTATTTTTAATTCTACAACTACCAAATTTATAAATAAATAACAGAAAGGAACTTATTATTATAAATAAAATATATATTAGGATGAGTTATATATTAGGTATACTTGCGCCATCTATCCACTACTATGTTGAATTACATTGAATGCGATAGGTGGCGTTATTTACAAAACAAATACGAAGTCTATCGATAAATTAAATGTTGATGTTGAATACTAATAATTCCGTCAAGGGCTACGACACACTGGATTGCAACCTTAAATATAAAATCAATCCGCGATAGTATATCTCTATCTTATGGTTAAGTCACAATATTTTTTTTTATGTTCCATATTTCAACTAAAAATATTACGTTAATTTCGAGTGTATTTTCTTCTGTTCGGTATTAATCCTTATATAAATAAATGCATTCGTTAGCTTTTACACTATATGCATCAAATAAATACTTTTAAAGTTATTAGAGATTTAAAATAATAAAGATCCCGATGTGTTTCTCGGCAGGGGTAGGTAACCGTCTCGCTCGCGCATGCTAATACAAGCCGGCCGCCGATGCGTGTGCATTATTAGAGTAATCTGACCACTTGATAGTGTCCAGTGTTGAGTAGGATACGAATGTTAAATGAGTTTGTAAGAGTAGCGTCTTTTTGTACTAGAACAGTACAAACATTGCACTTCACCCTGCAGCATCACCCTGAGAACTTTTAAACATACTGCGGAAAAGTTAAAATCAATCTTTGTAATCGATGCGTTTTGGTTTAAATGTGGAGGAGGATTTGGTTTACAAGGTGCTTCTTGGTATTGTCAATTAATTCAAAGAAAGGCGGTTTACAATCGTCTAATTTTAAAATTCTAATTTTAATTTGTCTAATTTTTAAAATATTTTTACATAACAATTATGATCCTAACCACAAATACATACTTTAAATTCGTTTCTTCACTCTTTGTATGTCAGGGTAATCGCCGGCCGAGCGGCTAAACTCATTTGGATAGGACTTGCACTATAGAAAAGGTTGTAGAATAACATAATTATAGACTACTTTTTATCATATAATTTCAACGGGGTCGAGATTTGTGCGGGAAAAACTTTGCGATATACTCATTTTTACGCGGGCGAAGCCGCGGGTACAGCTAGTTACTGTAATAAAACATTGAATTTGCTTCCCGTTTGTTTGATTGGCAAGATGCATTGTTTAAAAGTATCTGTAATAATTTATCCTTATCCTTATAATTGTAAACAATTGCAAAGTACTAACGCATCTATACTTTCCTTATATATTTTCTGCTTGTTAAAGCTAGTAGGTTATTTCACGCGGCTATGCCCGCTTTAGTCAAGTATACCATGGTGACCTGATAGTCTAGGTCTTAAACTGTGTATGACAAAATTCGACCGATAGTTTTTGCTTGAAACAGTAACAAATAGAATTTTGCATTTATATTAGATACTATTAAAATAACTCGCTTTCTACACTCATAGCCCCACATTAGGATTTATACCTGTGTCGTGGGTACCATGGAGACAAACAAGAAAACACAAAACACACACAAAAACCCAGACCCAGAACATGAATCTAAACTCATTATTTAGATACCTGGCCTAGAAGTGTAAAACTATTTATGATGGGCTGTCTGGCCGGGAATTGAACCCGGAACCCATTGCGCGTCTGATCGATGTGGTAATTTAATACCTCTAAAAATATCTGTGCAAAGTTTCATGTTAATCGACTAAGTAGTTTAGGCGAGAAAGCGCAACTAACAAACTTACATTCACATAATTGTCCCACTGCTGGGCACGGGTCTTCTCTCAGAATGAGGAAGTATTAGGCCATAGTCCACCGTGCTGGCCAAGTGCGAAATGGTGGACATTCACATTTATAATATTAGTAGAGATTAATAAGATTGTAACGTTTTAAAAATTATACTTTCCTTATACATATACAAGTATTTTACGCCCATTAAAGTTATTTGCGGATTGCAAAACAAAAACAGAGTCGATGCAATGTTAGGTAAAGTTTGGAGCATTACTTTTATTTCATTATAAATACTAAAATCGTTATAATTTATTGCTCATAAAGATTTAGCGTTTAAAGACAATCCCTTTCAATGCCATATTGTGGTTTTAATTTCGTAATTCTTGTAAAATTGCGTTGGAGTTTATATCATGGCCAAGTTATTTTATCAATGTTAAATTATGCTCATATGCCAGGACTTATGCTCCTGAGTTAGTCACGGAGCGCTATGCGGAACCTACACACCGCAGTGTTCTTTAAAAAAAACATGCGTGCGTACAAAGTACACATGTCAGAAGTGAAACTTCTTTGGCGAACTAATTTATAAATCTTGTTTATATTTATACAAATCTAAAACTTTAAATTTCCAAGATTAAGAGGACGGGAAAAAGGCGTGATACGACGTTCGCTCTGTCTCACTTTTTCTCTCAATCTTTCTCACTCGCTTGCTCCCTACTCTCACTCCACGGCTAGTTGCTCATGCTACGTTCGCCCTGTCTTACTCTCTCTCAATCGGTCTCGATCACTCTCTCTCTCTTTTCCGACACTTCCGTTGCATACCGGCGTGACGTTTCATCTGTAAAAATTTTACCCTCATGCGCCTAAAGAAGTTTCACTTCAAAAAGTTCTCGGAGGTATGTGAAATCCACCAATTCGCCAGCTTGTGGACTACGGCCTAAAAACTCTCTCATTCTTAGAGAAGACCCGTGCCTAGCAGTGGGACTATAATGGGTTGACAAGAAACAAAACTAGAGAAGTCTATATTCAGTAATTACGTATTGTTCTGAGAATTGAACTGTCTTAGTATCAGACCGATATTATTCCGGTACGTTGTTTTTATTGATTGAAGTAGTAAACGAGCATGCAGTCCACCTGATAGTAAGTGGTCACTGCCGCCCATGGATTCTGTAAGCAACTTCACATAAAACATGGGTTCTATCTGAAGTCTATCACAGATGCGTTGCTACTCCTGAGAACTATGATAGTCGTCTCATGTAAAAGTGTGCCGGCAATCACACCCTTCCATCGAATAGCAAGAAATGCTACACGCTGGAAATAGGTACGGTCGGGGAAGTACTAACTCCCCCGGTCGAACTACACTGGTTCTGCCACCTGCAAACATTGTAGCACTTTTGAATGTATGTTTGATCTTCAAGCAGAGAATTATGCGTACAAAATACAACATAAATTGCTCAATCGAACTCTAATTCTGCTTGCAATATTTGATCTATTTCACAAATTTACAAACATAAAAAGTTAATAAAAACTCGAAAATATCCTAACGATGATGCCAGGATAAAGAATTTTTGAATTGTATATAACGGGACTCTTAATTAAACTAAATACAGTCACGGAGTATGAGCTAATTTTGTCAAAAATATCATGGGATTTCACTTAAAATTCTAAAAGCTTTTGTTTTGGGTTACTTTATGCTGTCATATGATGTGTGTTTTATTTTGGATAAACCCTCCAGCGATTCCTGAGAAAAGGGTTCTGGCTGACAGACAGACTTTAAAAGGATTTTATTAAATAATTTAATGTAGAATATTTCGAGTCTAAATTTAAATCATGCCTTAAAGCGATTAGACCTTATATCGAAAACGTACATTGAGAAAGATCTTTTTTTTTGTTTTTGAGGGAAAAACCTTCTGTCTGTCATCACGACGGCGCCGCCGGGTTGTCAAAGATGTGTGAAGTCTACGATTTTTAACTAAAATTATTACGAAATTCATACGTAAAGGATATCCGTGATAAGGGGTTTTTAGATTTCTTCTTGCCGATATTTTGCCCCAGTTACATAGATCGTGGTCACAGTGAAGCAGCGCTGGCGGGAAGAAACCTTTGACAAATATTTTTATTTTTCTCGAAGCCTTCAAAAGGTACCTGACCCCGTGGGAGTGACTCAGGGTTATGTGGGATTCTTACCGCACTAAAACCCTCCGTTGGCCGTTCTCGGCACTAGTGGTTGAAAGAATTTAAAAACCGTTACGTATTAAAAAGTGTGTGAAGTCTGTTAACCTGCACTTGACTATCGTGGTGGACTATAGCAAGTCCCTCTGAGCAGTGATAGCCTCATGGTTGAAACTTGCCCTCTCGAACGGGAGGTCCAAGGTTCAAATCCCACCACTAAAAAAAATAAGTTCTCGGAGGTGTGTGAAGTCCACCAATTCGCTCTAGGCCAGCGTGGTGGACTATGGCCTATAACTCTCATTCTGAGAGAAGACCCGTGCCCAGCTGTGGGACAATAATGGGTTGACGACGAATTGGTAGACATAGATTATATTTAGCTTATGCCCTTTTTACGCTGGGACAAAACCTGTGCCCAGCTGTGGGACAATAATAAACGATGTGCTTACTTAAAATTACATTCAATCAAAGTGAAGAAGTGCTAGGATTGTGTGCGTGAGTCGCATATGTCCGTCCGTATATAAATGGACCCCTCATGTATCTTCATTACGATCGAAACAAATGTTCTATAATGCGTTAGGGTGTTAGTGGCTCCATGTTTCTTTCTCACGCAGAGACCAGAAGTTTACTAATCACACTTTAATAAAAATGGAAGTGTGAAGTGTCTGTCCACTTATTTTTGCAAAACTATGGAGCATAGTATTTTGAGAATCAATGGAAAATAGTATTCAATGTCTGAAATTATTAATTGCATGTTCGTTCGATTGCAAGTTTGTTTAGCATAGATGGCATCAAAATCCTTACACCTGAACTCCAGAACTATTTCAGTCTAGAAATGTGACGGTGGTTTTTCCTAAGTTGGACTATATTGGTTGTAATACCTCTTCTTTTTCTTGAGGGGGAAATCTTCAAAAGTTACCCGACGCCGTGGGAGCGACGCAGGGTTATGTGGGATTTTAACCACATTAAAACCCCCCGGTGGCCGTCCTCGGCGCTACAAAGAGGACTCTGTCATCTCCAAAGGAATGCAACTTGAATCCTCTGAGCGCGTTGCCCCATCGGGCTTCTCCCAATTGAGACGCTGGGCCCACCGCTCCGTCTAGTCTTTACGACGGTGTGCGACCATTCATACCTACGTCCTTCCCGGGATCGCCTAGCTGGCCGGTTCAAGTTCCCACTCTAGCCGTCCGCGACCCCGGAGCCCCTTTTAGTCGCTTCTTACGACAGGCAGGGGATACCGTAGCCCTATTCTGATCCCGGAACAAAATATTAAATATTTTGCTCCCTAATCTAATAGAACCAAGAGAACATAGACAAACATAGAGTAACATAGAAAATACAGGTTTGCAAATCACAACCAGACTTCGTAATTATTTATTTATATAGATATCGTAATTTGCAAATTAGTAAACATGTGACGTGTGTAACGGTTCTCAGAATCACCAATGCCACAATAAAAGTTTCATTTGAATATTAACCTACATTAAGCCAGAGATGGGTATAACCGAAGATCTTGTACTTGTAATATTAGTCACAGGAATATATAAAAAAGGTCGTATTCTAATATTTTAAAGGTGGTGGTCTCCAATCCACCAATTCGCACTTGGCCGGCGCGGTGAACTATGGCCTATAACTCTCTCATTCTGAGAGAAGACCCTTAGCTACCAGTGGGACAATAATGGGTTGTACCCAAAGGTAGAACGATGTTTTGACTGAGGAGGTACCAATGCCACACCTATTTCTAGTGTAAAGCAGTTCTTGCGTTTCGGTGGAAGCGTGTGGTTGCCAGTTCACTTTTATAAGAGGCGACTATCATAGTTTTATCTGATTGTAGCAGCAAATGAGCATGTAGTCCACCTAAGTGGTCACTGCCTCCCATGGACATTTGTAAACAACTTCATACAGAGTATGGGTTCTATCTGAAGCCAATCACAGATGCGTAGCTACTCCCGAGGACTATGATGGTTGTCTCGTATAAAAATGTGCCAGCAAACACACCCTCCCCACGAAAGGCAAGAAATGCTACACGCTAGAAATAGGTGTGTCGGTGGTACTTCCCCGGTCGAACTACACTGATTCTCATTACCGTAAAATGCATGACGAAGCAAATAAAGCTATGAAAATAAACTAGTTGTCTTATGTGACAAAAATGAACCTAAACTATATCAAATTTATTAGTTTTAGCAATCCTTTTTTTATCGAGGGGGAAACCTTCAAAAGGTGCCCAACGCCGAGTTATGTGGGATTTTTACCTCACTAAACCCCCCCCCCCCCCGGTGGTCGTTATGAAGAGGAGTCCGGGAGCTCGAAACGACCTCATCCGGAGTCCTTCGAGCGCAATGCCCCTTTTGGCCCCTTCCCGGTGACCGATTCATGCTCACCGCGCCTCCCGGTGTTTACGACGGCATGCAGCCATTCATGCCATCGTCCTCTTCGGGGTCACTTGGCTAGACGGTCCGAGCTCCCACTCTTACCTCCCGCAACGCTAGAAACCCCTTTTAGTCGCCTCTTACGACAGGCAGAGAATACCGTAGCCACATTTTGGTCCCGGAACTACAGGGATAAGCTTTAGCAATCCTATTACCATTAACTTGCAGTCTGCCTTATCTCTTTGCACTCTAGGAGGATTTCAGACACGGAAAAGTAATAGGTTTAAAATGAATGCTTCACTCATATCTTTAGTATTAAAAGTTAATAAAAATATATTGCAAGATAGACAAACCCTTAAATTATAGTGTTAACCTTTATTTAAAAAAAATCATTTCGATTGCATAATTAAAACTACACTTTTGCTGTAAAAAGTTACAATATATCAAAAATAAACATAGTAATAAAATATTTTTTTTCGTTACAATCTGTTTTAATCCGCGACTATATATATCTTTTACCGAAAATCAACAGTCAAAGCGAACCTGTTCGTTAGATTTAAGAAAACATGAGAAATATACATAATAAACATCTTTTGGTAAAATTTATTTTATAGTTACGAAATATAAACAACATAAGATTTATTGCGACTTACAACACTAGTGACGTCTACGGGTCACAACTAGTCAAATAAACAACCAATAAAAACCGGGTAAATGCGAGTCGGGCTCGCGCAGTAAGGGTTCCGTGCCATTATCTTGAAAAAGCGACAAAAAATCAAGTTTGTTGAATGAGCGCACTCCATAAATATTTATTTTATTCCGTTTTATTTGTCGTTATAGCGGCGATAGAGATACATAATCTGTCAAATTCCAAATGTCTAGTTCATGAGATACAGGTAACCGACAAACGGACAGACGGATAGCGGAGTCTTAGTAATACACCTATTTCTATCGCGAAGTATTTCTTGCGTTTCAATGGTAGGGTGTGGTTGCCGGCACACTTTCACATGAGGCGACCATCATAGTCCTCGGGAGTGGCAACGCATCCGTTATTGATGTCAGATAGAACCCATGTTCTGTATGAAGTTGATTACAGATGTCCATGAGCGGCAGTGACTACTTACCATCAGGTGGACTGCATGCTCGTTTGCTACTTCAGTCAAATAAAAAAAAATAAGGTTTTTATCCTTGGTCACGGAACTTTAAAAGCACACTCATGTATTATCTCCTCACAATAATTCACTTGAAGCGTCGCCAAGAAACAACACGTTGAATTTGTCACAGTTTTTAACGCTACAAGTCTCTTAACACCCGAATTCAGTATCGTTGAAATGTATCTTTAAAACATCCAATGAATTTTCGAAACTTTTTTACATTGTATGATTTTAGACTAATATTATCGCGGAATTGACACATTTTAATACTTAACGGGTACTCACGATATGCGGTTTTTGAATCCTTTTCGAATTCTTTTTGCCGATATTTCGACCCAGTTGCATGGATCGTGGTCACGGCGAAACTGCGGTGGCGGGGAGAAGCCGTTGACAAGCACTAGTGATAGATTAAACTTTTTTACATGTTAGTAGCAAACGAACATGCAGTCCATCTGATGAAAAGTGCCGTCCTTAACTACCTTATTACGAATTTAACACATTTCCATAAACTACTACTTTGTGGTAGAACCAGTGTAAATCGACCGGGGAAGTACCACCGCCACACCTATTTCTAGCGTGAAGCATTTCTTGCGTTTCGATGGAAGAGTGTGGTTGCCGGCACACTTTTATATGAGGCGACCATCATATTCCCCGGGAGTAGTAACGCATCTATGATTGACTTCAAATAGAACCCATGTTCTGTATGAAGTTGCTTACATATGTCCATGCACATGCGGCTTACATATGCGGCAGTGACCACTAACCGTTAGGTGGTACGCATACTTGTGTGCTATTCCAATCTAATAAAAAAATGATAATCAATTTCAGATATTCTAAAGATAGAATAACCTCCTGCTTTTTGAAGCCTTTAAAAAAGAGTTATTACAATAAAATCCATAAAGTATGTCCCTTCGTTAAAATAACAATGAAGAAAGGCAAATTTGCAAGTCTAAAACTCGCTGGCATCCTGTAGATAAGAAAAAACAATGTTAGGCAAGTTACTTAACGAACTTTGCAAATTATTCTTCAATAGGTTTAGTTTCGAACACTTTTTGACTGAGTTAAGAACAGGCAAACTTGCTTTGAGTCCGGCTAGTTAAATCTTTTCTCACTACAAAGCTTTTAAACTGATCAGATTTATAGCTCGCAAAGGGTAGGAGGAGGAAGGAGTAGTTTTAAAAATGGTATTTTGAAGAATTACATACAAGTACTATTAATTTGATTGCGTCAAAGACTAATTCTTTGATTTTCTTTTGCTTCTTCTGTATTTATTGACTCAAATAGTAACTGTATCTTCTTCTTTCTTTTTTATTAAAATGCATGTTTGTCTGTTTGTCCTCTATAGAAACTAAACTATTCATTAGATTATGTTGTTATTTATGAGCTCGCGAAGGTTTCTGGTGTTTTTTTTTGTGATGGCATAGCAACGCGCGCAGGTACAGCCAGTGTGTTATGTAGGAACTTTAATATTAAACGTCCAATCCTGGTCACATACAGCCAAGTTATTTTTGTGTATTAGCAGTGTCCCTAGCGAAGAGTAGGTACCGGGACTGTCGACTTTTAACTGAAATCATGTAGACTTTTATGTTCTCTTGGTATTGTAAACCTACTTCAAAAAGAGGACAGTTATATTTTTTAATGTACTTATATATTTAATGTAGGTTCGCCGATTTCCTTGCCAACTGTGGACAAATTTCAATTTTTATCACTTAACATAACTTTTTCTCAATTAATCGTTAAGTCATTGTTGCTTCGCTACTGGGCACAGTTCTTCTCTTAGTGAATTGGTAAACTATACAACTTAGAAAACTTTTTAAGAAATCTCAAGTGTTTATTTAGGGGTTTCTTAGCGATATTTTACTTCACTATAATGTCATGATGATTCAATTTGAATAAGCATTATTAAAAAAAAATAATGTCGCGTGGCTGGGATTGGACCCAAATCGATTGAGAGGTAGAGTTTCAAGCAGTAGATTATATTTATTCTCTTTCAGTTAAAATAAAAAAATCCGATATTACTATGAAACGTGTGGTCACTCGCCGGATGACCACCAATGGCCTGCAGCGTCATAAATCGTGTCAATTGGAAGCAAAATTACCATTACGCTGTTGACTGATTTATGGAGCAGCTAGTGAGCTGATAAGAGTGCATTTGTTGTTTATGAGCTGGAAAATAGGGGAATGGAAATTAATTACCAAATGGTTCCTATAAATAACATAGTGTTGTTAGTTTTTATTGAAAACTTGGCAACACGCTGCCGCGTTTTAATCTGACTGTGTCAGACAGAAGGTTATATTTTTCGAGCGTATGTATGTTTGTAGCGATGTATGTCCATTTCTACGGCATGTACTACGGCCCAAATGGCTTAAAGGAGTGTAACATTTAACATATCATTTGAATCGACTCAGTTTGCAGTTTCATACGCTATAAGGAAGCGGAAGGGATTATGTTTATTATCACAACAACATGGGTATCCAATGAAGCTTGTAAATAGATCACTACTTAGATATATACATTCGAACATTTTTATAATATTTTTTATTTAGGAAAATATCACCGTTTCTTGTTTTGCTTATGTTAACCGATTTCACCGTCGACTATATACCGATTTCAGTATTTTATCACAAAAAATACTTTCTTTCGGTTATGCACAAGAATAGTTCCGATATTACTATTTAAACGTGTGGTCCCTCGCCGGATGACCACCAATGGCCTGCAGCGTCATAAATCGTGTCAATTGGAAGCAAAATTACCATTACGTTGTTGACTGATTTATGGAGCAGCTAGTGAGCTGATAAGAGTGCATTTGTTGTTTATGAGCTGGAAAATAGGGGGCTGGAAATTAATTACCAAATGGTTCCCGTAAATAACATAGTGTTGCCAGTTTTTGTTGAGAACTTGGCAAAATACTGATGCGTTTTAATCTGACTGTGTCAGACGGAGGGTAATATTTTTCGAGCGTATGTAACTTTTTTATCGATGTATGTCCATTTCTTCGGCATGGACTACGGCCCAAATGGCTTAAAGGAGTGTAACATATGACATATCATTTGAATCGACACAGTTTGCAGTTTCATACGCTATAAGGAAGCGGAAGGGATTATGTTTATTATCACAACAACAGGGGTATCCAATGAAGCTTGTAAATATATCACTATTTAAATATATATATTCGAATATTTTTATAATATTTTTTATTTAGGAAAATAACAACGTTTTTTGTTTTGCTTATGTTAACCGATTTCACCGTCGACTATATACCGATTTCAATATTTTATCACAAAAAATACTTTCTTTCGATTATGCACAAGAATAGTTTCGATATTACTATTTAAACGTGTGGTCCCTCGCCGGATGACCACCAATGGCCTGCAGCGTCATAAATCGTGCCAATTGGAAGCAAAATTACCATTAAGCTGTTGACTGATTTATTGAGCAGCTAGTGAGCTGATAAGAGTGCATTTGTTGTTTATGAGCTGGATAATAGGGGAGCTGGAAATTAATTACCAAATGGTTCCCGTAAACAACATAGCGTTGTCAGTTTTTGTTGAGAACTTGGCAACATGCTGACGCGTTTTGAGCTGACTGCTTCAGAGGGGGGGTAATGTTTTCAAGCGTACGTATGTATGTTTGTATGACGATTTATTTGCACGCGTAATAGGGCAAATGGCTTGACGTATTGTAACATATGAAATATCATTGGGTTCCTCACAGTTTGCAGAGTAGGATAGGCAGTGTGGCATACATAATTTATAAATATAAAATATCTATATATTACAGCAAAAACTTGTGAAGCATTTTTAAGTAATATGCCGCGGACGGATTAGTATAAAATTTTGCACGGTTATAGCGGACGTAGAGAAGGAGTGCAGAATGTTAATGTTTTTTTCAAATATTGCTTACAACATACATAAAATCAACTAAAACACCTTACACAAACTACCGTGCCTTTGTCACAAACACATAAATAATAAACGAAATAGATCATTCAATGTCTTACAACGATGTAATGTCTTATGAAAACACAACGTCAGAAATGTCAGTGTCCTTGTCAAAATACCCGCTATTGCTTTTAAATGCGGTTAAGCTTATTAAAACTCTTTTTATCGGGTGCGTTCAATATTACTTGAAAATTATTACATTTTATTTGAATTTAAGAAATATTCGTACTACTTTGGACAATATGAAGTTTAGTTTTTTAATTTAAATCACGGCCGAATTTCGACCAATGTGACGGGTGCCTAGTATATATAAAAGATCAAAGTATAAGCGAGAGGAGTAGGGACTATTTTTAACTTGCTCATTGCTCGATAAACATCACCCTCCTCCTGATGAAGTCGGATAAAAACCAAGTCAAAATGCGACAAGAATGTAGGCTCAGAAAAACTAAACAGTAAAAGGTTAATCAAACAGCGTTTTCCTGACGACAATAAAACGGGTATTTAAACGTGCGAGGTTACCGATAAGCCACTTGGATCTCACATTACGCCTTTACGATACCCATAAAATGCGTGGATGCAATTGCTTTTATCATTGTTTTAATGGCAACTAAGTCCAGCTCATGGTCGGACCTTAGGACCACTTACGTAATGTTATCCTGTTTCTAATTCGTATAAAACAATATTAATATCAATAAATAATTAACTTTAAAAGATCAATTCTCCTTACCACTCGTAGTATTGTACAACACTTATCTTAGTAACATTTTCATACAACCAAATAATTAAATGTAAATAAACGATTAACATCGTCATCTTCAACGTGAAATATATAATAAAATTGTGGTTAACGGTGCTGGTTTCACATCTACCTATACGTTGTAAATCATATCTGTATCCTATCTTCTATGTGTAACTGTTTGTTAACCTAAATAAATGAAAAAAAAATAAGCAATTTATAGTAACATTAATATTATAGCAAGTAATATTCATAAATTCTGTATCCAAACTAAAGAATCGACAGTTTAAAAATCGATCGATTGGCTTCAATTTCGGTTTTTATGCAGTCCGTTTTTTCTGTTTTTGTAATGATTTATTTAGTTTTAGGTTTTTTTATAAGAATAATTTGTTTAATTTAATTATTTTTTCAATGATGAAATAAAACGTCCGTTACTACTATTCTACTCAGGTCTTGGGACCATACTTAAAAAAAATTGTAGTCTATTCTACTTCGTCATATATCTCTCGTCAACCCATTATTGTCCCACTGCTGGGCACGGGTCTTCTCTCAGAATGAGAGAGTTTACGCCATAGTCCACCGCGCTGGATAAGTGCGAATTGACGGACTTCACACACCTCCGAGGTTTTCTCACGATGTTTTCCTTCACCAAAAAGCAGTGATAATTAATTTATAATACGCACATAAATCAGTCGTGCATGCCTGGGTTTGAACCTCAGACCTCCCGATCGAGAGGGCAAGTTTCAACCATTAGGCTATCACTGCTCTGTCTGACTGCGTCATATATGTTGTCCGTTAATTCGGCAGGGTATGAAAAGAGTAGAACGTTAAATAAAATGGTACATAGACATACGTAGGTACGTACACACAAATATAGATACGCTATATATTCTATACGCTAGAATAACGTTCACCCTCTTTCCAAAGCTTTCAGGTAAAAATATCACGACAAAGGTATTTTTTGGGAAATATGACATTTACAAGATTTTGGCTTTAATTTCACGGTAAAGTTTTAGCCGCAGGTAAGGTTTTCTTGATATTACGATACGTAGAATTTCTTTCTGACAATTTGTGGTCTGGCATAAAATGAAAAATTCGCGTATCTATACATTGCGTTTATTTGCAAGTAATAATAGATTTTTCGTATTTGTTGAAGTTATACTTCTTTTTGCGCGTTAGGGGAAAACATATGTTGCACTCGTACACCATCACGACCGTCACGTTGGCTGGACGGTCCGAGCTCCCACTCTTACCGCCCGCAACCCCAGAAGCCCCTTTTAGTCGCCTCTTACGACACGCAGAGGATACCGTAGCCCAATTCTGGTCCCGGAACTACAGGGACACAAGTGAACAACCTTTTTTTTTTGTTTTCGAGGGGGAAACCTTCCAAAGGTACCCGACGCCGTGGGAGCGACGCAGGGTTATGTGGGATTTTTACCGCACTAAAACCCCCCCGGTGGCCGTCCTCGGCGCTGAAAAGGAGGACTCCGGGATCTCGAAACGACATCAACCGGAATCCTCCGAGCGCGCTGTCTCATCGGGCTCCTCCCAGATGGGCGGTTGGGCCCACCGCTCCGTCTAGTCTTTACGACGGTATGCGACCACACATACCGCCGTCCTTCCCGGTATTGCCTGACCGAACGGTTTGAACTCCCAGTCTAGCCGTCTGCAACCCCAGAAGCCCCTTTTAGTCGCCTATTACGACACGCAGAGGATACCGTAGCCCAATTCTGGTCCCGGAACTACAGGGACACAAGTGAATAACCTAGTATTATCATTCATTTTTGTACCTTATATCATCAGCTGTTCCAGTATAAATGCTTAAATTATTTCCGATTGACGGCTGCTAGTTTACCAGCTGTTTTCATCAGCTCATAGAAATTTCAATTCGCATATATTTAACAAGTCTATAAGTCTGTCAATGGGTAAGGTGCAATGAAGAGAGCTATGCTGATTGACCCGATCAAACGAAAATAGCGCTTGTTCCAATATAAATTCTTTTTGTGGTTGTAGATAAATCTGTGATCTATAAAAAACGAACAACCCAATATCTATACATAATGTTTTGTTTGTTTTAAAGGGTTCCGTACGCAAAAGGCAAAAACGAAACCTTATTACTAAGAGTCCGCTGTCCGTCTGTCTGTCTGTCACCAGGATGTATCGCGTGAACCGTGATAATTAGACAGTTGAAATACTATTTTATATTTGTTGCCGTTATAACAACAAATACTAAATAAACTAGGCGACCATCATAGTCTTCGGGAGTAGCAACGCATCTGTGATTGACTTCAGACATGTTCTGTATGAAGTTGATTACAGATGTCCATGGGCCACTTACCATCAGCGGGACTTCATGCTCGTTTGCAACTTCAGTCTTAATAAAAAAAAAACTAGTAGAAATAATTAACGGGGCTCCCATACTACTAAAAATATTTTCAGTCGTATTTAAAAGGTATGGAACCCTTAGTTGCGTTAGTTCGACTTGCACTTAGCCGATTTTATTACATAGAAATAGCAAATGAACACGTAGCTTACCTAGTAAGTGGCCTGTGATATCCATGAACATCGGCAAACAAATCCAAGTCGATTCCGATTCAAAAGTTTTGACGACCTGCGTGACGGAGCGGGTACCATACCGGTTTGACGCGCAATGGGTTCGGGTTTAATTCCTGGCCAGAAAGGTATCTGAATGATGAGTTTAGATTCATGTTCTAGGCCTGGGTGTTTGTGTATTCGTCTTGTGTGTGTATCCATGGTACCCAAGACACAGGAGAAAATCACAATGTGGGGCTATGAGTGTAGAAAGCTTGTAGAAAGCGTTATTATTTTATAGTTGTTGTTATTTAAAGAATAGTCATTTTGGAAGTAGTTGGACCGATTTCGACGAGTACCTACTTTCTGAAAAATTGATTGAAAAATGACCGTTAGATAAAATGACTGTCAAAAATTAATTGTTTAATTAAAAATTGGTAAATGAAAAGTTGAAATACTATGTTTATATTATTATTGTTTTATTATAAGGCCAAGTTTTGTACATAAACAGCGACACTTCAAAAAATATATATAAGACGAGAATGCTATGAATGATATGAATATGATGCTATGAAAATTACAGAATCAATAAATCTATAATTACATAATATTACTGAAAATAATAATAATAATTGTTATATTAATATGTAAAGCAAAAACTTGTGGTGTATTTTTAAGTAATATCTCGCGGACGGATTAGTATTAAACTTTGCACGGTTATAGTGGACGTAGAGAAGGAGTGCAGAATATTGATATTTCTTTCATATAATGCATATATCATACATAAAATCAACTAAAAACACATTACACGCACTACCGTGCATTTGTCGCAAACACATAAATAATAAACGAAATAGAACATTCAATGTCTTACTATGAAAACACATAACGTCAGAAATGTCAGTGTCTTTGTCAAATACCCGCTATTGTTTTTAAATGAGGCTTAGCTAATTAAACCTCTCTTTATATTTAACGGGTGCTTGTAATCTATAAAATGAATACAATTTATTAATTGAGAAATATTCGTGCTACTTTGGATAATATGAACTTTAGTTTTTTAAGTTAAATTACGGTCGAATTTCGACCGTTGCGACGGGTGACTAGTTGTAATAAATTGAACAGTAGAATACTAATAAACTATTATTTCTAAGGGTTACTATAAAGTTTGCTAAACTACTAAATATTTAATCGAAAACTGCAGACAATACTCAGCAAGCCATATCTTTATAGACGTTATAAATAATGCAACCATAAAGTCCCCTAGACTTCAGCCCTTGTTACTAAATTGAAGGAACTAAATTGAATAACGCTCATTTTATCTATTTATAGCTTTAGTTCATAGGACAGCTTTACTTTTACTGTTTTATAACTTTAACAATATATTTAATAATAGAGAAGATAGCCTTTAGCGGAAGTGTTTGTTTTTTTAAAGTTTGGTATGTTTTTAAATCCGCTAATCTCTGGAAGTACCAGTCCGATGAATAAATCTTCTTGTATACTAGCTGTCCCGACAAACGTTGTTTTGCCATATAAAAAATAAAAAAAAATGTCAAGGGTGGACAACCCTTAAGGGGTATGAAAAATAGATGTTGGCCGATTCTCAGGCCTACTGAATAAGCATATAAAATTTGGTAAAAATCGGTCAAGCCGTTTCGGAGGAGTATGGCAACAAAAACTGTGATACGAGAATTTTATATATTAGATAGTATATTCATATTATGAAAGTTCATTTATCGAGGAAGGTTTAAGGCTTAAGGCTATAATTTATTAAAATCGGATTACTGGAAAGAGAGATTCACGCACGCAATTTCGATTTGGCCTCACTATAACACCTAAAAAAAACCCTTTCTACACTCCTTTCAGAATTTTCTCCTGTGTCGTGGTGCAATGGACACACACAAAGACGAACACAAACACCCAGACCCAGAACAAGAATCTAAACTCATAATTCAGATACCTGTCTGGCCGGGAATTAAACCCGGGACCCACTGCGTGGCAGACCGGTATCGTAACCGCTGCGCCAAGTTATGAACAACCAATAACATTTCAATGTCTTAAAAGCTAGTATGAGTCCTATTTCTAACTGATTCGATTTTCGTCTGAATCTACACTGCAAGTATAATGAAGTTTTTGAGATGAAAACTTTTTAGGGGCAAAGGACGGTTTTTGGTAGAGGGAATACTTACGGTATATGATTTTAGACTAATATTATCGCGGAATTGACACATTTTAATATTTAACGGGTACTCTCGATATGCGGTTTTTGAATCCTTTTCGAATTATTTTTGCCGATATTTCGACCCAGTTGCATGGATCGTGGTCAAGGCGAAACTGCGGTGGCGGGGAGAAACCGTTGACAAGCACTAGTGATAGATTAACCTATCTACCCTAAGTCTAGTTCGTTTTTCTTTTTTAGGTTCCATATCACGACACACAGCACTAACTGTATCCTTACGCACGGAACTTTCAACTCTGTGATTGACATAAACTAACAACTGGTGGAGCAGTGATAGCCTAATGGTTAAAACTTGCCCTCTCGATCGGGAGGTCCGAGGTTCAAACCCAGGCACGCACCACTGATTTATGTGCGTATTATACTTTAATTATCACTGCTTTTCGGTGAAGGAAAACATCGTGAGGAAACCTACACACCCGAGAGTTCTTTAAAAAAAAAAAAAAGTTCTCGGAGGTGTGTGAAGTCCACCAATTCGCACTTGGCCAGCGCGGTGGACTATGGCCTAAGCTCTCTCATTCCGAGAGAAGACCCGTGCGCAGCAGTGGGACAGTAATGGGTTGACGACGAACCACTGGAATACTTACGTGTTGGCGTCACCGACATACTGTGAAGCAGTCATAAGAATGCGATATCAATTCGTGAGTATGCACTGTTCAGAAGATTTAGTGTATAATATCGAATAATTGTATTCAATAATTGTATCGATTCTAATATATTTTTCTATAAAAATATATTGTGTCGTTATCTATTATTCTTATTATCATGCTGATTGAAGTAGCAAAGGGATATGTAATCAATCCGATGGTAAGTAACTAGTGTCATGGTAACTGGATGATTTTTTTTAATACTGAAGGTCTAAAATTGTTAACAATTATACCTTATAAGAACGCTTGGTTACTTGAATTGGATTGATTGACTTAATACAAACGTTTATTTAGGTATAGCCCTTATATTTAGGTATTACATGCCCTTATAAATTGCATAGCTGTAGAGTTTATGTAACTTTCAGTTTCGCTTCACAGGAGTTTATAAATAGATTCGAGAAATGCAATTTCATAGACAAATAAATATGGTCGCTTGAAAGAGGCGAATTGTAGGAACGTTTAAGGTATACAGTTTTGTGAGAATTGCAACACTGTATTTTGTAATTTGATATATTGAAATATTTTTAACAATATACGTAACATATACAACGTCTATGGGATTCCCTAATCTTCGTTATTTCATCTTTTCTTTCCTTAGATAAGAGTCGAAATATTTTATTTCATGCGCTAATAAATCCTCAAAAATCATTTTTCTAGAAGTTATTTCGTTTCGATTGAGCTATCGTACACATTTTAAGCAGTTTTTTTTTTATTTAACACGTTTTCTAACTTACTGACTAGACTAATTATAGCAAAGGCAATGAATGGAATTACATACAATGATGATGACATTATTAATGATAATTGATGACATTATTTTGAAGGAATAGTGCAATTTATGATCCATTGATAATAATTTAATTACTTATTATTATTATTGCTTTATGAAATTTAATTAGAATCATTAATTGGAAAATTAGGTGCACTAACGAATTGGGTTTACCTGTGATGTTAGTTTTAAGCCTATGTATTATATATATGTAATATCTGAATAAAACTAAAAACCGTTCTCAATATAATTAATATTCGCTACTTATAGCTGTTTATTTTGTAGTTTTTCGACTCTCTAAGATAAGAAACGGAAGCAGCAACTGAAATTGAATGTGTCGAAACGAGTACCTACCTACGTTTGTCAATCATTTGCATCTGAATACTACTGAATACTGCTTCCGAAATCGATACATAAAACCGCTTCTGATATCGATATAAGTAACCGTAACTGTTATCGAAAGTTGAAAATTATGATATCAAATAGTGAAGTCTGTTAAGGCATTGAAATCCGAGCTAATGACCAGATGCGATATATCATATAAAAATCATAAAGAGATAATGTTTATATTCTAAAGTTGTTCCGAAAAACTACTGGAACGATTCCAATAATATTTCACTGTTAGAAAGTCATATTATTTCAAATGATGCAGGTTCTATTTTGTTTATTAATTCTGATGAAATAATGGAACGTTGGTCTCGATGTCACGTCTAAATATCTTTGTTAGTTTATAAAAAAAAAAAATGTGTGCGTGTACTAGCGTACATTCGTAAGAAGTGAAACTTCTTTATGACGTTATTTTTCAAAAAATAATTTACTATATGCAACTTTACAGAATTTGGTTAAATAAAGTTAAATTAGATAAAGTTTAATAAAAGGCTTTTATTAAACTTTATCTAATAATCTAATCTATAATAATCTATCTAATATCACGCGTGGTAGGGATAAGAAAAAGATGGCGCGTAACGAAAAAATGTTTCACTAAATTTTTTTCCAACCCCGATAAAGAAGTTTCACTTCAAAAATCCTTACGCCTCAACCAGAAAACTTTGTTAAATTACCAAAATTTGCAGCGATTGTTTAGTTATTAGGTTATAGTTTAAGATGCACTTGGAATAAGTATACATATGTATGTAGTGTTTTAATTGAATCCTTACCATCTATCAGAAACGTCAAATAAGTTTTATTTGAAGCCTCTGACAACAAGAGCTGGCAACCATATCTTTCCACCGGAAGGCAATAACCGATTCACGTTAGTAGCTAGTGGTAGCTTAGTTTGACCGGAGAGGTACCACCGCCACACCTATTTTAGCGTGAAGCAATTCTTGCGTTTCGGTGGAAGGTTGTGGTTGCCGGCACATTTTTAAATGAGGCGACCATCGTAGTCCTTGTGATTAACAACGTTACTATGATTGACTGCAGGTAGAACGCATCTTCTATATGATTTTGCTTACAGATGAGCATGGGCGGCAGCGACCACTTATAATCTGGCGGACTGCATGCTCAAAAAAAAATCTTCTGATTAGAATTGGTTATACACGTCGAAAGTTTTTTTTTTTATATTCGTTTCGTGTTTAACAACCACAACGAAATTTCCTTGTATACATGTAAAAACCGTTATTTTTATTTATTTTAGTCCTTTAAAGTTTTGCTGAGCAAACTTCACCGTGTTCGAACGCAAAAATGAATTATGGCGTCTACTACCCGTCTTTGACGTCATCGTTTTAATTTAGAGACAACTTTGCAGACACGAAGTTTCTGCAGCAAATAAATAGTGTTGTTGTTATAAAGAAATCAAGTTGCACGAGTAAACAAGATATAAAATAATTCAAATAAGTGAAATTGTGTCTATCTGACCTTTTTATGCCTTATTAAGCGTTTTTGAAGGTGGTAGAACCAGTGTAGTTCGACCGAGGAAGTACCACCGCTACACCTATTTCTAGCGTGTCGCATTTCTTGCGTTTCGATGAAAGGATGTGGTTGCCGGCACACTATTATATGAGGCGACCATCATAGTCCTCGGAGTAGCAACGCATCTGTGATTGACTTCAGATAGAACCCATGTTCTGTATGAAGTTGATTACAGATATCGATGAGCGGCAGTGACCACTATCAGGTGGACTGCATGCTCGTTTGCTACTTCAGCAGATGAAAAACACTGATAAGCTCTTTAAGCGTTCTTTATTTTTGGTGTAAAAACACTTTTACATATGTTATTCATTTTATACACTTCTTCCTAAGTAACAACGTACGTAAAATAAAAGAAAATACTCGTATGTCTACTATGTCTACAAATCTGTATATCCAAACGTATAAGAATAATAAATGTTTGCCGTCTCTATGTTTGAAAAAAAGGTCGACTAAAAGACTGCTTAATAAATAAAATAGACATCTACATTCTTTACCTTTTACGTTATTCTTTTATATATACATATAGTTATAAAATAAGTTATTTAATATATTCATATTGTTATTTGAAAATTAATAAAATTATCAACAATTACACATCTATAATTGTTTAATTTTTGTTCGTTTGTTTGTCGGCAGGTTTAATGTAGCATCAAATCGAAAATATTGAATTAAATTCAAAACATCTACAATTATTATTTATAGCCCGTATCCTGAGCTAACAATAAATATTTATTCAATCTATTTGCCATCAACTCTATCAAAAGTAATTACAATCGAAAATTATATTACGTTTATTAGGCGCGGGTGTAACCGGGACACATAGCTAGTGAGATATAAATCTGGATACAAGTAATGCTTATTAAATGTTTACATTTTGTCTGGTCCGACTGTTTGTTTCGTAAAAGGTCAATTCGGTTTGGGGTTGCCGTGGCGGTAAAATATGTCAATATTGGTCCAACGGGGTCGGTAAATCGGATCAGAAAAACATAGGCTATAGCCAACTGTCTGGTTGATGTCTTTTTGGTTTAGTTTTGTGATAACTCGCATCAACCCATTATTGGCCCACTGCTGGGCACGGGTCTTCTCCCAGAATGAGAGAGTTTAGGCCATAGTCCACCGCGCTGGCCAAGTGCGAATTGGTGGACTTCACACACCTCCGAGAACTTTTTTTTTTAAGAAATCTCGAAGTCCAGAAGAAGTCCACCAATTCGCACTTGGCCAGCGCGGTGGACTATGGCCTAAACTCTCTCATCCTGAGAGAAGACCCGTGCCCAGCAGTGGGACAATAATGGGTTGACGACATATAAATCATTGGTGCGTGCCTGGGTTTGAACCTCGGACCTCCCGATCGAGAGGGCAAGTTTCAACCATTAGGCTATCACTGCTTTGTGATAACTAGATGTGACTAAATGAAGATTTAAATGAAACTTCTCAAGGTGGTAGAACCAGTGTAGTTGGACCGGGGAAGTACCACCGCCCCACCTATTTCTAGCGCGCAGCATTTCTTGTGAAAGTGTGCCGGCAACCACACCCTTCTACCGAGAAGGGTGTGGTTGCCGGCACACTTTCACATGAGACGACCACCATAGTCCTCGGGAGTAGCAACGCATCTGTGATTTACTTCAGATGGAACCCATGTTCTGTATGTAGTTGATTACAGATGTCTATGGGCGGCAGTGGCCACTTACCATCAGGTGGACTGCATGCTCGTTTACTACTTCAGTCAGATAAAAAAAAACTTGAGGTATTACACGTATTTTAACAAAGTAATCTAAAATGTACATTTAAATGTAAATTTTGATAGACTTAATGGATTTTAATTATATAATATGCCAGAATATTGATTTAGAAATATAATAAGAGTTAATCTTTCATTTAGTAGCGATCACCCATCCGTCTGCCAACTGTGCCTGACGTTGCTTAACTTTTTAAGTCTAAAAACAAGCCAGTATAATGCTAGAATTAGACACAGTAACCAAGCTAAGCCTCGTTTATTCCGCTGTAAATGTTCGGTGATAATTTATTAGCGATGTGCTCTTTGTATAATACACCAATTGACATTCACTATATACAGCTGTTCGGTCTGTCTGTATATGTAGTAATAAAGATATTTGGCTCAGCAGTATAATAACATTTTGGCAAATTGTCACTACTAGTAGTCAGTCATCTAACTGCTGACCGCGTCCGAGGTTGCTCAACATATAACGAGAATTTGTTTTTTTTTGCTATTAGCGGTCACCCATCCAAGTGCCGACCGCATCCGAGGTTGCTTAATTTTATAGCTTCTACAGCCAAGCCAGAACTATGCCTAAGAAACATAATATAACAAGACTAGATTTTTTTCTACCAGCGCTCACCCATCCAACTGCCAACCGCGTCCGACGTTGCTTAACTCTTTAAGTCTAAAAACAAGTCGGTATTATGCCTGAATTAGACACAGTAACCAAGCTAAGCCTCGTTTATTCCACTGTAAATGTTCGGTGATAATTTATTAGCGATGTGGGCACTGGCGCGATCTTCTGCTTTAATTCTGCACTACGTTTTGCTCTTTGTATAATACACCAATTTACATTCACTATATACAACTGTTCGGTCTGTCTATTCGTGTCGGTTGTGACTTGAATAAGATATTCAATAGTATTTGATAAAAGCTCATAAAAAAGGTATGCGATTTTATATGCTAGGATTCTTTGCGCTATTGTAATCTTTTTTTATAAGAAAAAAGTCTAATTTCTTGGTAACTGGACAAATTTTGTCATGGATGTAAACAACTACATAAGAAAAAAATAACATCTAATAAATTAAAAAGCATTTTTCTTCAGAAATTCCAAAATAATTTGCAAATAACTATTTTGCGTGCTTCTAAGACAAGTTACAAGACTCGACTCTCTCTACTTTCTTCAAAATAAATAGAAAAAGTGCGTTTGGTATCAGTACATTATAATCCGTTGTTAGAATATTGCTTTCTTTCTTTCTTTCTTTCAACTTTAACATAAGCCTGTAATAAAATATAATAATATGTAGGTAGTTGCCGTTTAAACGGAAAAAATCAGAATAAACCAAATTTTCTTAGTAGTAACCTGAGAAAATGTACTAATTAATACTTCAAGTGACTCGAGTTAGTTTGGCAGCTTACTAGCCAAATTACTAAATTCAGACGAAGCCAGGTCAAGAGGCTAGTGTTAATTAAGCAAAGTTGAACGGCACAAGGATCGAGTCGCCCATAACAGTTGTAGCCACGTGTCGTATTGTCTCAGAGAAGCGAGAAGATACCCAAAGCAACTAAATATTAGTCATTATTAAATTAGTCATTATATTAATATTTAACAGATATTTACGATTTGCGGTTTTTCAATTTTTTTGCCGATATTTATACACAGTCACATGAATATTATCATATAATAGTTTATTAGACGGATACGACATGATGTGTTATATGTACCATGAATAAGTATAAAGCGAGTATCACATGCTAGATATAAAGTTTCTCGACAAGGCTTGGAGTGAAACATGTATACATGCAACAAGGTATGTAAATGACGGATTTTATTATAGGTTTAGTTACTTGTGTAGTCATATTTGTATTTACAGCAGCCATGACACAGTTAAGCACATGAAGATAAAGACCTTTTTAAAGGCAATATCAACGTTTTTAGCTTTTTATATTCATAGCTAATGATTACTTAGTACCTTTTTATTATTTATAGCGAAAAAATACTATTTGGTACCTTGTTTTATCTGTATTCGTAGCCTGAAGAAACAACGGTAAACTACGTATACGTTTGTGTATCAATTCCAAGACACAGAATAAAATCCGAGCGTGGTAGCAAAGAGTGTAGAAAGCTTTATTAATTTATCATTAGTCACATAAATATAAATTTCGGTGATCACGTATACTCTTAATATCTCGCTATCGCTTACTCGCTCATGCTAGAACAGACGGCTTAGTTATAGACATGACGTAACATTTATACAATGGAGTTAAATGTTAGATAATATTAAATATCTCCAATTTAGATGAATTTTATGACTTTTATGTGTTATAGAAACGGATACAGTCATTTTACATATTACGGTCAACGACATGAATATTATTATAATGTTACTTTAGTTCACAGGCGATTCCTACGCGGATGTTCGTGTTTTATGGAATAAGGTGATGATAGAACTATTTCGTAAGAGTTCGAGACAAATATGTATATTACTAAGTGGTTTCAAGAAACATTTTATAAAAAAAGAAGTATACAAATTTGACGATCCGCGTGGCGTCTGACGCGCCATGGGTTCCGGGTTCGATTCCCGGCCAGACAGGTATCAGAATGAGTTTAGATTCATGTTCTGGGTCTGGGTGTTTGTGTTCTTGTATTGTGTGTGTCCATGGTACCCAGGACACAGAATAAATTTTCTAGAATGGGGTGTGTGTTCTCATAGTGTAGAAAGCGTGTTTTATTTTAACTTTATTCATTGTTACTATTTAACCCGAGCAAAAATAAAGGGATTGGTTAGATTAAAGTAATTGGCTAGTTTTTTATAATATGTTTCAGTAAAAACTTTACTTTTGATTTTATTAGACGAGTATTTGTAGAACTTAACATAAATAATTAAATTTGAATTTACATGACTATTATAAATTAAAATTTTGTTATAAATGATTTATATAGAGATAAATATGAATATTTAGGATAAATAACCAACACGATCGATTGCATTCAGTTTGGTCTGATTGTTTTTAAGCAGCGGAGTTTATTTTTGTTTTTATAACAATGTTAATTTTACGCTTTTTATGTTTCTGTAGCCAGCCCTCTTACTAGGAGTCCGCTGTCCGTCTGTCTACCTGTCTGTTATAGTGATGTAACGACTATTCGCATTCGCAAGAATTGTGCGAATGTTTTGGGGAAAAATTAAATTGAAGTGCTTTGCAAAAAAGTCGCCTTTATAAAAAAAACGTCGGTCAAATTATATCCTCCGGCACCCTATACCAAGATTTAAAATAAACCAACATTCGCATTAGCGAAAGTAGTTGGGAAATATTCGCATTCGCATTTGCATTCGAATGCGAATAACAACATTCGTTACATCACTAGTCTGTTACAAAACTTCATATTATGAACCGTGATAGCAGCTAGAGAAATGAAATACATAGATCGACTCTCGCAACGTACATCATCGAAACTACAAAAACGTGTTTTTCGTTTTATTGCCCTAAAAATAACATAATAGCGTACTGTTTATATAACTTAAAGAAAAAAAATTTTTTTTGACCAATATTTAGCCTAATTTCGAAATGAACATTATTGATTCTGCACTATTTAAGCACGGAATATAATCGAAAAATACAACTTCAAATCGTTCTCCTGGAAAGTAGTCAATTTGTAGATTCGATAGTGTACGTTGCGAGAGTCGAGATATCGAGAGGGAAATTTTTATTCCCATAAAAAAATGTGTTTTTTTTACTATTTTTATAAAGTAAGTACTAGTTGACCCGGTGAACTTCGTTACGCCTAAAACACAAAATTCTAAAATTATCAGTGTTTCTCTACTTTACATGAATTATACCTAAAAACCTTCCTCTTGAATCACTCTATCTACTAAAAAAACTGCAATAAAATCCGTAACGTAGTTTTAAAGATCTAAGTATACATAAGGATAGACGCGAAGCGACTTTCTTTAATAGTATGTAGCGATGGTTCGCAAGTTCGACTCGCACGTGACTATTAAGATATAGGTGTTGTTGTATATTACCTTTCTCCTGGCGCCATAAGCAAAAATATACGACCAATTGAACACCTCTCCTTTGGGAAAGCTGTGTTAAATGGCCGTCGATTTTTATTCGAATCCATCAGCGATTCCCTCGACATTAATCAGGCTGAAACGCACGCGGAGTCTATTTTATAAATTAACTTTTGCAAGAATTTTTAATTTCCCAAAACATCCAATATTGCTCACTAAAATACCTCACTACAATTCCCAATACATTAATTTGTTTTCGCAAATTTTGCCCCTATACTAAATTTATTGCCGAAAAGATTCGTAGTTAATTATAAGCGTTCGTAATAGATGAGAACAATAAAATTAATCAGTACGGATACCTCCGATTTGAAAGTAGAACCAATGTAGTTCGACCGGGAAAGTACCACCGCCACACCTATTTCTAGCGTGAAGCATTTCTTGCGTTTCGATAGAAGGGTGTGGTTGCCGGCAGAATTTCACAAGAAGCGACCATCCTATTCCTCGGGAGTAGCAACGCATCTGTGATTGACTTCAGATGCAACCAATGTTCTGTATGAAGTTGATTACAGATGTCTATGGGCGGCAGTGACCACACCATCAGGTGGACTGCATGCTCGTTTACTTCAGTCAGATAAAATAAATCAAAGTTACTTTCTTTATACGAAACTATCTTTTTCACAGTCTTAGTTTCTTTATTTTTTAGTTCCGCAGTGAGCTATCTGCATCGACCCATTATTGTCCCACAGCTGGGCATGGGTCTTCTCCCAGAATGAGAGAGTTTAGGCCATAGTCCACCGCGCTGGCCAAGTGCGAATTGGTGGACAGTGAGCTATAAAAGGTAATAAATGATCATAAAGTTTAAACCTCTAATCAATCAAGCTGCAAATTCCGAGCATCTTTGAAAAACTTCCCTTTAGTTAAAAGTACGGTTACCGAAGTAGGTTGAAGTTATTTTTTACTGCCTCACGGATTCCGTCGTAATTCGTTTTTTATCGGTAACTCTATTGTTTTTCACTTTTATTACTACTTTTGGAAGTTGATTAGAAAGTCTGTCAAGTGCCGTAAACGGAAGAATGGCCGTTCTCCTTTTGTGTTCAAATTGTTTTGTTTTATTGTTAAGATTACGTCTGTATCCTGAAAGGAAATCGATATTTTTATTGCCGTATAGAGTAAGTTTTAATAAAAAAAAAATGTGTGCGTGTACTAGCGTACACTCGTAAGAAGTGAAACTTCTTTATGACGTTATTTTTCAAAAAATAATTTACTATATGCAACTTTACAGAAATTGGTTAAATTAAGTTAAATTAGATAAAGTTTAATAAAAGGCTTTTATTAAACTTTATCTAATAATCTAATCTATAATAATCTATCTAATATCACGCGTGGTAGGGATAAGAAAAAGATGGCGCGTAACGGAAAAAAAAGATGGCGCGTAACGGAAAAAGATGGCGCGTAACGAAAAAATGTTACACTAAATTTTTTTCTAACCCCGATAAAGAAGTTTCACTTCAAAAACCTGTGTGCCTAATGAAAATGGATATAGGTATAACGAAGTAAGTGCGTGATATCAGGATGGTCGGGGGGGTCTTAATTACTGTCCATTCTTGAAGATTTCTAGTAAAACACAGGAATAAACTTCTTCGATTTATTCACAATTGAGGAGATCCGATCGCTTCGACGGTTAAACAAGAATCTTTTTCTACCGACAGGCGCTTTCCTTTTTATAACAATATTTGGTGAGGTGACAATAACAAATTTATGTAGGGTAAACTAAATTACAATTCTAAAAATCACTAAATATTGCTAATTTAATGAACAAACAATTTTCGATCTTTAAACTAACTAAAATAATTATTTTCGGTGACGTGTTGTTCATAAATACGAGGTGTCGCACCGACAGGTATAATATTAGCAAAATTGAATTCTTCTACAAAAATTGATAGAAAAACTGAAATCTTTTATTCTGCCGTCCATGAACCTGGAGACATTTTTAAGTACACAATACCATACAGAACGCGAGTGCTACACGAAGTCAATTACATAGGCGATGCTACTCCCGAGGACTAAAAGGGTTTCTCCTAGAAAAGTGAGCTGGGAATCACATCCTTCCATAAAAACGCAAGAGCCGCTTCACTAGAAATAGGTGTGACGGTAGTACCTTTTCGGAGGAACCATAACCGTTCTACCACCTTGCAATCTATTGGTATAATCCCCCACTATGGGCCCATGACCAGTAGTGGACTTTAAGCCTCTTCAATGAAGGTCTTGTGGTGTAATTGCCAAGATAATACAGCTATTAAAATGCAGAAATATGTATCTGTGGTATCCCTTTATATAAACCAAAAGCCACCAAACATCTAGCCATATTTTCTTATACAATGATATGTTTAAAGAATCTTTATTCTCATAAAAAGATTTACATCACTTACATGAGAATACTTAATTAGGAATAACAGAAATGCATTCGCCGATTCATACAAAAATCATACACATCCAACGCATACATTTTTTAAATAATGGTTTGATTTAATAAATTTAGCTAATTTGATCTTGAATGCGTTGAACGAGTGTACACTTTTTAATGTCGCTGGTAACTTATTATAAATTTGTGTTCTCAACAGTGACTGTTTTCTTCCCGTAATTAGTTCGTAATAACAATCCGACCCGATGGCTTTAGTTGCGAATAGGGATTGCAATCCGGCCTCATTTTCAATCCGGCCGGATCCGGCCATTTTTTTCTCAATCCGGTCGGATTCGACTGGTTCCGGCCGGATTAATCGATCGGTTAGAACAGTGTAAAAAAGGATCGATTTCTAACGGTAATTATTTTTGTAATGTGAAATCTTTGTTAAAATATACAATCACCGGATCCGGTGCAGGTCCGGATTCGGCGGTGAAATGGTACCGGATCCGGTTTGTGTATATTAGTGCCGGATTCGCCGGATTACCGGATCCGGTTTTCCGGGTTGCAATCCCTAGTTGCGAAGCGCAGAAGCGCACATATTTAGCTACTAGCGGTTACCCATCCAACTCCGGCGTCCAATGTAACATAACTTAGGATATTAGTTTCGATCTATACAACCGAGTATCCACTTGAAACTTCGCAGCCAATGAATATTAAGTGAATTACGGCGCAGTAGATGTGCTTTAGCAGTGATAGCCTAATATTTGAAACCTGCCCTCTCGATTGGGAGGTCCGAGGTTCAAACCCAGGCACGCACCACTGATTCATGTGTGTTAGAAATGAATTATCACTACTTTTCGGTGAAGGAAAACATCGTGAGGAAACCTACACACCCGAGAGTTTTTTAAAAAAAAGTTCTCGGAGGTGTGTGAAGTCCACCAATTTGCACTTGGCCAGCGCGGTGGACTATGGTCTAAACTCTCTCATTCCGAGAGAAGACTCGTGTCCACCAGTGGGACAATAATGGGTTGACAAGGAGATGTGCTCTTGGTCGCTTCTATGCCTTTTGAAAGTAGATGGATTTGATTAATTAAATTGATTTTAATTAAAGAAAGACTAAATGTTAAATCAAGTAAAGGACTATACCCAAAATGTATGCAATCATTTAAATTATATTCAGTTGCTTGTATCTGATGCATTTTTAAACACAGCCAGACAAAAGTCCTTAAAATAATAGAAGTATCTATCGTTACTAATTTTCAGTTCTCCAATGTTTTTGCCCGACTATGTCAAAAATGGAGTAATGTTTTTCGACCGTATACAGCGCGGTGGACTATGGCTTGAAAAGTTAAGGTGGTTTTCAAGGTGGTAGAACCAGTGCAGTTCGACCGGGGAAGTACCACCGCTACACCTATTTCTAGCGTGAAGCATTTCTTGCGTTTCGATGGAACGGTGTGGTTGCCCGCACATTTTCACATGAGGCGACCATCATAGTCCTCGGGAGTAGCAACGCATCAGCGATTGACTTCAGGTGGAACACATGTTCTGTATGAAGTTGCTTACAGATGTCCTGGGTGGCAGTGACCACTTACCATCAGGTGGACTGCATGCTCGTTTGCTACTCCAGTCAAATAAAAAAAAAATGTCTCTTATTCTGAGAGAAGACCAACTCAACAGTGGGTTAATAATGGGTCGCCGAGAACACTTTACTTCAAGTAAATTGAGTCAAAAAACTGGTTAAGCCTGTTTCAAGATAATCGTTGCAAAGTATGCGATAGCGAATGCATGCGAGTTTCCTTCGCTGACATAATTCGCATAACACGCGTTTATTTATGCAACTAGCACGGTTTTTCATGAATATGCATATTAGTTCATGGGTGCTTTTATGAAGAAATGTTATTAAAGGGTTTTTTATCGGAATTTTAAGCTAGAACGTTTAAGGCGTCTACTCCAGTATTTTCATTTTTTATATAACATAACATAAAGACATATTTATTGACAAATTTTTACATTCAAATTATTTGAAGCCTCTGATCCCCGAATTAGTTCTAGACTGTGTCTCGGGTATCAGCGTATTCTCCCAGTTTTTCGTAGCTATTTAACAATATGTTCATTAAAATTGTGGTTTCAAATTTTTTATATGGAAGTAGCGAACGAGTTTGCAGTCCACCTGATTTTAAGTGGCCACTGCTGAACATCTGTAATCAACTCCAGATAAGATAGTTTTACATGACATTAGCCAAAGGTATGTTGCTACCCCTTTTTTCTCTCGAGGGGAAACCTTCAAAAGGTACCTGATGCCGTGGGAGCAACGAAGGGTCATGTGGGATGGGATTTCCAAAGGAACGCAACCGGAGTCTTTTGAAGGTTTCCCCCTCGATAGGTCTACCACGCTATTCATCATCGTATCTAAGGTTGCAACCCAAATTGTCTTGATCCATGCTAATAGAGAACAATATCCGTATACTTCCGTATACTCAAGACTAGAACAGACAGAAATGTCAACAAATATATAATCTTATTAGTATTCCATTTGATTCTTTATTTAGTTTTGAAGCCTACTTTATTATGACTTAAATGTTGAGACAACTAATTTCGTTTTGAGAGAAGACAGAATAATTAAGATCTTAAATTGTGCGGCGCAGTTTCTATCTAGCGTAAATAGAATGGTTTTTGCAATTTAGTTTAACCAAAACATGGTTTTCAAAATGTACGATTTTAAACTGTTATCGCTAGAATTGATACATTTTAAGATGTAATGGGTACTTAAGATACGCAGTTAATTTCCTGATTGCCGATATTTCGATCCAATTGTATCGATCGTGGAAGATTTTTATAATTATAACGATACAATCATTATATCTTAGTTCAAAAAATCGGCCACAAAGTAGCAGAAACCTTGTTTAAATAAAAACAACGATAGGTATCTTTTGAAAATTACCTCCATTACAAAAAGCGAATCTATGGGCGTTCCTTTGTAGAATTCTTATACGCTAGGGTTATGTTAAAGGTATCCATGGGGGATGATGGTAGCTTACCATCATATAAACTGCATGTATTTTTATCTGACTGAAGTAGCAAACTAGCATGTAGTCCACCTGATGGTAAGTGGTCACTGCCACCCATGGACATCTGTAATCAATTATCAATGGGATCCATCTGAAGTCAATCACAGATGCGTTGCTACTCCCGAAGACTATGGCCTCATGTGAAAGTGTGCCGGCAACCACACCAAAACTTGCTTACTTAATTTATGTACTTCTATATAAAATACTGCACATAAAACTGTACAATATTTACAATTTGAGTCCATCATACAAACTTTCATCCGCATTAAGTCCCAAATCCTCAAATCCGATCACGCTTCCATTCCGCTGCAATGTCATTATTTGAGGACTAGAAACGGATTTTGTTCACTTTGTGAGTTTGTACGTTGTCACCAATATGCGACGTGGAAAATCCTGTAGTTCAGTTCAATATTTGTGAATATTGAAATAGAATAAGGTTTGGTTCGCATGTGTTTTGGCTAAATTACTTATCCACCATCTTAGTTAGGGATTGCAATCCGGAAAACCGGATCCGGCACCAATTTACACAAACCGGATCCGATACCAATTCACCACCGGATCCGGACCTCCACCGGATCCGGTGATTGTATATTTTGACAAAGATTTCACATTACAAAAATTATTACCGTTAGAAATCGATCCTTTTTTACACTGTTTTAACCGTTCGATTAATCCGGCCGGATCTGGTTGGATCCGGCCGGTTTGAGAAAAAAGCGTCCGGATCCGGCCGGATTGAAAATAAGGCCGGATTGCAATTCCTAATCTTAGTCCTCTGGAGTAAAAAAATATTGTGCTGATTCGTGAATAATAACCATTTTACATTTGCCCTTCATGTGATATTCAGATTTTAATTAAGTGGTTATATTTTTTTAATTTAAAAAGGCGATGAGAGCGCCAATTTGATGGGCCTCTAGGGCCTTTTGTTAAGCATAATTATATACTCCTCACTTAATTTGTTCAAGATGGTATTATTATACCTATGTATATAGGCATACATATGTATACCTATATACATACAATAGAGACACAAGAAATATACAGAGTAAGTTCAGTGGTAAGTAAGTTCAAGGTGGTAGAATCAGTGTAGTTCGACCGGGGAAGTACCACCGCCACACCTATTTCTAGCGTGAAGCATTTCTTGCGTTTCGTTGGAAAGGTGTGGTTGCCGGCACACTTTCACATGAGGCGACCATCATGGTCCTTGGAAGTAGCATCTGACGATAGCCTTCGCATCTGAGATTGACTTCAGATAGAACTCATGTTTGACCTCCGGCCGCCACCAACATAACTCGTAATAACAAGTTTAAACATAACAATGAGTTTAACTATCGTTGTTTACATTACACTAATCGTCGCATAATGTAAACGTGCAATATACATGTTAATGCATGGATGAACACATAAACAACGACCGTGTTCAGAAAACTTAATAGACCCGTTCTAAGGGTGCTGTTTTGGCCAAGAATTGTTCGCAGACTTTGGTTTACCTAAGGTTAGATGGGGCGGTTATTTCGAAATCACTACGAGACATTTCAATTTAACTTATATTACGAATAGTCTGACAAAAGTGAAACATTTGCCGCTCGGATTCTGTTTCATTGAACCTCAAGGTTATTGGTCTACGAACTTTCGACTTTATCCAGTTTCTTTTAAATTCAGCAACAAGCTGATGAGCCTCGTAACAAAAATGTCTTGACATAATTTCTTCAAATTGTTCGCCGACACTGCTTGTTAAACGAAAAAGTTTTACGATTTATGTCATAAAACCAATTTGGGCATCAAAATAACCCACAAAATTAAGGGTACACATTTCTTGTCAACTTTGCGATCACGCAACCGTTTTCGGAGCGAACTTAAATGAAGTCTGCTGGATATGTGTCCATGGATGAGAATTTTAGATATACATATACACATATAAGCTCAAAGGTAGATTTACTTACAATACCATTGTATGGAGTGGACTAGACAAAGACAAAGAAATAGAAAGGAGAGGAAGACTCCTCCTCTTCTCGAAGGGAAGGCGTGGGAGAAGATGATATAAGTCTGGCATGCGTATTGGTGATTGTGACGTGTAGTTTTTTTTTCATCTGACTGAAGTAGCAAACGAGCATGCAGTCCACCTGATGGTAAGTGGCCACTGCCGCCCATGGACATCTGTAATCAACTTCATACAGAACATGGGTTCCATCTGAAGTCAATCACAGATGCGTTGCTACTACCGAGGACTATGATGGTCGTCTCATGTGAAAGTGTGCCGGCAACCACACCCTTCTATCGAAACGCAAGAACTGCTTCACGTTAGAAATTGGTGTGGCGGTGGTACTTCTCTTGGCTATAGTTCTTTAGACGCCTTCTACGACATTCACGGAAAGAGAGGAGGTGGTGCTATTCAAAAGTGACACCATCGAGGAAATTTAGTTTTGATAGATTTTCCATACTAAGAGTTATAGCGAGCGAGACTCTTTCACTCTGCTCACGTGTCTCGTTCGGGAAGATACATTGGAAACAGTTTCTCATAGTGTCTTGTCCTCAGTTCGCACCGACCGTACCTTAGGTACGCTCTATAAAATACCTATTTTTTATTCAACTCGGGTTTTGCTCGGAAGGGTTGACTACTGTAGGTAAGTTTGTAGAAAAGATAATTTTTTCAACAAATTCGAGGACTAAGCAGTATGTGGAAGGTAAATGGGGTTAGGTGAACCTTTTCTTAGGTCAAGGGTAAAAAGGGAAGACTTGTTATATCGTTTTGTTAGTCCATCTATCCGTTTCTGCGTCCGTCTATCAACCTGTCTACTGATTGTCATGACCCCATAGTTCCAAACTATAATTATACCAGTCTGCCACGCAGTGACCTCCAGATTTGATCATCGTTCAGACGATATGTGAATGATTTGTTTAGATTTCTGAGTGTTTGTGTACTCGTTTTTATGTGTATCCATATGATATCAACGAAGCAAGAAAAAATCCTCGTATGGACCTGTTAGTTTAGAAAGCGTTATTTGTCATTCGCTCATCTTCCTCTTTGTCTATGCAAATGTTTGGACCATTTAGCACAAGGGCTGTTTATTAGTTTGTCTGTCTATCCGTCAAAATGCCTGCCCTTCATTTTTCTGCGTGTTCCCAACTCTTAATGTCTTTACCTGCCTTTCAAACTAGACATGACAACTTGACACTTGTTATAAGACTTGAATGACGGTGATCACCGGGTCAATCAAAATCCATTGATATATGCAATAAGCATGCTCTCCATCTATGACTATGATGACTATGCCCGTATATGGACATCTGTAATAAATCTTAGAGAAAATTAAAGTGTTAACTGAGATTGGTCATTGTAGGGTTGCTACCCATTAGAAATACAAGTAGAACTGTAAGATACGCTTTTCACATTCATATCTCCTGTGTCGCGGGTACCATGGACACACACGACGAATACACGAACACCCAGGCCCAGAACATGAATCTAAACTCATCATTCAGATGCCTGTCTGGCCGGGAATCGAACATGGGACCCATTGCGCGTCAGACCGGTATGGTAACCAGTCCGCCATGCGGGTCGTCAAATCATTACGGACGGTGTTGGCACGCCCTAGATGAATAAATCTTCCTTGCTACACTCGTTAAGTCAGAAGCAGATCACTGCTGTCTTAGTCACAAATTACACGACAGTGGTACCAAAGAATACGAACCATAAATCCTACCATCTTCTAAATTCACTCTCAAATCATACTAAAGTTGTAAAGGCAAAAGTTTGTGAGTGTATGTTTATTACTTCTTCACGTCTAAATGGCTAGAGCGATTTTCATAAATTTTGGTAGAGAGTTAGCTGACACTCTGGATTAAATACAAATTAATTAAATACAAATTCTAAAGAAGTTTTGAGTCGATCTTGCGAAAACGCGTAGCTTCCGTGATGCGGCGAATACGGGACAGCCCTAGCAGTCTCCTAAATACTATATTGGATAAGGTAGACTGTCCAGTGGTAAGACACTGGAATGCGTGCCAAATGCGCTCCAGAGGGGTTAATATTAATTTTAATGTGATATAAATTTTATAATTTGAAATCCATGTGATGTAGATAATTGACACAATTTTGTTGACATTTTTATTATGATTTTTATTTTTATTGTATTCGTATTTAATTGTATTTATGATTTTGTTTAATGTAGAATGTTAATACTAACATACTATAAGTAATAACTAACATGATTCTTATTATTATCATTTGTATTATATGGACATGTGTCTGATTTAAATAAATAAATAAATAAATTAACATATAGGCTACTTTTTATCGTGTAAAAATAGCTTATTCCCACGGGACAATCGATACATCGATTTTTTAACGCCGTCGAAGCTGCGTGGTTCAGCGAGTTCTACCATAAATTGGGATGCGAGAGTGCGATTTTGCGATTATCAACGATTGATAGCTACCGATTTATGATATCCCTGAATGAGCAACCATTAATACCATAGGTGTAATAAAACTCATTCGTTATTGGGCCCTAAACGCGTCGAGTCATTTGTTTTATTAGTCCAACGACCCGACCCCGAAATTGCTGATTTACATTGAGATATTTGCTTGCGGAGACAATTTTTTGGAAGTAATAAAATCCATATTTATAATAAAGATGTTGATTCTGAGGGTCTGTATATACGATATTTGCAAAAATATTAGTAAGGAGGTTTGATAATATATTATAAAAGAGATTTCGATAAATGTAAATAAGAGTAGGTACCTATTGAAAATATTAATACTCCGTATTTTGAAGTGTGTAGTATTTTAAATTTATTTATTATTTTAAAGAGATATAACCGCAGAGCATAGGTAATATATAAGGAACGTTATAGTAAAAAATATGGTATGTACGATATCTGTTATTCCCGACATCGGCATTAAATATGTGAAAGAGAACCAGAATTTACCTTTGCAATTTTGTCCACAAAAAACAACTTGGCCATGTTTACCAAAAGAGTTGGCGTCCATCTCTTCTTGATGTGATGATAGTTAATTAAATATATTATCCACGTTTAATTTTAATTTACTTGTGTCATTTCGTAATGGTGTCTACGAGAAGGGCAGACCGAGACTTTAAATGGATACAAACGGAAAAGAGAGCATAGGATTTTTTTTATTAATTTGAATTAGTTGTATAAGCATGGATGTTAAATGTACCATTTGCATATTACTGTATTTTCACATTGTTTTTGTTTCTCTGGAGATAGTGATGTTCACAATCGGTTTGATGTTACAGATGGAACCTCACTTTGAAATGTTCATGACATCATAGGTCATGTAATTTCGTTTGCGACGTCTATGCCCACGTCTGATGGCCACGACGTGTGATGACAGACGGACTACATGCTCGTTTGTTACTTCTATATTATAATAAAAAATAAGTTGACCAAATAACGCCAAATTGTTTTGCTTTAAGACGCATGGTTGACGCACAAAAGACAGTCCACTGAGTTCGATAGGGTCCTAATAACGCATTTTCGATATTTTTCTAAAGAAGTTTTTTTTTTTATTTGACTGAAGTATCAAACGAGCAGGCAGTCCACCTGATGGTAAGTGGTCACTGCCGCCCTGCGACATCTGTAATCAACTACATACAGAACATGGGTTCCATTTGAAGTCAATCACAGATGTGTTGCTGCTCCCGAGGATTATAACGATTGCCTCATGTGAAAGTGTGCCGTCAACCACACCCTTATATCGAGACGCAAGAAATGCTTAAAGCTAGAAATAGGTGTGGCGGTGGTACTTCCCCGGTCGAACTACACTGGTTCTACCTTGTAAGTTGCATATCATGTATAATTTGATGTGACGTGCATCCATCACTTAGCTACTCGCAATCTCGTAATGATACCCTGATACTCCTAATTTAAATTTGGAACATAGCCAGTGGCCACTTATCACCAGGTAGACTAACAGCCATCATAAAAAACTAATCCAATAAAATAGATTCAATCTAAACAGTTTCATTACAAAATAACTTTCGCACAGACAGAGATGTGTATCTAACGATTTACGTTAAGTGAATTACGGGGTACCCTAAGATATTGGATTCGAAACATTTATTGTCTGAAATACGAATAAATAGACTCCGTAGGATTGGTCCTTTGGTTACGGATTGGGTTTAAATATTTATTGAAATACGCTATGTTATGTTATGTAAAAGGTATTTAAATATTGCAAATATATAAATATACCATTACAATATTATAAATATATGAAATACAATTTACATTTTGAAACCGCTTCACACATAATGTTAGCAAACAAAATATTAAAACTGAAAAAGATAATAAAAAAATGATATATGTTTGTATTTTAAAAATATTGTTATATTTAGGATGTAGAAGTTAAATCACAATATCAAATATTAAAAAATACTTTATATCAAAATAACCCTTGAATTGTAATTTAATTAACGTTTTTGTGCAAAGAACTTTTCACTCATGTATACAATTTGTCACATTGGCATTAAAATTATATCAATAGCAAACTCATGATAATACTTTAATAGTTTAAAATGTTTCGAGTTTCAATTCATGAGCTTGTTATGACCTCAATTTTCTTATTTTGATGACTTCGTAAACTTGTCACCACGAAAACATATTTTAAATTAAAAAGCTTATTAAGAGTCTACTCTTTTAATTCGTCTGTGATACCCAAACGATTTTTGTAACGACCAAATAGCTCTTCAGATTTTCACAAATTTACGACTGAGGGTAAAATATAACTGATTGAATTGAATATTTTGCAACCATACTTAATATTTTAGGTATAATATTTTTGTTTTCATATAATCTAAGAACTTGTATTTGTCTTTTAAGTTATTTATTTTAAGCAGTGGGGTTTTGATCTTATTCAATATTAATATAATTAACACGCGAAAGTTTAGGGTGTATGTATGTTTTTTTTTATACAATTTAAGTAGCAAACGAGCATGCAGTCCACCTGATGATAAGTGGTCACTGCCGCCCATGGAGATCTGTAAGCAACTTCATATAGAACATAGGCTCTATTTGAAGCCAATCACAGATGCGTTGCTACTTCCGAGGTCTGAGATGATCGCCTCATATAAAAGTATGCCGGCAACCACACCTTCTATCGAAACGCACGAAATGCTTCACGCTAGAAATAGGTGTGGTGGTGGTACTTCACCGGTAGCAACGCATTTGTGATTGACTTCAGATAGAACCTGTGTTCTGTATGAAATTGCTTAAAGGTGTCCATGGGCGGCAGTGACCACTTACCATCAGGTGGACTGCATGTTCGTTTGTTGCTTTAATAATATAAAAAAATACGGTCGAATTTGGCCACTGCCGCCATTAATATATTTGTCACCGCCCCAATGACGAACTTAACAATGCAACCAATTCACTCAAGTGTATATCAATAACACGATGTATTTGCAAAACGGAGTAAATAGTTTAACTTTCTCCACTCTATTCAGTGCTTGAACAGAAACATCTCGGCCAAGGTTCATCTAATGCAATTTCTGATTTTCCAAGAGCATGTAGCTATTCTAACATCACTACATAGTATAAAACAAAGTCGCTTCTCGCTGTCTGTCCCTATGTATGCTTAGATATTTAAAACTAGGCTACGGATTTTAATGCATTTTTTTAAATAAATAGAGTGATTCAAGGCGAAAGTTTTTCTGTATAATAAATGTATAATATAGTAGAGAAACACAATAATTTTATTGACTTTTAGGCGTAACGAAGTTCGCCGGGTCAACTAGTTACATATAATAAAAATGAAAGATCCGTGAATTTCTACATGTTATTATTTATGCTGAAGATGAGGATGTAAGTGCGTTTGTGTGTTACCCAAAAACTACCGGTCGGATTTCGCTGAAATTTCAAAGCAATAATAATAAAATCTTTGATTTTTGTAACTTTTGTCTGTCTATATGTGTGAGTGTTTAACAACCGTTTCAAACCAAAACTACTGAACTAAATTTACTTTAAAGTACTGAATATGTCTTACGGGTCATTTAGTCTTTATTTTTGAAATTCATATATTCTATCAAAAGTTATTACAATTTAAAGTTTTCCATTTGAAGGCGGGTGAAACCGCAGGGCGCAGCTAGTCTACGATACAATGCTAGTATAGGCTAAGCTTTTAACTAGGGTGTGCACGCGGAGTATTTAATTGAAATGATGTGGAATAGTTAATTCACTAATGTTGTGTAAATGAGTGTATTTTAGTAACTATCTGACTGAAAAAACTATCTCATAAGAAGTAACTTCACTTAGTATGAGTTAGTTTCATTTCCATTAAACAATCATTGTTTAAGTCTTCGCTCATACATTGCACTTTGCATACTTACGTTTTCCTTTTTTATCCGATTGAAGTAGCAAATGAGCATGTAGTTTACTTGACGGTAAGGGATCAGTGCACTGCACTGGTAAATCCACCAATTCGAACTTGGCCAGCGCGGTTGACTATGGCCTACTTTCTCATTCTGAGAGAAGACCCGTGCCCAGCAGTGAGATAATAATGGGTTAACGACGATCACTGCAGCCCATGGACAGTGAAATGAAATGACAGGCGAAAACATACAATAATTGTCTACAAGAAACATAATGAGGAAACATAAGGAGTCTCCTTTAAATAAAGCAGCAACAATGCTAAATAGATTGGTGGCTAGTAACCAATTAATAGACGTTTTTTGGACTCCAAGAGCTGTACTTCGCAGGACGGCATATGATTATTTTGCGAAGCTGGCCAAATGTATTGGAGTAACGTTGTAAGTTTTGCCTAAGCATGTAAAAATGTTAATAAATAAATAATTAACGTGTACTAGTGTACAGCTTCTAAAGCTGCATTAGCGTATGACACATTATGCTACGCAGTTTCTTTCGTTGTTTCTCCATAACATCACAAAATCTCCAATATTTTTGCAAATAAAAGGGATTTACAGACACGCGGAATTAATATTTTATATTTGTAGCTGTACGCGTTGCTACGCCGTCACAAAAAAATACCAGAAACCTTCGCGAGCTCATGCATAACAACTTTGCTAAAGATCATCAAATGAGCAAATTAATAGTTTACGATTCTACAGAGGACATACAGACAAACATTCATTTTTATAAAAAAGAAGAAAGAAGATGATGCAATTTACATTTTATGTATCTATGTACATACCTATTGACTTCAGACAGAACAGTTCTGTATAAACTAGCTTACGTGTGGTCAGTGACGGCGGTGACCACTTACCGTCCTCTTAAAAAATCTAGGATCCTCGCATATTATTTCCAACACAAGTTGTGTGGCAACCCTTGCAACGCAAAAGAATGCACTTAGTCGATATGATTCCATTTAGCTCCCCGATACAGCTGTTGAGTGAACTCCAAGTGCCGGTACACTTGAGAGTAGGGCTGCCAACCATACTATTTTAACCGTATTATCACTGCATAGTATAAAACAAAGTCGCTTCCTGCTGTCTGTCTCTATGTATGCTTAGATCTTTAAACGTACGCTACGGATTCTAATGCAGATTTTGTAAAACATAGAGTAATTTAAGAGGAAGGTTTTTATGCATAATACGTGCTTATATAGGTAGTTGAGGTACACTGAAAATTTTAGTTTTTTTTACTTTTAGGCGGAACGAAGTCCGCCGGGTCAACTAGTTATACAATATACGACTACAGTCATTACTATTTTGTTGAGGACTAGTTGAATCCTGCGGGCGTCGTTGCGCCACCGCAAAAAAAAAACAGAAACCTTTGTGAGCTTATTTGTAACAACTTTGCTAAAGATCATCAGATGATCAAATGAATAGTTCATTCATTTTTATAAATATAGATAAATAAATTATTAATATATAATATACTAGGTTATTTAATTATTTTGTTTTATATTTATAGATGGTTTCAATGGAATAATGGTTTGACTGGGGAGGTTACACCGCCACACCTATTTCGCCAAAAGCTCCTCGGAACACTCACCATTGTAAAGCCGGTGTTCAAATATTGGGGTACAAGTAATTTCGTTTGAGTTTTATCTTTTTTCTAATTTTAATTTATTTCTAATAGTACTGTATTTCGGGACTACTGTTTGTTTAAAAAGATATTTTATTTAAAAATATCATTGTACTTATTATGAGCAGTGTACAAAAGATCAATTTCAAAGAGTGCAATACATGTAAAAAATATAGTTTACATAAAAAGAATGATAAAGGGATAGAATATAGGTTCTAAGTCTATCCCTATTCTTCCCCTAAAATACTACTTTTTTATATATATTTTAGATACTATATTCAGACAAAAACTTTTGGCAACCCTATTCGTGAGATGGGCAGTTCATAGTGGCTTTGCATTAATGTAGGCAAATTGTGTTATTATCATCCGTTCCACCATTATTGTCATACTATAGGTCCTTTTTCAGATTAAGAAAAACATCCTGATATTTCTCATAGTATAATTATTAGGAGACTACTTGGCAGTGGTCTCTTACTATCATACGGACTCCCATGGACATTTGTAATCGACTGTAACGTTGTTAAAGAAATTGAAGATCTTTCCACAGATCACTATTTTCCAAGCACGAAGCTCTATAGATGTCAGGTTAGTAAAACGTTTGGAGATCGATAGCTATTCGTTTTTCTGACATTTTTGGTGTAAATCTATTTAACTGGTAGGACTGCAGTTCGACCGAAGAAATACCGCTACACTCATTTTTGAAGTGAAACTTCTTTGTCGGGGTTGGAAAAAAATTTAGTGTAACATTTTTTCGTTACGCGCCATCTTTTTCTGTTACGCGCCATCTTTTTCTTATCCCTACCACGCGTGATATTAGATAGATTATTATAGATTAGGTTATTAGATAAAGTTTAATAAAAGCCTTTCATTAAACTTTATCTAATTTAACTTTATTTAACCAATTTCTGTAAAGTTGCTTATAGTAAATTATTTTTTGAAAAATAACGTCATAAAGAAGTTTCACTTCTTACGAGTGTACGCTAGTACACGCACACATTTTTATTTTATTTGATTGAAGTAGCAAATGACCTGATGGTGAGTGGTCACTGCCACCCATGGACATCTGTAAGCAACTTCAAATAGAACATGGGTGCTATCTGAAGGTAATCACAGACGCGTTGCTACTCCCGAATACTAAGATGGTCGCCTCATATAATAATAAAAGTGTGCCAGCAACCACACCCTTCCATCGAAACTAGGTTTTTTTTTTATTTGGCTGAAGTAGCAAACGAGCATGCAGTCCACCTGATGGTAAGTCGTCACTGCCGCCCATGGACATCTGTAATCAACTTCATACAGAACATGAGTTCCATCTGAAGTCAATCACAGATGCGTTGCTACTCCCGAGGACTATGATGGTCGCCTCATGTGAAAGTGTGTGTGGCGGTGGTACCCGTGGTACTTCACTGGTCGAACTAATCTGGTGCATTTGCATCCTGAAGCAGTTTTTGCGTTTCGATAAACGGGTGTGATTGCCGGCTCACTTTTATACGAGGCGACCTTAGTACTTACTAGGGAGTAGCAATGCATCTAAGATTGGCTTTATACAGAGCTTCTGTTCTATGTGAAGTTGCTTACACATCTCAATAGGCAGCAGTGACCACTTACCGTCAGGTGGACTGCATGCTCGTTTGCATAAAGAAACAGATTTTGCTCTTTTCACTTTCACTTTTCATTTATGTTTACTTATTTTAAAATAATAAGATACTAATCATTATAAAATTCTGTATCATTTACTCCATCGTTTTAATTATCCTAAAATATAATAAGTTTTTGTTTGTTTTCATTAGACTGCGTCAGAAAGCGGGTATTATTTTTCGAGGGTGGGTCACATTCGGCCCGCGGGCTATGTGTCTTATACGTTGTTTTAACATTTATTACAATTTACTTTAATTAGCGATATATTGGTGCTATTTTGGGCAATATGAAGTTTATTTTTTTAATTTAAATTACGGTCGAATTTCGACCGTTGCGACGGGTGACAAGTCTCTATTGAAACACAACATTTTCAAGTTGAGTTGATCAAAATAATTTCATGCACCATAAAATTTTGTCGTAGAAAACCACTAGAGTCTAGCTCTTAAGTGTTTAATAAAATAAATATCAAACGACACAAAAACACTTACTCAAATAAACGTAACTCATAAACACATTTGCAAATTGGTTTTATTGTCTCGCCCAAGTTTGTGCCAAACGGCTATGGCTATTCAATAAAGCGACTTCAAAAGATATTAGATGGCACTTCAAATGAATGTAAGTATTGTCGTAAAGGGTATTGCGGCACTTGGTGGTGTTTAAAAAAAACATGCGTGCGTACAAAGTACACATGTCAGAAGTGAAACTTCTTTGGCGAACTAATTTATAAATCTTGTTTATATTTATACAAATCTAAAACTTTAAATTTCCAAGATTAAGAGGAAGGGAAAAAGGCGTGATACGACGTTCGCTCTGTCTCACTTTTTCTCTCAATCTTTCTCACTCGCTTGCTCCCTACTCTCACTCCACGGCTAGTTGCTCATGCTACGTTCGCCCTGTCTTACTCTCTCTCTCAATCGGTCTCGATCACTCTCTCTCTCTTTTCCGACACTTCCGTTGCATACCGGCGTGACGTTTCATCTGTAAAAATTTTACCCTCATGCGCCTAAAGAAGTTTCACTTCAAAAGACCCCCCCCCCCTGACAAGCCGCTAAGGGGACTTGTCCATCTTCATGGGCAGCGGTAGCAGCCGCAAGCAAAGGGCTAGCCCTTTTCCCTTATCTTGTTTCCCCGGGGGTTTTCATCTTGCGGGGAAACCGCTGGAAGCACCAGCGAGAAGAATACTACGATTTGCGGCACTTGGTGCACGGCAGTATTAGAAGCAAAGTTGTAGATTGCATTGAATATCTTTTGAAGGTAGAACCAGTGTAGTTCGACCGGGGAAGTACCACCGCTACACCTATTTCTAGCGTGGATCGTTTCTTGCGTTTCGATGGAAGGGTGTGGTTGTCGGCACACGTTTATATGAGGCGACCATAACAGTCCTCGGGAATGGCAACGTATTTGTGATTGGCTTCAGATACCACTTACCATTTGGACTGCATTCTCGTTTGCTACTTCAGTCAAATAAAAATACATGCAGTTTATATGATGGTAAGTTACCATCATCCCCCATGGATACCTTTAACCTAACCCTAGAGTATTAGAATTCTACAAAGGGTCGCCCATAGATTTAGATAAAAAAATCTTAATATCTATATATTAATACGTGAAGCAAAAATTTGAAATCATCTTTTAAGAAAATTACGCGGACAGTTGTATGAAATTTGGTACAGTTATAGTTTATTTAGAGGAGGACTTTGGAATGCTAATATTTTATTTTAATAATGCATAAAACATATAAATTCAATACCCACTCGACCATGGATTTGATCGAAACAGATATGTATGTAATAAATAAAATAAAACGTTCATTGTCTTACTATGAAAACACATAATGTCAAAAATGTCAGGCGTGTTAGTCAAAATACCCGTCTTTGCTTTTAAAACCAGCTTAATCAATCAAAACTTTTCTTCTCTTTAACGGGTGTTTTTAAAATAACTTGAAAATTATACAACTTCGATTGAATTACGTTAAATACGGTGCGATGGGTGACTAGTTATTTTAAGGACCCGACGCAACGGTCGACATTCGACCGTAATTTAAATTAAAAAACTAAACTTCATATTGTCCAAAGTAGTGCAAATATTGTTCTAATTTAAATAGATTGTAATATTTTCAAGATATTTTAAACGCACCTGTCAAAGGTAAAAAGAGGTTTATAAACTAAGCTGCATTTAAAAGCAATAGTGGGTATTTTGACAAAGACATCTGACATTTTTGACGTTATGTGTTTTCATAGTAAGACATTGAATGTTCTATTTAGTTCTGATAATTTATTTGTATAGATACAACAAAAAAAGTAAATAAAATTAGATATTATAAACTAGACGAAATAAAAACTAAACTTATAAATAAATAACAGAAAGGAACTTATTATTATAAATAAAACAAGCCATCTAAAATTGCCGTGTGAGGCATGGTTCCCAAAACACTGGCGGCATTACCTTGCTGCACAGCTAGACTTAATCTTTGTGCAAATGTGGGGCTAATGTGTCGACACAGGTCGCGTCCCATACCAGGGGTCGTCCGAGACTCCACGGTACTAAGGTGATCCCATCGGGCCTCTTGCCATCGTCTCTAAACATACCAGCAGGTTCTAAAGTCGCAGGTATAGAGACGGTAGCAAGAGCCCGACGAATCAAATTATTAAGAGTCCCGTGACGATAAAGCCTGCCAGCACTCCTGATACAGGACAAGCCATGTCGACCAAACCTGTCCACCTCCTGCCCACACGGACAAATATGAGACTCGCAAATCTTGGCACCGAGCCGGAGACCTATAGAAATTCGCAACGTTATAGGATCTAGCACGGTGCCAATATTCACAGAAGGGAGTGCGTGTAACCAATTACCTGATTCGCTTTGAGCTTCAGCTAATAAACGAGCCCTATCAGTGTTGTCCGAGCATCCTTCAAGAAGGCAGGCATACACAGATTTAAGTGATGGTGTGTCCCAGGTTGATTGTTTTGTCTTATCTGTATTTAATAATTCTTCGTTCGGAAAGATAGCACTCCAGGCTCCCTCAGCCTCTGACATGTACGTCACCCGAACATCATCCAAATTAGTTTTAAGGATCTCGGAGATGAGGGTGATTGTACTATGACAAGAGGCTAAAAAAGCCGGAAGTGCTAAACTTTCCGTCGTTCGGACTCCAATGCCATTTCTATTTAGTTTATTATGTATGTGTTTGTATCAAATGCAGTAGTGAGTGTAATGTGTTTTTCGTTGATTTTATGTATGTTTTATGCATTATTTGAAAAAAATATTAGCATTCTCTATCTCTACGTCCACCTTCTCTACGTTATCTATAACCGTGCGTAATTTCATTCTCCTCCGTCTGCAGCAAGTATTGATAAACGAATTACAAATATTTACTTCACGTATTAATATATAGGTGATGTGCGATTTATCTACAAATATTCTTTTTACAATATCCTGCGAAATATATTCCCTAAACCTATAGCCATTTTGACTGTCTTATTGCGTAAAATTGGCGAAAGTATTCTATTCTCTGAGACAAAAACCTCTTAGCGAATTCCAGCATCTTTGTATGAAATTAAGTTCCAGAACCGCACTAATTAAGAGCGGGTAACAACATGGAATTAGCGACGCGTCGCGGCGGCGAGGATACGTTCACTTGAACTTTAATGAAAGGATTACGTGTTGTCACTTCAAATTAAAAAGATTGGGGATTAGCATTTTTTCTTTTTTTCGAGCTTATTTTGTGGCTTTTTATTTTTTTAACTAAATAGATCCTATTGTTTTTTATTGAAAAAATAATTTAAAAATGCCGCTAGCTTTTAATGATTATCTCATGAAACCCTTTCATGTATGTTGTTTGTTGTTGTTTACAACCCATTATTGTCCCACGGCTGGGCACCGGTCTTCTCTCAGACTGAGAGAGTTTTAGGCCATAGTCCACCGCGCTGACCAAGTGCGAATTGGTGGACTTCACACACCTCCGAGACTTTTTTTTAAAGAACTCTCTGGTGTGTAGGTTTCCTTACGATGTTTTCCTTCACCGAAAAGCAGTGATAATTAGTTTCTGATACGCATAAATAGTACACACAATCCATATAAATAAGTGGTGCCTATCTGGGTTTGAACCTTGGACTTCCCGATTGAGATCGTAAGTTTTAACCATTAGGCTATCACTGCTCTTGTAATACTAATCATTTTTTTTATAAAATTCACGAACAAAACGCAACGTAAACAACGTAAGCAACTTCATATAGAACAGCAATGGTGCTGGGTTCGATCCTCAGACAGACAGATATCATAAGGGCCGGCACTCATATGACGGAGCGCAGCGCAGCGCATTTTTTGCCGTCAAACTATTATCGTCATTGTCCCTTTAGAAATAATATCCAAAATTAAATAACAGCAATTTATTTCTGAGGAGCATGGAAGCGCATGCTCGCGCATCCGCGCGCATTCTCCCAGTAATTAGCGCGAATTTCGGCTAGTGTGTGATTCGTTAAGAAAATTTCGCGGGCATGCGCTGCGCTGCGCTGCGCTGCGCTCCGTCATATGTGCGCCGGCCCTAATGATGAATTTAGATTACTGTTCGGTGTCTGGGTCTTTGTGTATTTTGTGTTTTATGTATCTACTAGCTGAATCCCGAAGCTTCGCCTGTGTTAACAGAAAGTAAATGTCCCGTGGGAATAAGATATTTTCCTACAGTAAAAAGTAGCGTATATGTTAATCCAGAGTGTCAGCTAACTCCCTATCAAATTTGATGAAAATCGCTCCAGCCGTTTAGACGTGAAGAAGTAACAAACATACAAACTTTCGCCTTTATAATATTAGTATAATGGCAGTAACTACATAATGAAAAATCTTAGTTTAAGGCTAAGTCTAGAAAGCGTCTACGGACGTTATTAAGCGATGCTTACCTAAAATCCTCTATAATTCATCAATACTGATAAAATGTTCTTACATCACATATACCCATACTTACAAAGTCGCTAATAATATCTCTAATGGTATCTCTCGTCCCGTCACTAAAATTGACTGATGGAGTTATTTACTTGTGTAGTCCATTTCGGTAAATGTTTGTCAATGTCAACGCTTTATCGACGCTGGATAAAATACTTTTTATTAATATTTTTTTGGTGTTTGTTAATGATTTATTCTTATAGTGTATTTATAAATACTATATTATGTTTAGTTTTTGAGTTGAATTATGGTCGAATTTCGACCGTTGCGACGGGTGACTATTATCTATAAGTACTTAATTTAAAAGAACATTTAAAACAATTTTTTTTAGTAAAAGCGATTTACTAGTGATAAACGACTTGCAGACATACGGAACTTTAGTTTACCATAAGTGTGGAAATGTCATACCAATTTTACCTTTTTCCTAGAAAAGTTTTTAAAGGCTTGTGAAGTTTACCAATCCATAAGTAAATTATAATCGAAACCCTCTCACTCTGCGAGGAGACCTGTGCCCAGCAGTAAGTATTTTTTTTGCTCTGGGAATACCTACCTGGGAGTCTGGAAAGAAATTTTTAGGACTATCAGATCAATTTTTTTGAACTGAAAATGAACACATTTTTCTCATTTACCCATAATAATATTCATTTATAAAATTTTAATGGTATTACTTAAAGAAATAATAAAGATTTAAGTTCATGGTTAGTACGATGCTTAACAATACTCGTATACGAGTTGACGCAAATTAATGTTTCGACTTACGTCTTTTTACGAAATATTCGTAAATGTGGAGAGAAAACAATATTTATTAGTCTACAGCACTCGGTTATCTTTAAATAGTATTTAAGCTATTGCATAGCTTTTATTACAGGCTTTGAGCGCGGCGACCGAATCAACAAATTTCGTAACGAAAAAAACCTAACACTCCCAACTCCGCCTACGATGTAGCGCGGCCGAGCGTACGTTTAACGTGTATGTATATGGTACGACAGTACGAAGCTCGCACGGATCGAGACGAGCTGCTCGGAAATCGGACGAATATGTAAGCAGGTGTTTGTGAGAAAGTATCTAGTATCAAAGAAAACACTTGATGTAATATGAAAGAAAAAAAAATACATCATAAATAAATAATTATAATTGCATAAGTTGATAAAAAATGCTATGCAATAGCTTTACCGCGGCAGTCCCCGAGTGCCGCACGTTCTTGTGCGAAATATGTAGGTAATGTAGCGAAAAAACAACATTAGTTACCAAGTCACATCTGAGTTATCTTTAATAGTATTTCTACGAAAATCCAAACATGAACCATTTATAACAACACCTAGGAACGTCCTACGTCGGACGTTTTAACATATGCCGTGAAAATCTAGGAATAACAATGAATTCCTGCGACATGACATTATGAGTTTTGTATCACGACATTTGGCCAATATTTCATTCATACAGTTCAATATAGTCTCATTCTGTGATATAATGATAAATAAAATAATAATATAATGTGATAGAAGGGTGTGGTTGCCGGTACACTTTCACATGAGGCGACCATCTTAGTCCTCGGGAGCAGCAACGCATCTGTGATTGACTTCAGATGGATCCCATGTTCTGTATGAAGTTGATTACAGATGTTCATGGGCGGCAGTGACCACTTACCATCAGGTGGACTGCATGTTCGTTTGCTACTTCAGTCAGATAAAAAAATATATAAGTCCATAGACAATTAGATTTTTTATGTTTTGTTTTTTCACTCAAAATATTTAGATGCTATTTTTGTTTATGAAAAGTTATATTTTCAAATGATAATACACGTTATAACGAATATTGTACACATTTGGTCAATGTTGATCATTGACATCAAATCAATTTCCCTTAATTTAGCTACGACTCTATAGACAATTAGATTTTATTCTACAAAATTCTGTTTTATCTGTCTATAAAATTTTTATTTACTTTTTTATTGAATGAGATATTTTTTAAGATAGCTATGAATAGCTAGATTTTAATGAGGGTTTTAGCCAAAGAAAGCTGACCATACACTGTACATATATCACCTTGAATTAGACATATTCGTGCTAAAAATTCAAATGTAATATGCCGTGTAAATCTTGGAATACCTTAATATATTTCCGCGACACCCCATTATGATTATTGCGAGTATCAAGACATTTGGCCAATGGTCCGCAAATGCCAATTAATATTTGTTGATTTGTGCTTCACTCATTGTTGGTACTGGTTTATAGACAAGTGTTTCGTTTTAATATTTTTGGTTATTTTTATTCATTACAGATATTGTTCTATAGAAGAGTCAATTTTAATGTCCTCAATTTTTTCTATGTCTATAGAAAATTAGTTTTATTTTCTTTAAACATATTTAGAGTTGTTTTTCTTGTTTGTGATTTCATGATAATTGCAAGTTTTATAAGTGTAGTGATGATATTCTTTTGTGAGATAATTTTCGTTACTTTTATTTAGCATTTGCAAGTTATTTTGGGTTAATTAGAATATAGTTACAAGACATGGAGTATAGTTTAGGTACTTTAGTTATAATTATTTTCTAATACGTAAATCATTTTAGAAAAGTAGTGCGTGCCCGAGATGCGATCGTGGGACGCTAGACTAAGAGGCGGCGATTCAACCATTACGTTATCACTACTATTTTTAGACGATGTGTCCATATTTACTTGCACTAAAGGTATCATAACAGTGTCACACGAGGCATTTCAAATTGGTCCTATGAGAAACGAATCTAATTATTTTCAAGTAGTCTTTAATTTTACTTTTATATATATTTACTATTTATAGATGTTTGTACGGCAGTGACCACTTTCCATCATGACACCTGCATCAACAGAAAAAATTACAAGAAGAAAGAACAAGCATAATGATAATTTTATAGACTCTTTTTTACTATACAATTACTTAAGGTTCAGTAAAAAAAATATACAAAAAAACATTATAGCTTCAGGTACAATGCAAATGGTGTCCGGTGATCTAAAATATTGTTGAAACTTTACCCTTGCTAAGTATAAAAGGAGTTATGCAGACTAAGTAACTAAGAAATACTGTAATAGTCGTTAATAGTTTGAAATTCAAGCCCTCAGGTTGAGTTTCCGGTGAGAGAAAGTAAACAAACTTCGTAAGGAAACATGTCTGATTTTTTAATGAATGCTTTTGAAACGTGTGGAGTCTACTACGCACTTAGCCAGCGCGGTAAACGCAAAAAGTCCTCTCCCAAACAGTTAGACTCATGCCCAACTATGGCACAGCAATGTCACTAGAAAGAGACAACTCCAAACAAAACCACGTTAAGAAGCTCGTTAAGACAATCTCAAATATGAATTGCTTCCTCCGATCACTATCGAGCGCGACTGTACTCGTGACTGATTGGCGCGCGTCCAAGTCTTTGATGTCCGACACTAATCTAGCTCGCCAAAATAGGATGAACAGTGTCGCAATTTCGTGGAATTTTCTACGCGAGTGTACTTGAGAGAATCACCGCAAAGTTCGCTTTAATGTCACATTAAAAGTACCACAAAGTTAATTTTAAATGAGATTAGTTTTGGAATATTTTTGCGTAACTAAACGTTTGACGTACCTCGCTACTCCTGGGGATTGTATAAACATGTAATATTTAAGGTATGATAATAGTATATTTTTTAAAGATTTTTATTAATAGACGACTTCTATACTTATATTAACTTACTTAGATTGCTTGTACTGTGGGTGTCAATTAGATACATAGATGACACAAAAAGTTTGGAAACCAAATTGAACATATAAATTCGTACTTCATTTGTTGTCTGGTCGATCGAACCCAATACCTATTGCATATCAGACCAAGGCCCCTCTTCCTTACTGGGCACGTGCTCAGAGCCCCACGATCGGAGGGAGCCCCCTAGTATTTTCTCAATTACCAAACGGTAATCTACTCTACTCTCCGTCCCTGTAGTTCTGGGATCAGAATAGGGCTACGACATCCCCTACCTGCCGTAAAAGGCGACCAAAAGGGGCTTTCGGAGTCACGGGCAGCTAGAGTGGGAGCTTGAACCGTCCAGCCAGGCGATCTCGGGAAGGACAGCGGTATGTGTGGTCACATACTGTTGTAAAAACTAGACGGAACGGTGGAGCCAGCCGTCCATCTGAGACGAGCCTGATGGGGCAACACGCTCAGAGGATTCCTGTTGCGTTCGTTTGGAGATCCCGGAGTCTTCTTTGTAGCGCCGAGGTCGGCCACCGAGGGTGTTTTAGTACGGTAAAAATCCCACATAATCTGCGTCGCTCCCACGGCGTTGGGTACCTTGTTGAAGGTTGAGAATAAAAAAAGGTTCTCTACTCTCGCCCTAAAATCTAGCTTACCGATTGCAGCATGCTTAAAATATTATGTAATACGTATTTAAATTGAAAATTTTCAAAGAACACCATATTTTTATATTGTGGTCAAAAGTTACCATGGTAACTAGCGTCGTTCGATTGAAGCGAAAAAAGCTAAAAGTGAAGCGTAAGTTAAATCAATTTATTTTAATGCGTTTGAAAAATATTACCCTCCTAGTGACGCAGTCAGTTGCAACTACGAGCATTATGTAGTTTAAATTGTAGTAAAAAAATCCAGATCTCTCAGTCAGACAATATTGTCCCTAACTCGCTAACTGGTTGACGTCAGAGCCATCAATGACGCTACAGACAAATTGCGCTTAAGCGAATGCGTTACCTCTTTGTAGGTTAAATGCAGTTAATGGGACGAACAGTCATTGGTCAACGCTATTTTATAGAATAGCGTTGACCAATGACTGTTCGTCCCATAGTCGTCGCTATTTTATAGAACATTTTGTAGCTGAATTATGTATTTTTTTTATTAGTTTGGAGTAACAAATTAGAGTAAAAAATATCACATAGAAAAAGGTTTCTGTCTGTAGTAAAGCACAGATGCGTTGGTACTTCCAAGGACAAGATCGTCGTCTCGTACAAAAATGTGCCGGCATTCATAGTCTCCGTTCAAACGCAGGAACTACTTCACACTAAAATAAGTGTGGTGGTTCTATCATCTGATAAACCCTATATCCATGGCAAACTGAGTCAATTTCAATGATATGTCACGTGTTGCAATTCGTCAAAGCGTTTAATTTCTAGTGCATAAATGGACATTCATACTCACATATTATAAGTACAAGCGCTCAATAAACACCCTTCAGATGATTTCAAATAAAACGCAGCACTATTGTGTTGTTAATAATAGTAAAAAAATCATTCAAGCAGACAAGATTGACACTAAGTCGCTAAGTCGTTGACGTCAGAGCCATTAATGACGCTGCAAGCAAATTGCGCTTAAGCGAATGCATTACCTCTTTGTAGGTTAAATGCAGTTAATGGGACGGACAGACATTGTTCAACGCTGTTTTATACAACACTTTGTAGCTAAATTACTTAACATTTTACCTAATTGAAGTAGAAAACGAGCATGTAATCTGACTGATGGTAACTGGTTACTGCCTCCAATCTTTAAGCAACTTTATATAGAACAATCTTTCTATCTAACATTAACCAAAGCTGTGTTACTACTTCCGAGGACTAAGATAGTTGCCACGTACAAAAGTCAGCCGGGATCCACCAATGAGCACACCCTTCCGCTGTAATGCAAGAACTGCTTAACGATACAATTAAGTGAGGCGGTGCTACTTCCTCGGTCGAACTACACTGGTTCTACCACCTGACAAACCCTATCAAAAATATTGTCATTCTCACGCAGTCGAATAAAAACGCAGCACTATTGTAATGTTATTTATAGTAAAAAAATCCAGAATCTATCAGGCAGACAATATTATCACTAACTCGCTAACTGGTTGACGTCAGAGCCATCAATGACGGTACCGGCAAATTGCGCTTAAGCGAATGCGTTACCTCTTTGTAAGTTAAATGCAGATAATGGGATGTGCAGTAATTGTTCAATGCCTTTTATAGAACATTTTGTTGTTGAATTACGTATTTTTTATCAGATTGGAGTAACAAATTAAAGTAAAAAAAATCACATAGAAGGTTTCTATCTGTAGTAAATTTCAGACAATATTGTCCCTAACTCGCTAACTGGTTGACGTCAGAGCCATCAATGACGCTACAGGCAAATTGCGCTTAAGCGAATGCATTACCTCTTTGTAAGTTAAATGCAGTTAATGGGACGAACAGACATTGTTCAACGCTGTTTTATAGAATATTTTGTAGCTGAATTACCTACTACGTTGTAGATATATGTTATAGTATTTTTTTGTAGTTGACACGCAGTTTACCTGACGTATGACACTAGGGTGTATTTAGGCTTTGTATAAAATGATAAAGAAACAAATAAGTTTTTAATAAGCATTTTTGTAGTTGACTATACTAAGTTACTTCACATTTTTATTGCCGGGCGAGTTGACAACAGAAATATTTGGTAAATTCGAAAGGTGCCAAGTCGCCCGATCGTGCGAGTTTATATCGGGCTAGATGACGAATAACCCATATCTTCCGACACCGAATTGTCTTATAGATTTGTTAGTATTACTATTTCTGAAATTTTGTCGTGTGACAAATGAATTTTAGTTATTAAAGTGTTAAAGTTACTTGAGAGCATAACAATTTTGAAAGGTGGTAGAACCAGTGTAGTTCAACCGGGGAGGTACCACCGCCACACCTATTTCTACCGTGAAGCATTTCGTGCGTTTTGATAGAAGGGTGTGGAACCCGTGTCCTGTACGAAGTTGATTACAGATGTCCATGCGGCAGTGACCACTTACCATCAGGTGGACTGCATGCTCGTTTGCTACTTCAGTCAGATAAAAAAAAAACATTTGGAAAGGGGGCTTAAGGACTCTAGTTCTACTCTGGTTCCGCCATTGATAAGTTGTTTACGCCGTCCATGAATATTACTCAACGGAAGATAGAAATAAAGTTCCGAAGTCAGCAATAGGTGCGTTGCTATCTAAATTAAAACGACTTGATAGTTCTAAATTGACAGCAGAAGAAAGTTCAATTTTAATCAAAAAAAATTTACATAAGAATAGACAATATAAACAACACGGGAAATAGGTATAGATTATTAAAAACATAGATATTTTGATACAGGCTATTAACACTATCAGTAAGAACTGATGCCCGTTTACTACTTCAATCTCATCCCTACTAATACTATAAATGTGAATGTTAGTTTGTTTGTTACGCTTTCACGCCAAAACTCAACCGGTCATCATAAAACTTTGTAGATATATTCTGAAAGATATAAGAAAAACATAGGATAGTCTTTATTAAAAACATGTTTATATTTAAAAGATGTATTGTTTGTAGATTTTTTAAAATTCTATTACTATTTGACAATAATTTAGTTGTATTGGAATAAGGAATCTTTGATATTTATTTAAAGGCTTCAAAACTGCGGATAAAACGGAGTATATGTATAAATAACTCACCAAAATGCGAACTCTATTTTGTTAATATCAAAAAACGAAATATCGGAATTAAGTCCCTTTTAGACTCATTTTACTATAAGTGATGCCACCAAAGTCAAACTATAAAACCACCTTCAAAGTAAACACTGCCCTACATTCCCTTAAACGTTATAACAAAGCTTTCCAGGCCGCAAGAAGCTCACTTAACAATGAGCTTACCTCCAAGCTTTTATACTAATGTCTTATACGAATGCTTTTAAAATAAAAAGCATGATAGGGAACTCAGGAAAATATAATAATAAAATAAGAAAACGTAGTTTCAAATTCAAGTATACTTAATCTATACTTATAATAAAGTTGTAGAGAGGTCAATTCTGTACATGAAATATTTTTCCAAAATAACTATCAGGGCGTGATTAGGGATCGATACTGATGCCAAAAATGCAATCAGTAAAATTTTTGTCTGTCTGTCTGTCTGTCTGTCTGTCTGTCTGTCTGTCTGTATAACCGTTATAGAAACAAAAACTACTCAGTGGATTTTAACGAAACTTGGTACGATTATTCTTTATACTCCTGGGCTGGTTATAGTATACTTTTCATCCCGCTACAATCAATAGGAGCAGAGCAGTAAAGGGAAATGTTGGGAAAACGGGAGAAGTTACTTTTTTAAGCTTCTGTCGCGTGTGCAACCTTAATGGTTAAAGCTACACAGAAATCATGTATGAGGGAAATATTTTCCTTAAAATTATCTAAAAAATATCCTACGACAGCATATGTCTATCTTTTATGGTTGACTCACAATAACACGTGTAACTCCCGATAGCTTAGCAGTTCAAAGCTTTCTGATTATATTTGTCTACTCTTACGTTTATAACTCAGTCATCTATCTGTACGAAAATGAACATGAAAATGAAAAATGAAAAATGAAAAATGAAAAATGAAAAATGAAAAATGAAAAATGAAAAATGAAAAATGAAAAATGAAAAATGAAAAATGAAAAATGAAAAATGAAAAATGAAAAATGAAAAATGAAAAATGAAAAATGAAAAATGAAAAATGAAAAATGAAAAATGAAAAATGAAAAATGAAAAATGAAAAATGAAAATGAAAATGAAAAATGAAAAATGAAAAAAAGATAAATGAAAAATGAAAAATGAAAAATGAAAAATGAAAAATGAAAAATGAAAAATGAAAAATGAAAAATGAATAATGAATAATGAAAAATCAAAAATCAAAAATGAAAATTGAAAAATGAAAATTGAAAAATGAAATATGAAAAATGAAAAATGAAAAATGAAAAATGAAAAATGAATAATGAAAAATGAAAAATGAACAGTGAACAGTGAACAGTGAACAGTGAACAGTGAACAGTGAACAGTGAACAGTGAACAGTGAACAGTGAACAGTGAACAGTGAACAGTGAACAGTGAACAGTGAACAGTGAACAGTGAACAGTGAACAGTGAACAGTGAACAGTGAACAGTGAACAGTGAACAGTGAACAGTGAACAGTGAACAGTGAACAGTGAACAGTGAACAGTGAACAGTGAACAGTGAACAGTGAACAGTGAACAGTGAACAGTGAACAGTGAACAGTGAACAGTGAACAGTGAACAGTGAAGAGTGAAAAATGAAAAATTGAAAATGAAAATGACATTAAAAGCTGGAATTGAGAACGAGTAGGCAGTGCACCGTTAAAGCTACACAGAAATCATGTATGACGAAAATGTTCTCCTTAAAATTATATAAATATATTTTACGACATCATATTTCTATCGTTTATGGTTGACTCACAATAACACGTGTAACTCCTGCTAGCTTAGCAGTTCGAAGCTTTCTAAATATATATTTGTATACTCTTACGTTTATAACACTCTAAGTCATCCATCCTTAATTAAAAAAGTTAACATTATTTATATTCCATGTAAAATAATCATAGAAATCGGTATAGAATCACCAAAGTTATACATGAAATGAACAAGACGCCACTAACTACCCGATTGAATTTTTAAATTCTTTAAATATGCCCGGACTTCCTTCTCATGAAATTTGTTTAAAAATTGGCATTCCGATTATTCTGCTCCGAAATTTAAGACCACCACAACTTTGCAATGGAACTCGGCTAAAAGTAACCCGGTTGCAACAAAATATAATCGAGGCTCAAATTTTAACAGGTTGCGGTGCAGGAGAAACCGTCTTTATTCCCAGAATTCCCTTAGTACCTAATAATTTTCCATTCCAATTTAAAAGAACGCAATTCCCAGTATCGGTGTGTTATGCAATGACAATTAATAAGGCTCAGTTGCTGGAGTAGATCTCGGTGTCAGTTGTTTCTCGCATGGTCAGTTGTACGTCGCTCTTTCCCAGGTCAGTAGTTCGAAAAATCTTTACGTTCACATGCCGGATGGATCAACATTCAACATAGTTTACCCGGAAGCTTTGCATTGAAGTATTTTCGTTATTTACTCGCTGACGGAGTCGCGGGCAAAGCTATTAACAATAATATTGTGCGGTTCCGTATTGCGATATTTTTCAACAGTATTGTAGATATGACATATTATATTTCCCTACTAAAATACGAAAGTTAATCTGTCTGTTACATCAAAACCACTGAACCGTGAGGAACGACATAGGCTACTTTTTTTTTTACGAAAAACAACGGAAACGCGGACGAAGTCGCGGGCAACAGCTAGTAGTTAAATATAAACGCAAGGAACTATGCAATCCGTGCAACTATGCAAACAATACCTACTGTTTTATTACGAACAGGGTTCCAGATTTGATCCCCGGCCAGGCATACGCTTAACTGACGAATATGTATATAATGTTCTTTTACAAAATTGGGTACTTGTGTGGTTTCTTGCCACCCATTACAAGTAAACGATATTGGAATTTTAGGAAAAATAAGACGTCTCGGAAAAAGCTTATATTCATACAGCTGAATAGATAACATTGTTACCTAGTACAAAGCGAGCAAAGCCGCAGGAATAAGTAGCACGATTTAAATATATATCATTTCATTTTGTGGTGCATTCGTCATTAACATGAAAGACGGCTTTTATTTGGTTAAAAAGTTTTACTCAGTCCTTTCTATGCCAAAAGGCCACTTCATTAAGCTCGTTCGCGGCTCCAAGAAACGCAAAATTGGCGGTATCTTAGATTAAAAAAGATAGAACTCAACACTAATATACATAAAAGCTTACCGAATTTGGTTTATTTGAAGGATAACGCAGTGTAAAGAGCTGCTGCGTTCTTGTTTGAAGTTTTTTTTTTTATCTGATAGAAGTAGCAAACGAGCATGCAGTTCACCGGATGCAAGCAATTTCAAATAGAACATGGGTTCTATCTGAAGTCAATTATAGACGCGTTACTACTCCTGAGGACTAAGATGGTTGCCTAATACAAATGTGTGCCGGCAACCACACCCTTCCATCGAAACGCAAAAAAATGCTTCACGCTAGAAATAGGTGTGGCGGTGGTACTTCCCAACTTCTCCGGTCGAACTACACTGGTTCTACCACCTGGAGCATTTATATTTATCTGAAATATTCCACTTTTAATCTCTAGGGTAGCAACGCACTAGGGTAGAACGACTCTGATAGTATCTAGTGATTACAGATGTCCAAGGACGGCAAGGACTGCTATATTATAAAATAATAATAATAATAATAATAATATAATAATAAGTATAATAGTAAGTTCCAAATTTCAATTCTCAACTTGTGCAAATTTGCATTTGCACAAGTTTACATGAACGTGTGTGGGAGCGCGCGCAAGTTCAGTACTGTCTTTGGGTACAAATTTCAATTCATTCAACAAACTGATGTACGAATAATGCTTTCTTTTTCTTAACCAGTCTTTAGTCCATATTGTTCGATTTCTCTTGTGAGTTTTCAGTTTTTTCGTAGCTAAAATAAAGTCAACTAATGCCACTGCATCATAAATACCACAAAACAACACAACCAGGTAGTTCACTTTCAAAAAATGATATTGTTTTAATTGGAGCAGATACGCACGCTTGTACGAATATCAGGGAAATGATATTTGTGCAAGCATACTTGAGTCGTGTGTGGTCGTCATCGAAATACGAGAATTTGTACAAGTCCAAGCTTGCGCAAGTATACTGTATCGTGTGTGGCTGCCATTACGGTTATCTTATCCAAAACTAACCTGAATTCGAAAATCAATATAGACACGTTTTTTGAGCACCTGCCTGTACAGTACAACAGTCGAGATTGTTCAAAGGCTTTCTGGTTATTAAGTCTAAACGCTCTCTGTTATTAGGCTGAAATACGTGTGGCGATGGTGCGTCCACAAAGAGTTCCACCACGTGTAAAGGCCACCTAAATAATTTAACCGTATGTAAAATGGTATGTCTTTATTTTGGATAGGTTTACAGATGCAATTATAAATTGTCAGTATTTTTTTCTACACTATCATCGGATCAGAAAAATATTTATGAGAATCCGGCAAGAAACATAGCGAGATTTTTCTTTATAACTAGTTTATCCGTATATACATTCTAGTTGTTTTAGGGCTCCTGTCCGTGTATCCGTCTATCTGTTTGTCACCATACTAGAAATTTTCACAAATGACGTATTTCTGTTGGCGCTATAACAAATGCTAAAAACAGAATGAAATAAATATTTAAGGGATGTTTCCATGCAAGAAACATATTTTTTTGTCGTTTTTTATTAGTGATGTAACTAATCTTATTATTTGAACATTCGCGAATATGATTACGAATGCGAATATCCGTTACCGACATTCACGAGTGCAAATGCGAAAGTTTTTTTTTTCAGTGTTTGGTGTAGGGGTTTTTTTTGTTCTCAAGGGGGAAACCTTAAAAGATACCCGATGCCGTGGGAGCGACGCAGGGTTATGTGGGATTTTTACCACACTAAAAACTCCCCTGGCCGTCCTCGGCGCTATAAAGAGGACTTCGGGATCTCTAAAGAAACGCAACCGTAATCCCTTAAGCGCATTGCTCCATCGGGCTCCTCCCAGTTGGGCGGCTGGGCACACCGCTCCGTCTAGTCTTTACGACGGTATGCGACCACACATACCGCCGTCCTTCCCGGGATCGCCTGACCGAACGGTTCGAGCTCCCACTGTTGCCGCCCGCAACCCCGGAAGCCCCTTTCAGTCGCCTCTTACGATAAGGAATATAAAAGAAGGAATAAAATAGGAAGACCTATTCTGATCCCGGAACTACAGGGACGTGGTGTAGGGAGTCTGAGAGCAAGATTTTTTTCTGTTCGAGTTGAATTAGGATACATTTGGCGACCTTTTTTGCAAAGCAATTCAATATTCACCAAAACATTTGCACAATTCTTGCGAATCAGAATATGAATGTTTAAAAACATGAGCACATTCGCGAATGCCAATGAGAATATTCGTTACGTCACAATTTTTTATAGATAGATATTTATTATAGGTACGGAACCCCTCATAACTGAGTCTGACCATCCATCCATCCATCAGCTCTTTGATGTCCACTCCTGGACGTAGGCCTTCCCTAAATGGCACCACTCCAACCGGTCCTGTGCCCTCTGAATCCAATGGTTTCCCGCACTCTTCTTCAGGTCATCGGTCCACCTGGTGGGGGGGGGGGGCACTCCTTTTGCCTAAACGTCGTCGCCACTCGAGAACCTTTCTTCCCCATCGGTTATCGGTCCTACAAGCGATGTGGCCGGCCCACAACCAGTCTGACATGACGAATAAAATTATGCTCCAATTGTGATACCTGGTTTCGCGAGGTTTTATCTAAATATTATTTAGTCTAAGGGCAGTACCTACAAATTTATTTTATTGCACCTTCGCCCTCTGTTCTTGGGGCACGATGGGCGATTACTTTTAATGGTATGATGTACACGACACCGAATCTATGTATCTAGTGTCCAATGTAGACTTTCAGAGCTTTAGGGAGGGTTTATAATCTTTTGGCAGTTATACGGGGTATGTTATGGGCAACGCGCGTTTGTTAGTTGTCTTGAATGGCTTAATTTGGATGAAAGGAGGCTAGTGGCAATATCTAGGCAAGGTAGACTTGTGAAAACACTACAAACTATTGCGGGTATAATGTTTATAGTACTATAGTGAGCAGTGATAGCCTAATGGTTGAAACTTGCCCTCTTGATCGGGAGGTCCGATGTTCAAACCCACGCACCACTGATTTTTCTAAAATTATGTGCGTATTAGAAATTAAATATCACTGCTTTTCGGTGAAGGAAAACATCGTGAGGTGAAACGTACACACCCGAGAGTTCACCAATCCGCACTTGGCCAGTGCGTTGGACTATGGCCTAAACTCTATCATTCTGAGAGAAGACCCGTGCCCAGCAGTGGGAAAATAATGAGTTGACGACATAATGTTTATAGGCATTAGGATATCTTCTCGTGGTTACCGTGCATAGACCGACAAATATATACCCGGACTCACAACAAAGATCTAAATTGTTATAATATTTGCTTGACCAAGAAATTTTACTAGGTCACTTGATATGTCCCTGTAGCCTCGGGGTCAGAATAGGGCTACGGTATCCCCTGCCTGTCGTAAGAGGCGACTAAAAGGGGCTTCCGGGGTTGCATACGGCTAGAGTGGGAGCTCGAACCGTTCGGTCAGGAAATCCCGGGAAGGACGGCGGTATGTGTGGTCGCATACCGTCGTAAAGACTAGACGGAGCGGTGGGCCCAGCCGCCCATCTAGGTCCTCCTAGGTCCTCCTAGGTCCTAGGTGCTCCTAGCGCGCTGCCCCATCGGGCTCCTGCCCGATGGGGCAGCGCGCTCGGAGGATTCCGGTTGAAGTCGTTTCAAGATCCCGGAGTCCTCCTTTTCAGCGCCGAGGACGGCCACCGGGGGGTTTTAGTGCGGTAAAAATCCCACATAACCCTGCATCGCTCCCACGGCGTCGGGTACCTTTGGAAGGTTTCCCCCTCGCGAATAAAAAAAAAAGGTCACTTGATATGGAGAAATATGGAAATACTAAAAACAAGAGATTCAACAGGCGTTTAGCATTATCACCTTTTTGAGTTTCTAATAAAGTGATAATAGTAACAATAGTCTGTCCGATATTACATTTAGTTTTTTACACCGGTTAAAATTAATCCAAGTCTTTCGTTGTATGCTCTTAGCCACTTTATGTACTTAAAATGATGGCGAATACGTAATTGTTTGGGTACAGAGCTATGCGTATAGCATTGCAGTTTTTTTTATTTATCTGACTAAAGTAGCAAACGAGCATGCAGTCCATCTGATGATAAGTGGTCACTGCCACTCATGGACATTAGTAATCAACTTCATACAGAACAAGTGTTCTATCTGAAGTCAATCACAGATGCGTTGCTACTCCCGAGGACTATGATGTTCGCCTCATATAAAAGTGTGCAACCACACCCTTCCATCGAAACGCAAGAACTGCTTCACGCTAGAAATAGGTGTAGCGGTAGTACTTCCCCGGTGAAACTACACTAGTTCTACCACCTTCAAATGCGTGTCGCAATGCAGTATTTTTTCTATTTCATTTTCTTTTATAACAATCATAGCATACATGCACGTCATAAGCAGATTTCCTTACACTCATTATATGAGCAAGTGCGCTGGTAGGACATGAAACGGATTTTATTTTCCTTTAAGAATTCCTTTCATTTTCCACAACTAAAACGCATTGTAATGAGAACATTCTTGAGGTTTTCTATTTTTTCTTTCATATTTTAAATTGACGAAATTGAAAACATTAACAAGTAACATTATTAAATTATTGAAAAAAAGTGATTGCTTAAAAACAATAAACTCTCGTCAGTTTCAGTTTTTTTTTTTTGCTTTTAACTATTTACATAATTTAACAAGTTTTTTTTTTAATTTGCGTCCAAATAATAATAATGGTACAACAAGAAAATATAATGCAAATAAAACCGGGCACACATACATAAATAAATAAAATAAGTAAATACGCTTTCTACACTCATAGCCCCACACTAGATTTTTTTCCTGTTTCGTGGGTACCATGGATACACACAAACACCCAGACCCAGAACATGAATCTAAACTCATCATTCAGATACCTGGCCGGGAATCGAACCCGGGACCAATTGCGCGTCAGACCCGTGTGGTAACCGCTTCGCCACGCGGGTCGTCAAGTAAATACGTACAAACACTCGAAAAATATTACTTTCCTTCACGTAGTCGGGTAATAATAAGAAGTAAAGAACAAGCTTAGGAAAAAGACGACACAGCTTTCTACTTTTCTCTGCATGCAGTCCCCCTGATGGTAAGTGGTCACTGCCGTCTTGCGACATCTATAATCAACTTCATACAGGACATGGGTTCCATCTAAAGTCAATAACAGATGCGTTGCTACTCTCGAGGACTATGATGCTCGCCTCATGTGAAAGTGTGCCGGCAATCACATCCTTCCATCGAAACGCAAGAAATGCTCCACGCTTCAGAAATAGGCGTGGCGGTAGTACTTCCCCGGTCGTACACTGTTTCTACTACCTTGTACTGTGTTTAGCAGTATATAAAAAGTTGAAGACAAAAGTTTAGATGAGGATGGGACACAATCACATTTGGAAAAGGTAAATATGTATCTATATTTTTATGAGTGTAATTTAACGAGTTATAGGTATATACTTTTGTTTTGTTATATCGTTCGAAATCGTTGTAAACTAGGCGTGGCGATCTGAGCAAACAAGTTGAAAATCCGTATATATCATGAAAATAAAAAATCTGCAAGTTTGTACATCACATATATTTTGAAAAAATAGGATGGAGCTAGAATAGAAATTTCAAAATTAAAAGTTTGTCTGACTGTTTATGACACCAACTTGGCCAGCGCGGTGGACTATGGCCTTTTTTTTTTCGAGGGGGAAACCTTCCAAAGGTACCCGACGCCGTGGGAGCGACGCAGGGTTATGTGGGATTTTTACCGCACTAAAACCCCCCCGGTGGCCTTCCTCGGACTGAAAAGGAGGACTCCGGGATCTCGAAACGACTTCAACCGGAATCCTCCGAGCGCGCTGCCTCCGGGCTCCTCCCGGATGGGTGGCTGGGCCCACCGCTCCGTCTAGTCTTTACGACGGTATGCGACCACACATACCGCCGTCCTTCCCGGGATTGCCTGACCGAACGGTTCGAGCTCCCACTCTAGCCGTCTGCAACCCCGGAAGCCCCTTTTAGTCGCCTCTTACGACAGGCAGGGGATACCATAGCCCTATTCTGACCCCGAGGCTACAGGGACGGTGGACTATGGCCTAAACTTCTCTCATTCTGAGAGAATACCCGTGCCCAGCAGTGGGACAATAATGGGTTGTACCCTTGACTGTTCGTCAGTTTATCTGTGTGTTGACGCACTAAATCTAAACTACTTGGATTTACAATTGGATGGAATTTAAATTATTTATAGTTAATATTTTGAAATAACATTTATTCTTTGACATTAAATCCATCTCCTCTCTCTAAGGCTAGTACAATTAAATGTTGTGGCGACTTCACGCTACTCATCAAGAGATGGCGCTACTAGTATTCTGAAACACGCTATCGAAGCATTTTCAATACCCCGCATATGTACAAGTTCCGAACAACGACTGTCGGAGCACGGCCGCTCCCCAGGCATGATCACCTAGCCTGGCGGGAGATCTCCCTTTGCCAAAGTGGTATTTTAATAGTTATATTAATCATTTTTACATTTTTATTAATCGCGGGTGAAGCAGTGGGGCACGTCTAGTTAGTAATAGGCCGTGAAACCGCTTTAACGAGTCGTAAAGTTGATTGATGTTATAAACTCTACTGGGATACAAATGTTGTTTGGGTTTGTTGGAACCCATAAATAGATTGTTGTTGGTTGAAAATCTCTATACAAAACCTTTATAAAGCTGCGTGTTTGTGTATCGATTTTAAGTAGCAAGGTTTCTGCAAGCTTCTGCAAGTGGATGGATCATTGCTAACTTTATAGTTTGATGCTGTTCTTGCGTTTTGATGGGTGTGTTTTGCTCACTTTCATACGCGTAGATAGTCTTACTCATAGGAAGTATTTTGAAGGTGGTAGAACCAGTGCAGTTCGACCGGGGAAGTACCACAGCCACACCTATTTCTAGCGTGAAGCATTTCTTGCGTTTCGATAGAAGGGTGTGGTTGCCGGCACACTTTTACATGAGGCGACCATCATAGTCCTCGGGAGTAGCAACGCATCTGTGATCTGTGTGTTCTGTATGAAGTTGATTACAGATGTCCATGGGCGGCAGTGACCACTTACCATCAGGTGGACTGCACGCTCGTTTGCTACTTTAGTCAAATTAAAAAAAAAAAGTAGTAAACATTTACTACTTGATAACGAATAGGAATTCTATATGAAGCCAATCACAGGATTGGCTTCATATTCTATATGAAATTGCTTGCAGATGTCCATACTGCGTGACCACTTACCATAAGGTGAACGCATGCTCATTTTCTGCTTTAGCCATGTAAAAAACAAACGAGATTTTACTTGAAAGTTATTTTTAATTTGTGTGTAAAATAATCCTAATTCACGATTATTTTTAACGTAATATATTTATTATGTTCCTTTAGGGGTTGCTCGTGCACAATGATAGACAGAAGCGATTACACTTAAAATTGGTTATTACCGCTTTTAGATCTTAATAGCAATACAGTTCAGAAGACAATGTATTGCTACCTCTGAAGAATAACTATAAGTATAAAAAGAAAAAAATCTGTGAAGGCAAACATCGTGAAGAAACCTACTCACCTGAAAGTTCTTTAAAAAAAAGTTCTCGGAGGTGTGTGAAATTCACTAATTCGTACTTGGCCAGCGCAGTGGACTATGGCCTAAAACTCTCTCATTCCGTGAGTAGACCCGTGCCCAGCAGTGGGACAATAATGTTGATGGTTTATATAAAAAGTAATATATAGCGTTAGAATGCGTATGACGTTAATATGACCTTCAAATAATAAAACAACGTATGCAAAGAACAGACAGTTTTCCACCTTTAAATCTACCTAAATTACGACCTTTCTCCGATTCTTGAGAGAAGTCTAAATATCTATTCAAAACACAGGAAGTTTGAAATACATACTAATTTTAATATTTTAAGCATATGACAGCTGACATTGTGTTCGAAATTTAAAAAAGATACAAATCGTCCGAATGTAAGTGGATGACAGTTTTGACATTTTGACAGTAAACGAGTGTACGCACAAGATAATTATTGTCACTAGTCCAAAATATTAATACTTCTTGACGGACGATGTTTTTATGGAAAACTAGTTGAATCCCGCAGCTTCGCCCGCGTTAACAAAAATCGATTGTCCTGTGGGAGTAAAATATTTTTCCACAGTAAAAAGTAACATACCGATCTGACGCTCAATGGGTCCCGGATTCGATTCCCGGCCAGACAGGTATCTGAATGATGAGATTAGATTCGTGTTCTGGATCTGGTTGTTTGTGTATTCGTCTTGTGTGAGTCCATTGTACCCACGATACAGTAGAAAATCCTACTGTGGCGCTATGAGTATGGAAAGCGTGTTTATTGTCCCGTGAGAATAAAATATTTTTCCACGATAAAAAGTAGCCTGTATGTTAATCCAGAGTATTAGATAACTCTCAACCAAATTTTATAAAAATTGCTCCAGCCGTTTAGACGTGTAGAAGTAACAAACATACACACTCACAAAATTTCGCCTTTATAATATTAGTATGAAAAATATTAATACTTTTTGACGGACGATGTTTTTTTGGAAAAATTTAGTTGACATGTTTTTGTTTACTCACAATATATTGTCACATAAACAAATAATTATTTTTTTATATCTGGTTACCTAAAGCATTTTTAAAGTTGATAGTTTATGGTGTTTTTAATTGGTAATTTGATCATCGCGTCGCCTAAAATAATACCTCTCTCCGTGAATTTAAAAACTTATAAATGAGAATAAAAAGTAGGTTATATGCTGTCTTATAATGTTGTAGAGAAAATATGTATATATTTTAAATCGGTTACATAAAAGGATTAAGGTTACGTAAATACAATTGTGCATTCATATCTAGTAGATGAAAGATAAAAATCTTACCCGAAGTCCGCAAACCCTATTTTTTTATCTGACTGAAATAGCAAACGAGCATGCAGTCCACCCGATGATAAGTGGTTACTGCCGCCCATGGACTTCTGTAATCAACTACATACAGAACATGGGTTCCATCTGAAGTCAATCACATATGCGTTTTACTCCCGAGGACTATGATGGTCGTCTCAAGTTAAAGTGTGCTAGCAACCACACCCTTCTATTGATACGCAAGAAATGCTTCACGCTAGAAATAGGTGTGGAGGTGGTACTTCTCCGGTCAAACTACACTGGTTCTGCCACCTTTAAAAATTTATTAAAACGATACTAACTACGAATTATCGGATTTTATACTATTATTACTTCGGAAGTTATACATTTTTTTATGTAACGAGTACACAGTATGCGATTTTTGCCGACATTTCGACCCACTTTTATGGATCGTGATCACAGCCATTATAACGACTAGAGTTAAGTACAGAAGCGCAGTGAAGCACACAGAAGCAAATATTTGTCATATGCACTCCGGAAGCAGTGCGCGGTCCATTAGCCGGGTACAACGCAAATGTTGACAGAGGGCGCTTGAGTGATCGAGCTTATGCTTGTTAAGCAGAACTGTCTCTTCAATTCTTAACTTCATCTGAATTTTTGAATAAAAGGGGATTGAAAAGGAAATTCGAAATGACTTGTATAGATGAACATAATGGAAGTTGTAGCCAGAATCAATATGATATAAGTATACCAATATATTAATTATCACTGCTTTTCGGTGAAGGAAAACATCGGGAGCAAACCTACACACCCGAGAGTTCTTTATAAAAAAAAAAGTTCTCGTAGGTGTGTGAAGTCCACCAATTCGCACTTGGCCAGCGCGGTGGACTATGGCCTAAACTCTCTCATTCTGAGAGAAGACCCGTGCCCAGCAGTGGGACAATAATGGGTTGACGACAATACCAATGTGCCTTCACAGGACCATTCCTCTTCCCGTTGAGGTCGTAGGGACGAAATTGAGGAAATGGGTAGTAATGTATTTTTTCTTTATCTAACTGAAGTAGCAAACAAGCATGCAGTGCACCTGATACTTACCATCAGGTGCAGGTCACTGCCATCGATGGACGTCTGTAATCGACTTCATACAGAACATGGGTTCCGTCTGAAGTCCATCACAGATGCGTTACTACTCCCGAGGACTATGATGGTCGCCTGATGTGAAAGTGTGCCGGGAACCACACCCTTCTATCGAAACGCAAGAAATGCTTCACGCTAGAAATAGGCGTGACGGTGGTACTTCCCCGGTCGAACTAGACTGGTTCTACCACCTTGAACTTAGACGTAGTACGTAGTTTACTACTTCAATCTAATAAAAAATGGACCCGATAACCACACCTATCCACCGAAACGCAAGAACTGCTTAACAGTAGCAATAGTTAGCAGTGGCAATATATCCGTATATATCCGGATACCGAGATCCGATATAACATATCCGTAACACCCCTAAAACGGTTACGACTGGTGGCTACTTTTATGTGTGTCACAAATTACCCAATTTAACGACAAATCGTCAGAGATGATATGGCAACATCAATCTGTTTAATACGCGACTGCATTAAGCCCAGTAAGATATTTCATAAACGACCTGATAAGGGACTTGCTTTACAGTAGGCGACATATTGTTATTACTCTCCATTTGATGCAATTGAGTTAAATTCAAAAATAATAATAACTTTTTATTCAACAACAGAAATATAGGTACATGTTACCAATATACTAGTTAAATTATCTAGTAAATACAAAAAACACAATGTAACATTACGATATTTAAAAGTAACTATTTGTTTAAATCTATGCTAATATTATAAAGCTGAAGAGTTTGTTTGTTTGTTTGAACGCGCTAATCTACTACCTACTGGTTGGAATTGAAAAATTCTATGTTGAATAGACCATTTATCGAGGAAGGCTTTAGGCTATATAACATCACGCTGCAACTATTAGGAGCGAAGAAATCATGGAAAATGTGAAAAAAACAAGGAAAATTATTCATCCTTGAGAGCTTTCGTTGCTTGCGCTGCGAAAACGGTTCAAGATACCAAAAATATATGTATGAAAGAAATATTCCTCTTGAATGGCTATGTATATGTCATGTATTTTTTAAGCGCGGGCGAAGCTGCGGGTTTCAGCTACTTTAAATATAGTAGAGTTATTTCTTAGTATTCGTTAAGAGTATATACATTTATACTATAGAACATGTTTTTGTCTGTGTGTTTGCGATTGCAGTAATCCAAAATTAATGAAAATGAAATTTGTAACGATTTCAATTGAAAAGATTGTAAATTAGATAATATATTTATTGTCTACTTATATGTTGAGGTAATATTTAATCTGAATTTCATTTAAAATCCATCAATTCTGTCCAATGTTATTAAGACTTAATGTTATGTTATTTTTGGCGAGAGGGATCGCTGTACGTGGCTAGTAGTAATAAAATAAATAATAAAAGTTATTGCGTGTTTATATAATATAATGAGTGTTAAGAGTTCATCTGGAATTTATTGTAGGTTATTGTGATTACATACTATTAATAATATACTGGGTATAATATAATGCAAATGTGCATTAGACAAAAGTAGACTGACTGTAGGTATGTACAATCGTTCTATTTTCATTTTATCATAACACAGAAAAAACGGTATTATGTCGTGCTTAAAATAGGGATGATTTTCTTTCTATAATTTTTGCTTCTAAGTACAAATTTTTATATCGCGCAATAAAATTAATATTATCTATGGTCAAATACAACACTAACTTTCTACTTTATGGTGCGATAACACATCATAACATTTATTCTTGAAATTGTAAAATTTCTTTAATGGGATACGAAGTTTTGTTTGACGTCATGGGGACAACGAGTATGGGAGAGTTTTTCTTAGGCCATAGCCCACCGCGCTGGCCAAGTGCGAATTGGTGTACTTCACACACCTCCGAGAACTTTTTTATTAAAGATCTCTCGGGTGTGTTTGCTCACGATGTTTTACTTCACCGAAAAGCAGTGATAATTAATTTCTAATACGCACATAAATCACTGACTTCGGACCTCTCAGTTGAGAGGGCAAGTTTCTCACCATTAGGCTATCACTGCTTTAACTGTTTGACGTTTATTATTATAAAAAATATATAAAAAAGCAATCACCACGATATATTGTTCATTGAAAATGGAAATAATTCGCATCTTTACTCGCTCTTCGTCTAACAAGTCAATAAATCTCGGTTTCTGCTACTGAAGGCGGTTATAAATTTTATTGGCATTGATTTAGGTCGGCATCTGTCTTATCAGAAGATAAATTTTAAGGCAATTTTATTATCTATTTCCGCATAAGCCGCCCTAACTATTTAGATTTTCTATTTAAGGGAGTCAAATATAATTTCAAACTAGTCACTATTGTTAATATAATAATAAGAATATATTATTATTATACTAGCGTGAAGCATTTCTTGCGTTTCGATGGAAGGGTGTGGTTGCCGGCACACTTTTATATGAGGCGATCATCATAGTCCTCGGGAGTGGCAACACATCTGTGATTGACTTCGGATGGAGCCCATATTCTGTATGTAATTGATTACAGATGTCCATGAGCGGCAGTTATCGCTTACCATCGGGTGGAATGCATGCTCGTTTGCTACTTCAGTCAGATAAAAAAATTGGAAATCCATAGAATAATTTTGTGATTATGATTAAAACTGTTTTCAAACTTTGCCACTGGATTTGGAACTATCAAATCCCGAACAATATTCATCTAAAATTTAGCATATATTTTACGTTTAGATGATAATGAACGATTAGCATATGTTATTCTAAATACAACATGGTGGTCGCCAAAGATGGCGGACAGTATTTTTTTAATGCTATCACGATATGGGTAGCAAGGTAAAGGGTTTACTAAAAGAATATGAACGCTACTAAAAAGCTTTTCTTACTTTTTCAACATTAGTGTCAAAATGTATACTTTATATTCTTTAATTTCTTTATGCTTTATCTACATACTAACACGTGAAGCAAAAACGTGTGAGGAGTATGTAATTAGGCACGGTTATAGTTGATGTAGAGAAGGATTGCGCAAGTCTAATATATTTTTCAATTAATGCATAAAACAAACATAAAATTAACTGAAAACGCATACACTCACTACCTTGCACTTGACATAAACACATACATGGCAAACGAAATAGAACATTCAATGTCTTACTATGAAAACAAATAACGTCAAAAATGTCACATGTCTTTGTCAAAATACCCGCTATTGCTTTAAAATGTAGCTTAATTAATAAACCTCTTTTTACCTTTAACGGGTGCGTTCAAAATGACTTGAAAATTATTTCATTTTTTTATAAATTAGAGAAATAATGGTGGTACTTTGGACAATATGAAGTTTAGTTTTTTAATTTAAATTACGGTCGAATTTCGACCGTTGTGACAAGTGACTACTATTAAGTAAAAGGATTTACGAAGAATAATGCCGTAAATCATTTTTAATAAAACGTAATTGATTTTTATTACACTTAAATATTTACGAAATGTATACTACTCTTGGCCGTACGTATCTACACGTCGTACGAACATAGCAACGCACTTAAGTGCCGTTGTTAACAAGCATTCGATCGAATCAATGTTTTCTTATCGATCAGTTATTTTTGATTCAAATTTTCGATAGCTTTTTGTGGATTAAAGACCTCTTCTTTTTTGCTTTGCTTTTTATCAGTGTGTCTTAATAAATTTTAATACATTGCATTATTTTAATGACTGTCCTGACTTCTTACTGACTGAAATGTTTCAATGTACGTAACCGTACAATAGGACTGGCCTATTTCTGTCGTCTAAGAGACTTTATCTCTCCCACATTGGCTAAGTTAGGGTGCTGATCCAGCTCAGCATTATATGACAAAAATCAGAGACACTAGACGGCTATTTTTTATTCCACTGACCCCCTTTTGGGCGCCCCTTAACAAAACTGTAGCTATTTACTTTCCCAAGTGACAGAACGTATTGTTTATCCGGAGAGGTACCACCGCCACACTGTTTTTCTATCTGACTTAAGTTGCAAACGAGCATGCAGTCCACCTGATGGTAAGTGATCAATCACTGCCGCTCATGGACATCTGTAATCAACTTCTTACAAAACATGGGTTCTATCTGAAGTCAATCACAGATGCGTGCTACTCTCGAGGACTATAATGTTCGCCTCATATAAAAGTATGCCACCAACCACACACTTTCATCGAAACGGAAATGCTTTCTAGCGTGAATCAGTTCTAGTGTTGGAAGAGAGTGATGGCCGACTTCTTTGTTATTTGAGTCGACCATCTTAGTCCTTGGGAGTAGAACACATTTTTAATCGACATCATATGGAACTATATATTAAATGAAGTGTCTTAGAAATGTCCACGGGTAGCAGTGACCACTTGAGTTACAACCCATTATTGTCCCACTGCTAAGCACGAGTCTTCTCTCGGAATGAGAGAGTTTTAGGCCATAGTCCACCGCACTGGCCAAGTGTGAATTGGTGGACTTCACACACCTCTGAGAACTTTTTTTAAAGAACTCTCGAGTATGTAGGTTTCCTCACGATGTTTTATTCACCGAAAAACAGTGATAATTAGTTTCTAATACGCACATCAATCAGTGGTGCGTGCCTGGGTGTGAACCTCGGACCTCCCGATTGAGAGGGCAAGTTTCAACCATTAGGCTATCACTGCTCTATGAGTGACCACTTACTATCAGATAAACTACATGCTAATGTGCTATTTCAATGTTACAAAAAAGCTATGCCCATACATCGAAGTAAAAAGTATACTTTAGAGTCACAAACAACCTCTTTAATTTAATTTATTTGCACCATCAAAGTTATCTCTTTAAAATCAATTAGTGTACCAATTCAAGCATTTATACGGTAAGACCTTTGATAAAGTTTAATTAACGAAATACCACTGGGACTGATAAGAAAGAATGACGGGATTTTAATAAAAGTAAGATTCTCTTATTGCAAGATCCATCCTACTAATATCATAAATGCGAAAGTTTGTGAGGATGTATGTGTATTTGTTATTCTTTCAAGCAAAAACTACTCAACGGATTAGGTTGAAACTTTACAGTAGTATAGGTTATACATCAGAATAACACATCCTACTTCCTATCCTACTAATATTATAAATGCGAAAGTTTGTGAGGATGTATGTGTATTTGTTATTCTTTCACGCAAAAACTACTCAACGGATTAGGTTGAAACTTTACAGTAGTATAGGTTATACATCAGAATAACACATGGGCTATAATTTGTAATGATTTTTTTTTATAATATATAATATAACGAGAAATATCCGGTTAGTCGGAAAAAAAGTTGTGCTCTGAGAGCTATCTTCGCGTACGCTGCCTAAACCGTTGGAGATATCCAAATATAATGTACCGTGGGATTGTTTAGCTCACATAGATCTAAATAAAAGTCCGCGACAGCATATGTCTATATTTTATGTATAACCCACAATAACTCTTTTTATACTTTGAAAATTTTAAAAATATCAAGTTGATGTTTCCATGGGTTTTATACAAACTAAATATTAATCCTTATCAAAATACATGATTTCAAAAAATCAAGCATCTAATATAGATCGAATCTGCCTTTTACACCATGTAAATTGGATAAGTAGTTTAGAAGATATTACGAGTATAACATATTGCGTAGTCAATTGATTGACCGGCAATACGCACCGTGCGCCGCCGCCGTATACAACGAAGTTGTATGATATTAATATTTGAATGGTTATAAAACACGGAGCAAAATGTGAAAGGTCAATGACATCTCTGTAGTTCCGGGAATAAGGCTACGGTATCCCCTGTCTGTAGTAAGAGGCAACTAAAAGGGAACTTTCGGGATTGCGGGCGGCTAGACGGAGAGCTCCAAACACCCAGTCAGCAACTTCGGGAAAGATGTCAGCATGTGTGGTCGCATGATATCGTGAGAGCCAGGATGGACGGAGCTTGAACCATCTAGCCAGGCGATCCCGGGAAGGACGGTGGCAAACGTATGGTCGCGTATCGTGGTAAAGACCAGATGGAGTGGTGGGCACAGCCGCTTATTGTAGACCATTTAATGTAACACAACTCGGCACATATGCAGTAGTTTAGGTCGTAGTTGACCACGCTAGCCAACTGCGCGTTGGTAACCGTCACGCGTTTTGAGACCCTTTCTTAAAACTTTTAATTTCAGAGTAAGCATTAATATCTGTTGCCGACAAAACTAATTCAAATTAATATACGTGTCTATGATTTCAAATTTGAACACACTGATTTAGGCGATTAACACACGGCACCGCGCACCGCTGCGAATAGCGGTGCCCCGCGCGGTAAGGCGCTTTACGCACCTGTACGCGCGGATGGACCGATCATCAAAATCGACATCGAAATGCATTTTTGCTTCAACGATGATCCGCGCGGTTAGGCGCGGTTAGAGACACGGTGGTGATGAGAACACCGCTGGACCGCGCGGCCAGTCGGTGTACGTTTGTGAGGCATCAACGGATTTATTAGACCCCAATACAACATGAGATCCGCTTCACCGCCTACCGTGGCAGTGAGCGGTACCGTATGTTAATCGCCTTAGGAAGTAGGGCAAGGGTTCAATCTGAAATAAATCACAGATGCGTTGCTACTCCCGAGGACTATGATGATCGCCTCATATAAAAGTGAGTCGGCAGGCACACCCTTCAAATGAAACACAAAAACTGCTACACGGTAGAAATAGGTGCGGCGGTGATGCCTCCCTGGTTGAACCATAGCTCTACCACCTTGCAAACTTTATGTGGCAGACTAAATTCCACGCGAGCGAAGCCGCGGGCAAAAGCTAGTATATAATAAGAAAGTAAGTTCTGCGTGTTTGTCGCATATATAAATTTGACGATCCGCGTGCCGCAGCGGTTACCATACCGGTCTGACGCGCAATGGGTCCCGGGTTCAATTCCCGGCCAGACAGGTAATCTAACACATAGATAGAATGTACGAGTAGGTCATAAACTGTGTGTATGCTTAATTTAAGCGAAATCCGACTGGCGGTTTTTGTGCTAGAACAAGAAACACACATACATTCCAATAAAAAAATCTGTCTAGATTATCTTTGCAAGACTAAATTTATCACCACGCTTTCTACACTCATAGCCCCACAGTAGGATTTTCTCCTGTGTCGTGGGTCCCATGGACACTCACAACGACGACTACACAAACACCCAGACCCAAACAAGAATATTAACTCCTCATTCAGATACCTGTATGGCCGGGAATCAAACCCGGGACCCGCTGCCTGTCAGACCGCTGGTAACCGCTGCGCCACGCGGTTCATCGAACTACACTGATTCTAATAACTCGTAAACACATAGTATAGGTACATAAATTGTCATTTCATAAAACTTTTAAATTAAATGTAGACCAGCAATGCAGTCTGCAATGAAATCGGCTCATTCCATAAATTAAAAACATTCAGTTCTTAATTAAAACACCAGTTGAAGTTATGAAAAAGATTGGTTTTAAATGTAATTAGTCGACTTTTCTCTGGGCTTGATCCGAGTAAATTAATTATAGTTTACCGACGAAGTTGTGTTGTTGTCACAGATGCTAGTTAGGCACGGATACTTTATTTCTAGAACCTTTTTGAAGTTTTCCTAAGTACTTTGAATGGAAATTAGCATGTATTTGACGACTCGTGTGGCCGAGCGGTTACCATACCGGTCTGACGCGCAAGGGGTTCTGGGTTCGAGTCCCGGTAAGACAGGTATCTGAATGATGAGTTTAGATTCCTGTTCTGGGTCTGGGTGTTTGTGTATTCGTCTTTGTGTATGTCCACGGTACCCACGACACAGAAGAAAATCCTAGTGTGGACCTATGAGTGTAGAAAGCGTGTTAATCCGCCATAAGACCTCAGATAAGACCAGACCCCAATGTGAAGTTGCCTGAAAAGGCCACAGATGCTTTATTAAGCTATTGCATAGCTTTTATTGCGGACTTTGAGCGCGGTGACAATCAAAAAATTCCGTAACGAAAAAACGTACCACCCCTCCACTTAAAAACGCTTAAAACGCTTTCTACACTCATAGCCCCACAGTAGGATTTATTCCTGTGTCGTGGGTGCCATGGAAACACACAAAGACAAATACACTAACACCCAGACCCAGAACAAGAATCTAAACTCATCATTCAGATACCTGGCTAGCCGGGAATCGAACCCGGGACCCACTGCGTGTCAGACCGATAAGGTAACCGCTGCGCCACGCGGGTCGTCAACTTCGCCTATCATTCGTTCGCTCAACGTGTATGTATATGGTAAGACAGTACGAAGCCCATACGGATCGAGACGAGCGGCTCGGAAATCGGACGAATTTATAAGCAGCCGTTTGTGCGAAAGTATATAGTATCCAAGAAAAAGACTTGAATTAATATCAAAGAAAAAAAAACTGCATAAATAAATAATTATAATTGCATAACTTGATAAAAAATGCTTTGCAATAGCTGTACCGCGGCAGTTCCCGAGTGCCGCACGTTTTTATCTATGAGAATTAAGTTTGAACGTTAGAAGTAAATAAAAAACATAAATCATGTGAAAATCTATTCTAGTCTATGCGTACAAATCTGCAACAAACGCGTTTCAATCAAACGCATTTCATAATTTGGATACTGTCTACGAGCTGTTCGGTTCGAGCTGATCATCCAAGTTAAAGCTCCACTAATCAACTTACCTTTCGCATAAATTAAAATCCTCCCGACGTTAATTAAAAGCGGGTATAGGTTACGGTCTAGATTGGATTTAAATGTAATTAACTCTTCTGGATCCCTAGACGGTCGGTGCATGACGCAAGTGGAACTTAGTTTTCTTGAACCCTCATTATTAAGGTTAATTGTTTTAATGTGGGTTGATTTAGGTTTATGGGGTAAAGTGGTTATTTTTTTTAAGAGGCAACTGTTTTCTTACAAAGAAAAATTTTTTCGTCGATTAATTTTTTTCGGCCTATTTGACGGTTAACGCGATATGTATTACACTTAGATGCAGGGTAAGGGTAAAGAGAAATGTTTTTTTTTTTATCTTTTCAAGGGTTTCAACTTATTTTGCATAATAAAACCCGTATAAATAAATAATTTTCTTTAGTAAATCAAGAATCGGACTGAGAAACTGTACGATACTTTTTCTTGCGATATTTTATCTTATGATATTTTCTTGCGATATTTTTTGCGAGGATCATAAATGGCTAATGATTCCAAATGTCTGACAAAATATAGTAACGATATTTTATCCCTCATTACTTATTGATTGTAATCACTTAGGTTCATACGATACATGTTTTATTAATGACCACTGAAAGGTTTTTCAAAATGGCGATATTTGCAGATACCAGGATTTGCTTGAACCTGGTTCCATAGAAAGATACCCTTGATGACACAGCAATGATAATTCATCATCGTCAACCCATTATCGTCCCACTGCTGGGACACGGGTGTTAGCTCGGAATGAGAGAGTTTTTAGGTCATAGTCAACCGCGCTGGCTAACTGCGAATTAGTGGACAGCAATGATAATTAATAACATATAATAAAATTAAAGTACCTAAAGGGTGCTTTAAAACAAAAAATCTGTACACTTCCAAAAGGGGAGATTGGGCCATATGATACCTACTCTCTAAAATGTAAATTTCCCCCTAGTTTGCAAATACTTATGCTATGGTCCATAAAAAGGTGCTCATTCCTCTCCGTAACAGTGATAATTAATAACGTGCCTAAAGAGTGTTTTAAAGAAAAAATAAATCTCCTCCCAAAAGGGGAGATTGGGGCATATGACACCTGCTCTCTAAACCGTATAATCCCCCCTAATCACAATTTGCAGCTACTTATGTTCGGTTCCATAAAATATACTCTTTATCACACAGCAATGATAATTAATAACGCACCCAAAGGGTTTTAAAAATAATACCGTCCGTCCGTACCGTACGATTGGGCCATATGACACCTCACCGAACCGTAAATTTCCCCCTAATCTCAGTGAGGCATGTATCAGATAGACAGCGATCGGACAGTTGTTTACCTTCCGTGATTTATAACACAATATTGTGTGCTTAACCTTTGACCTGCTCACCGAAATATATTGGAAATAATATTTCTTACGTAAACGAAAGGGTGGTTGAGTTCCATGAAATGAAGGAATTATTTGCTACGATTCCTACACTCCTAGGACTCCACTGTAATTTTCTTGTGTCAGTATAGTACAGAAATTTTAAAATACTCAATTGTTTAAATATATACGCGTAACTATAGGGTAACTTGCCACCCTGTAGTTACCCCACTATGTATACAAAATGCCACGGGCTTCCAGCCGGAAGAGACCCGCGGTCAGAGAATAATCTCAACTCTTAACATTTATTATTATATATTTATATTGGGCAAAATCGCTCGCAGTTCACTCTATTACTTCGCTAATTCCTGTCATAGTTCAAGGTGGATGACAAAAAAAGTTGTCAAACGATACTGTTTTAAGTTTGACGACCATAAAAAAGGTCATCAAATCCATACCAACTTCAGTTTGACGACCAAAAATAACTCATTCGGTGAATCTCCCACGTGCCTCGAACGGTATAGTTACGCCACTGTGTGCATACTAGGTTATTCCCGCGGTTTCGTCCACTTCGGTAACGTTAACCAGGGTAATGAGTATTCTATGTGTTATCTATGTCATAAACTATGTATGTGACAAATATCAGCAAAATCCGACCGGTAGTTTTTACGTCAAAGAGTAACAAACACACAAACATCCTCACAAAGTTACGTATTTATAATATTAATAAGATATAACATATGTATATCAGAGCAGTGTTAGCCTAACGGTTAAAACTTGCCCTCTCAATTGGGAGGTCCGAGGTTCATACCCAGGTACGCACCACTGATTTATGTGCATATCAGAAATTAATTATTACCGAGAGGTCTTAAAAAAAGTTCTCGGAGGTGAAGTCCACCAATTCGCACTTGGCCACTTCTCATTCTGAGAGAAGACCCGTGCTCAGCAGTGGGACTATAGTTGGTTGTACCCAAAATATATACAAAAATAATACAGGCAGTCCTCGAACTTACGGCATGTTAGGTTGTCGAAACACGCGACGTAAATCGAAACGGCGTAAGTCGAAACATATCTTTTAATATGTTTACATGTAAAAGTCAAGAGTTACGTTTTTCGACGACTCAAAATTAAAATCAAAATTGAATTTATAACAAAATGTACTGTAAATGTAATGTACTGTAAATGTAGTGTAAATGTAATGTAAATGTAATTCTTTATTACCGAAAGTAAGTTCCTAAAATAATTATGTACTTATGAAATAGGTAGTTAATTTTGCTCTACATACGTATTATGTATGTTATTAATATTAAATAGAAACTATCAATTCGAGATTGCTTTACTTCTTATTATACAGGTAACACTGATAGGCCAAACACATTTTATTTATTACCATTAAAAGTTCTCTCAAACTTAGTGTCAGCCCTTTTGCAGACGACGACCTCGCGACAAAAAAATTCTCCTATGCCATAAATCGAAACAATTGACGTATGTTTCTTTTTTGTTCTCGACGGTATGCGACCACACATACCGCCATCCTTCCCGGGATCGCCTGACCGAACGGTTCGAGCTCCCACTCTAGCCTGCAACCCCGGAAGTCCCTTTTAGTCGCCTCTTACGACAGGCAGGGCCGTAGCCCTATTCTGATCCCGGAACTACAGGGACGTGACGTATGTTTGAGGAACAGTGTCAAGATATGGTTCGACTTAACTCGAAACGACGTAAGTCGAGTACTGCCTGTATTACAAAAGTTATGTGTCTAACTCCTTTTGTTCGTTTTTCGAATGCTTTGTTGCGCTTAATAACACTCTACTTTAATCTCTTACATTATTAATAACTTTGCTCACTTAAATATGTATTTCTCTAAAACAGTATTCAAGCTATATATCACTACTTTTACGAACAAACGAACAGTATTACATATGTAGCAAGTGCAATTTACATAAAGTCCAACCGTGACACTGTATGAGATCTAAAACTTTTATAATGATGTCGCAATTGTGAGTGCATTTGAAATAGAAAAGTTTATGCGCTTTTCAAGTGTTTGAGTTCTAGTAAAATCGACGTATTCAGCTCTTTTACTAAAGTCAGTATATTATCTAGAATAGGATAGTAATACTTTCAATGTGGTAGAGCCAGTGTAGTTCGACCGGGGAAGTACCACCGCCACACTTATTTCTAACGTGAAGCATTTCTTGCGTTTCGATAGAAGGGTGTGGTTGCCGGCACACTTTCACATGAGGCGACCATAATAGTCCTCGAGAGTAGCAATCTGTGATTGACTTAAGTGTAACAGTGTAACCCATGTTCTGTATGAAGTTGATTACAGACGTCCATGGGCGGCAGCGACCACTAACCATCAGGTGGACTGCATGCTCGTTTGCTCCTTCAGTCAGATAAAAAAAAACATGAACTTAAGTCTGAACTAATTACATATTTGTTTTATATTAACAAGTATAAAGGCAAATTATTGGGGTTTATTTACTTCTTAAAACAATGTTAGGAAGTAGCAAATGACCATGCAGTCCACCTGATGGTAAGTGATCACTGCCGCCCATGGACATATGAGGACATACATATCCGGAAGTACTTTAAAAAAAAGTTCTCGGAGGAATGCGAAGTCCACCAATTTGCACTTGGCCAGTGCGGTGGACTAAGACTCTCCAATTCTGAGAGAAGACCCGTGCGCAGCAGTGGGACAACTATAGGTTGTACCCTTCCGTAAAAATCGAAATCTATATATGGAGTTGAACGATGTCCATGACAGACGACAGTTGACAGATGTCAATAGATGACAGCGCTCACTTACCTTATAGTCTACAGTCTATAGTATTACCCAGACGTTGCTCATCAAATTCCAAAAAAATCTATCCCTTACCAAAAGTTGAATATTGGCAACGACCGTTAACGACCTACTTAAGAAACCCTTACAAGCTCATCATTTTACCTCAAAGTTTTTTATCGCCACTACAGGAGCATGGCCTTAATCTCTGTCATAAGCTTACACTGCAATAGAGCTTTGAAAATATTTTAATAAAAGCTCACATAATGGCCTCTTACACCAGTTTACTTCCGCATTTATAAGCCAGGACTGCGAAAACTGGAAGTTTTTAATAGGCAACGCCGGCAACGGTATTTGTAGAAGGATTTTGCAAAGCGATTTTTCGAAAATAAATGTTTTCCTTATGTTAAAATAATCAAGTGTTTCTACGACACTATGAATGAATACTATTGGATAATGCTTGTCGGCAGTTAGAGCTTTGACTGACATCAAAGATTTTACCTAACCTATTTTATATTTTATGGATATATCAAAAGTAACAGTTGCTACTCAGGTTTGTAAAAATGACTAATTTTGAAAGTAGACGAGCTAGTTTGCTTCAACCGAGGTGGTACCGCCTGACCGCCGCCATCCTTATTTCTACGTGAAGCAGCTCTTGAGTTCTGATAAAAGGAAGTGGTGATCCGCTCACTAACATATAGCAAATTTAGTGAACATCTTAGTCCTCAGGAGTAGCCTCTGTGATTGAGTTAAAATATAAGCCCTGTTCTCTGCAAAACCGCTGTTCCTTGCATTTGCAAGGTAATAAGTTCATTGCCGTGAACATTTGTTCATGATGGGCTATGATTACTTACCGTCTGTTAACTGTCGTGAAACATTACCGAGTTAGTTTACTATTTCAATAAAATAAAACTAGTTTGCTATTTCAGTTTAGTTTGCTATTTCAATAAAATAAAAACTTTTTCGAAAAAATTCGGGTTTTCGAATTTTTGAAAAAATATCAACATTGGATCCGAATACAATGGCGGTTTGTAGAAAACTAATCGATAAAAAAGTTATGAATACCAAAAAAGCCTTCACTTAAAAATGCAACTGACCGGAATTTTTATTTTGCGAATGTGTAGAAAATATGCCTAAAAAACATTCGTCAAAAATATAAGTGCACTTGAACCATTTCGCCAAAAGATTTATTCATTTATGATAAAAAGGCTTTAACTCTCATTTTTGTTCCAGAAACAACAAGCCAAGACTGACGTGCCAAAGAAAACGAACCCATCAAAGATGTAACAAGTAACTTCCACGCACATGATTTCTATAGCGAACTTCACGCACACGAATACGAACACGCCCATTCAGTACGAGACCCAGAACTACGTTTACAAGAATGATACCCACAACGGGCGTCCGGAGAAGATATTCGAGAATGGAACGTTCCAGAACATGGGTAATTCCTCATTCGATCCAAACGACAACTTCACTGAGTACGCAGAGATACCGTATTACATAAAGGCGACGTCGATGACTTTTTGCATAGTGATAATGTGCTTGGGCGTGATAGGAAACGTGATGGTGCCTATCGTGATACTGAAGACTAAGGACATGAGGAACTCGACGAACATTTTCCTGGTGAACCTGAGTATCGCTGATCTGATGGTGTTGTTGGTGTGCACACCCACTGTGCTGGTGGAAGTGAATTCGAAGCCGGAGACCTGGGTGCTGGGGAAGGAATTGTGTAAGTAACAAATTTTTTTATTGGTATACCTTAAGACGGCAATGGCGTTATTGAATGACGTATGCGTATTGCTGTTTTTCTATTGATATAAATTTCAGCTCACGAGCATGTAGTGTACCTCATGGTCGGTAGTCCTGCTGTCCATGGACATGTGTGTCCATTTATCTGAATTCAATTGCAAGGACCAAAACGATCGCCTCATATAAATTAACATCAACCCATTATTATCACTCTGCTCCAAGAATCGGAGAGTTATAGCTGACACGAAATGAAATGAAATGAAATGAAATGCAAAAATGCAAACTTCATTCCGCCTAAAAGTAAAAAAAATAAAATTAGCAATGATCTTCCACTATATTGTGCATGTATGATATATAAAAACCTTCCTCTTGAATCACTCTATCTTTTAAAAAAACTACATAAAAATCCGTAGCGTAGTTTCAAAGATCTAAGCATACATAGAGACAGACAGCGCGAAGCTACTTTGTTTTATACTACGTAGTGATTATAGTCCAATGCACTAAGTGCGAGTTGGTAGACTTCATACACCTTTGAGAAGTTTTCTTAAGAAACCTCTGATGTGTGTTGGTTTCCTCGCGACGTTTCTCGTTGCTGTATAGCAGCAATCAATAATTTCTAATATGAACATAATTTTAGGATAATCTCTGGTACTTGCCTGTTTATGAACATCTAACCCTCGATTAAGAGGCCGAGTTTCAACCATTAGGCTATCACTGCTCTCATAATAGTTATTATATTGGGAATTGTGTGGTCAGTTCCAGTTATGTATTGATATTGGAATTCTCAGCAGGAGTGTAGACCATCCTTTAATGCGGATGGCTGGGAACAAAAATAAAGAGGTCAATTTAATGTGTTTGATGTAAAATATTTATATTACTTTCATACTTTTCATACAAGATACATTAATTCATTTAAATATATATATATTAACAGAAATGTATGATTTATATTAATTTTAAATATTAATTTCTAGAAAATACCGCACACAGGTCAAACAATCCCTACTAATATTATAAATGTGAAAGTAACTCTGTCTGTCTGTCTGTCTGTCTGTCTGTCTGTCTGTCTGTCTGCTACTTATTCACGCCTAAACAACTGAACCGATCTTTATGAAATTGGGCACACAGATAGTGTTGACCTCGAGAAAGGACATAGGCTGCTTTTTATCGAAAAAAATGGGTTGAAAGCGTTAAAATCGAGCATAAATGTTTGTATGGAAGTTCGTTTTTGACAAAGTCCCATATTGACAAGTCCGTCAAGGGGTACGATGGACTTACTTGAAACCTTATCGAAATAATAAAACATAAAAAAACATTGATTTCGAGTCGACAACATATATCCGTAAAATTTGGATTGTCGCGTATTTTGTTAAATTCAATTGTAAATATGTGTGACATGACATTAGTGTGACATGACAGTAGCCATAATGGCCGCCCGGATGTCATTCTAAATTAATTCAAAAATAATACGTATAAATTTGTAACTATCAATTATCATAAAAATAGATGTAATTCAAATTGATTTTAATTTAATTTATGAATTTATGAAATATTTCAATAATAAAAAAGCATCCGTTGACGCGCTGCGGCCGCGCAGCTTGCGACCTAATGTAAAATCGCTCTTAGAGTACAGGGATTCCCAATTGATAACAGATAGCGCGTCATACTATTAAAGTAAAATAGTTATTCGAATCCAATAATTCAAAGGCGATAAAATGTTTTAACATTGTTTCAAAATAAAATTATCGACTCCATTTGTCACTCCATGTTCATGTTACATAAATAGTTTCTTAACTATTATTGCATAAATAAAGTTATGTTATTGACCACACACGTCTTTTAAGCAAAACACTAACATTAATAAGTCGATCAGAATCTAAATAAGATATAACAATTATATCATGAATTATTATTATAAAGAACTTTTGTGATAAATAATTGCATTTATGAATATTGAAGCATGGTTGATGAACACTTGGCGCTAATAACAAACGAGCAAGGTCAACATTATTGTTCTTTTTATATTTATGATATGTTCAGTAATAAATAATGTTATAGAAAACATGCATTTAAATAACAACATAATTTAAATTAATTTTAGAATAACAAAGTGTGTCAAAATAAGCCAAAACAGATGATGTTCTTAACTCATAAGTATGTGAATTTCGCATCTGTTATTAAAATCGTGATAGCCGTGTGGTGCCAAGTCGGGCGGATTAGAAACGCGAGGTCTGGGGTTCGAATCCAGTTGTCTTACGTACATTATTATTATTATTATAATCTGTAGTTTTCATAAAAACTAATTTTAGTATTATTTTTTTAACAACCACCTCATTTTTAAATATTATTTAGTATCGGAAATGCAAAGCTTTCGCCCGCCTGGGAATCAATGTGTCACAAAGTTTATATGAAATTAATAGAGGTTTAACCTCTGTCAGGTAAAAGTACAAAATAATTTGGATTTACCTTGCCGACAAATTCAAATTTTAATGTAATGGACCACAAACAAGGCTTAATAAAGATAAACTATAAACATACCTGAGCGCCGCTTAAATGTTAGTAGAACCAAAATTAGTTTACGTATCATTGATACTGTCATTAGATTTTTAGTTTTAGTTAGATGCACTAGGAGGCACGGGTAAAACGTTTTTAATAAATTTACTATCAGCGAAAAATATAAGATCTGATGGAAAAATAGCTATTGCCGTGGCGTCGTCCAGCGTTGCGGCCACACTTTTAAAAAGCGGTCATAATGCCTGCCTATTCGCCTTTGAGCGTCCACTCAAGATTTGTAGCAACGATTTCTCTAACATTTTTAATATTTCAAATCAAAGGAATACTAGAAATTCAATGCGGGATTGTTATTTAACTATTTGGGATGAAGATTCTGTAGATACAGCCATCGAGATCGAAGACATTATCCAACAAAATTTTTGGATTCCTTCAACCCGCCTCCCGGTACTCCTCCACACAATTTTTTTTTTAATAAAAATACGCTTTCTACACTCAATAAAATAGAAAATTGCAACAATTTCAATTTCCACATTAGGACTTTTTCCTGTGTCGTGGGTACCATGGACACACAAGACGTATATAGAAACACCCAAACCCAGAACATGAATCTATTCAGATTCCTGTCTGGCCGGGAATCGAACCGGGTGTGGTAGCTGCTCCGCAACGGGGGTCGTCAAGGTTGTCAAATTAATGTTATAAGTAGGTTCACCTATATGTAATCTTACTCAGAAATTTAACCAAATTACTTAAAATAGTATTTTTCAATCCATAAAAGTTAAAATCCATCTTTATAATCGATGCGCTTTGGTTTAAATGTGGAGGCGTTGTTTGAAAATATGTATTCCGATATTGTTAATGTGACCACTAAGACTGTAAATTGGTTCAAAAAAGGGGTTTACGATATTCTGATTCGTCTTATTTTCATAACATTTTACATAACAATATGCATCTACCCACAAATACACACTTAAAATTCGTTTTTTCACTCTGTGTTTGTCCGGGTAATCCTTGACCGGCTAAACTGATTTTTACGGGTTTTTTTACTATAGAAAATGTTATGGAACAACATGTAGACTACTTTTATCGTAGAATTCCTACTGAGTGGAGATATGCGCGGGAAAAACTTTACGATACATTGATTTGCTCGCGGGCGTAGCCGCGGGTACAGCTAGTATTATTTAATTTAATTTAATTTTCAATTTTCATACCCTAAATATATTTGCATAATAAACTTAATTGATTTGCGTAGATAAGTTTAATAATAATAACTTTTGTAATTTACGTGTTATTAATCGATTCCTAATATAGTAGCTTGTATGTACTTTTATATTTGGAGTACCTGCGTGGCGGAGCGGCCATCATACCATCGTGACACGCAATGGTTTCCGGATTCGATCCTCGGCCAGACAGAAGTATAAATTCATCATGTCTACATGACATACATTTTTAAATAGATTAAAGTAACAAACGAACACGCAGTTCACTTGATAGTAAGTGGTCACTGCCTCCCATGGACATCTGTAACCAACTACTGAAATAGGCAGCTGTGGTACTTCCCCGGTCGAACTACACTGGTTCTACCACCATGTGCATGCTCGTTTGCTACTTCAGTCAGATAAAAAACTGTATTCTTAAAAAGTCATTAAGTAAACGCGGCGGAAGTCGCGGGAAAAATCAACTATGTTAATCTTATGCCTAACATAGTCCAAGTCAAGAGTACCTCGTTGGCTCAAGTACTTTAAATGTTTAGCATAATTTAAATGCACTTTAAGTACTCTTCTGCTGCAACTCAAAGTAATGAGACATTACACATGGTTGAGAAAACATAAGTTGTATTTAAACACAGATTTAAAATTGAAACTTAAATTTTAAAGTGACTCTTTTCAAATTTGGCATGTATGAAAACTTTTTGATATTTTAAGGGTTAACTAGTGGAGAAGGTCAAAGGCATTCTAAGTACTCGTGACGTAACGAATATTCGCATTCGCAAGAACTGTGCGAATGGGGGGTACAACACATTATTGTTCACTATTGGGCACGGGTCTTCTCTCAGAATGAGATAGTTTTAGGCGGTAGCCCACCGCACTGGCCAAGTGCGGATTGATAAACTTCACACGCCTCTGAGAACTTTTTTTTAAAGAACTTTCGGGTGTGTCAGTTTCCTCACTATGTTTTCCTTCACCGAAAAGCAGTGATAATTAATTTCTAATACGCACATAAATCTGTGCTGACAGTTTGAACCTCGGACCTCCCGATTGAGAGGGAAATTTTCAACCATTAGGCTATCACTGCTCTGTTTTGTGAATATTGAATTACAATGCTTTGCAAAAAAAAAGGTGGCCAAGTCTAGATTCTTTAGTTCCCTACACCAAAAACTGAAAAAAAAAAACAATATCCACATTCGCATTCGAGAATGTTCAAAAGATGATATTCGTTATATCGCTAGTATGTACATATATTGCTTGAAGTTATATCTAATGCTATGAATAAAACAGTTTTTAAAAACGGTAGAATTATCTCTGACTCGACTATGAAAGCTCCGCCGCAGCACCTCTTTCTGCCTTTTTTTGTGACGTGGAGGAAACCTTCAAAAGGTACACCGAAGCCTTTTGATAGACTCCGGTTTACCTGGGATTTATACCCACTAATACGTGCTCTGTGGCCTTCCTCAGCGCTTGTAGGGCACCCTGTATCTTGTAGCTCCCACTCTAGCCGCACGCAACTCCGGAAGCCCCTTTTAGTCGTCTCTTACGACAGGCAGGGAATACCGTAGCCGTATTCTACTCTCCGACTACAGGGTGAACCTCTTTCTGCCTAGTAGCAGCAGTTCTAACACTGCTGTATTCTGGTCTAAAGATTGCGGCAAGGAATTCATACCTCCTTTCCTATTTAGTCCTCAGAGGTAGCAATCAATCTGTGGGTAACCGCAGGTAATATATTTTTTTATCTGACTGAAGTAGCAAACGAGCATGCAGTCCACTTGATAGTAAGTGGTCACTGCCGCCCACGGACATTTGTAATCAACTTAATACAGAACAAGGGTTTCATCTGAAAACTGAGGACTATGATGGTCGCCTCATGTGAAAGTGTGCCGGCAACCCTCCTATGGAAACGCAAGAAATGCTTCATGCTAGAAATAGGTGTGGCGGTGGTACTTCCCCGGTCGAACTACACTGGTTCTACCACCTTGAATAACCACTTTGATGTTATCTGAGGTTGATTACTGATGTCCATGGGTGACAGTGGCCAATTACCATTAGGTAAGCCTGCATGCTCGTTTGTTACTTCTACATTATACATAAAGTTTCGAAATGTGACGGTATTACATAAAATTTGTAATCAATCCTAATTAAGATTAGTCTTACCTAAGGCTGGCCAGACGCGTTGCTAAAATTCTTCAAAACTTCTTATAAAGGGCTTTACCACCTTCGTAATACTTATTTTAATCTCAAACATTCATATCTTTAATGTATCGCTTGTTTATTAAGAATCCACCTCGTATGCTAATGAGCTACTCCACTAAGGCTTTTATAAACATTAATGTTATTGCACATAACCACAAATTTACCAAACAATTTGAGGAAAACGAGGCGCATTAACATCCCTGTTGTGAGGCTTGTTTCACTACGAGCGAACAAGCGATAGGCTACAAGAATATTATATGGAATCAAAATCTTCGGACCAGTGGGTCACCGTGTCAAATATTTTTAAAGTGTTTCCTCTACGTAAGCTGTCTTTACTTAGATATAGTAAACGTATAAATATAGAGCAGTGATAGCCTAATAGTTGAAACTTTCCCTCTTAATCAGGAGGTCCGAGGATCAAACCCAGGCACGCACCACTGATTTATGTGCGTATTAGAAATTAATTATCACTGCTTTACGGTAAAGGAAAACATCGTGAGGAAACCACAACCGAGAGTTCTTAAAAAAAAATCTCGGAGGTGTGTGAAGTCCACCAATTCGCACTTGGCCAGCGCGGTGGACTATGCCCTAAACTCTCTCAATCTGAGAGAAGACCCATGCCCAGCAGTGGGACAATAATGGGTTGGCACCACAAACGTATAACTAAATCCATATTATAATGTACATTTGACGAATGTATGATGTAAGTTTCATCGCAATACGTGTAATACTCGTAGAATGCAGGCATGCGTGGTTGCAGTAAAACGGTGATTTTTCCATAATAAAATGTATGGGCCTATTGTCAGTAAGGTATATTTATAACGATTTAGCTTTCTGTGAGTCTATTTTAACTTATCTTTTGTGAAACTGGTCTAAGTCTAATCATTAAAGAAAAACTTAAAAGATTTAGTTGCGGTAACGTTATTTTCGAACTCCTTTCAGAAATGTATGCCATTTAGTACTTACATTACAGGTTTGCAAAGAAAACGAATAATTGGTCATCGTCTTGAGCCATTCGCTTCATTACATTTAGAGTGACGCCAGTAACCCTATCGTGCAATGAAATGAAATGTCTTTATTTTGTACAGACCTACAGGGGCACTCACAAATTGTCAGTTACACATTTTTTTACACTACCACCGGATCGGAACACGACCTCAACTGAGAAGATCCGGCAAGAAACTCAGCGGGTTTGTCTTTTTTGTTATGTTGTTTAAATTTTTTTAATCATGTTTTTTTTTGCAATGTTAATACAACTAATCGTGTATAAATATTTCAACTCAATCGGTTATTGATAAATAACTTAAATAAATTGAAGGTTTTTACTCTCAAATGACACTTACTATAAAGGCAAATTAATCAAAAGCTTCTAAAATAACTAAAAAAGTATCATTCATACTAATATTATAAAGGCGAAAGCTTGTAAGTGTGTATGTTTGTTACTTCTTCACGTCTAAGCGGCTGGAGCGATTTTTATTAAATTTGGTAAGGAGTTACTTGACACTCTGGATTAACATATAAGCTACTTTTTACTGTAGGAAAATTACTTACTCACACGGGACAATCGATACATCGATATATATTCGACAATCGATACATCATTTTGACGCGAGCGAAGCTGCAGGGCTCAGCTAGTGTAACATATATTTATTTGTAAAATTATATCGTTCAACTCTCTTCGTTTCTCGGCCACAGTAGAACAATTCCGCCACCAAATTTTGAGCGAAAAGGCATTATTATTCCATTAAAATGTCATTTTTGCAATGTACTGTTCGAGAGAGCATAAATGGAGCTCACATGCTAAAACGATATGTAAGATTTTTGATACGAATCGAAAATGTGCGTTGACGGTTTGTTTGAATGTTTATTTTTAGGGTAATAAGACGGGAAAAAGTTTATTCAAATGGTTTAAATAATGTAGGCTTAATATTTCCTCAATGCCTGTACATATCGGCATTGACAAAAATATGTTACAAGATATTGTTATGTCGTAATAAGACTTAATTGATTAAGTTGGGTAGGTAATGTGGAATCTTCGTATTAGTCTGACAGTAGTAAGACTCTAGGTTCTTCACCTCTCCCGGGAAGGAAGGCGGTATGTGTGGTCGCATACCGTCGTAAAGACTAGACGGAGGAGCGGTGGGCCCAACTGCCCACCACTCCGTCCAACCTTCAAAAAGTACCCGATCCCGTGGGAGCGACGCAGGGTTATGTGGGATTTTTACCACACTAGCCTAAGATGGCTGTCCTCGGCGCTACAAAGAGGACTCCGGGATCTTCAAAGGAACGCAAGCGGAGTCCTCTGAACGCGTTAACCCATCGGGTTCATCTCAGGTAAGTGGCTAGGCCCACCGCTCCGTCTAGTCTTTACGACGGTATGCGACCACACATACCGCCGTCTTTCCGGGATCGCTTCACCGAAAGGTTCAAGCTCCCATTCTAGCCGCCCGCAACCCCGGAAGCCCCTTTGACAGGCAAGGCATGCCGTAGCCCTATTCTAATCCCCGAACAACGGGGACTCGCGGGCGTCCCTAGAATACCTTTATAAAGTTTTATTTTATTACATATTCATCAATGCAATTTTGAAATGTATAGAGGACAAACTTAGGATCATTCTTATTTATATTTATGAAAACTACTATTTATTATTAAAACTATAAGTAATATATTTACTGCAACATATGTACTTCTGATTACGCAAAATAAATGTACGAAAAGCAGCCACTACCTGTAGCAGAAGTTAGTTAATAAGAAATTATTTAGGAGCTCTTTAACCGTTCTGCTTTCATATTAGTTGTGCCCTGCAGATATGCCTGCGTTTCAAAAAAGTACACAGTATAACTTTAATTGTAATTATGTTTGATAGATTAATGGATACTATTCACCCGTCGCAACGGTCAAAGTTCGACCGTAATTTAACTTAAAAAACTTAACTTCATATTGTCCAAAGTAGCACGATTTTTTCAATCAATAAATTGTATTGATTTTATTGATTAAAAACACGTGTTAAAAAGAGGTTTTAACTAAGCATTTAAAAGCAATAGCGGATATTTTGACAAAGACATTTGACATTTTTGAAGTAACGTGTTTTGATAGTAAAACATTGAATGTTTTATTTCGTTTATTATTTATGTGTTTGTGTCAAATGCTAGGTAGTGTGTGTAATGCGTTTTTAGGTGAGTTTAGGTATGTTTCATGCATTTGTTGAAAAAAATATTAGCGTTTGGTAATCATTCTCTACGTCAACTGTAACTGTGCATAATTTCATTCTCCTCCGTCCGCGGCAAGTATTTAAATTTTAAATATTTTTATTACTGAATTAATTTGGTTTAATTTAATGCGTTTTCATTCATCCACAAAACGAAATTAAACTTGGTATTGTCCAAAGTATCACTAATATTTCTTAAATTATATTGTGTAGCTTAACGGCCAGTAATGTCTAAAAATAACAGAAATTTCTAATAATATTTATTCTCAGTCCTCCAAACTATTTTGCAAATAGGTACATGTGATGTACAGACACGCACAACTTCCATTATTATACGTATAGAGGATTTCAGCTTAAACGTTATCTTATTTTATCCGAACGATACTCAGATTCAATTAAGAACAGATATGGTCCAGTTAGGGTCTTTTATGAGGAAGTTTGTGTACTGGCCACCCCAAAGCAATGGTTATTGTATGGTAACATTTTTTATGGCAACATTTTAAACAGATGACAGTTATTAAGGGATACTAAGGAGTAACGTGAAAGCCAGTTTTTTTATTTGAAGTAAATTAATTCACAGGTCAACGGATGTTTGTTTGTTTCTCTTTCGCGTCGCCACATAGCTATTATATGATATAGTTTATATGCTAGAAGATAGTTAAGAGGGCGGAGAGTGACGTAGGCTACTTTTTGCCGTGGTGTCTCAATCACGTGAGAAAATTGATGTTTTGTTAGTTGATACTAATTTAGTCGTTCCAGACGTTGTTACTAGATGGCGTTAGTTACATTCATTTGCAAGTTCCGAATCACGCTATCAAATGCTAATGTTAATTCCCTTTGACTGTACGGGCGAAGCCGCGGGTAAGAGCTAGTCTGTTATATTTTTAACTGGAGTCTATAACAGGCACTTGTATGAAACATCAACAAAGGAAGCAAAGTTAATCAGATTTTTGCAAATATACGGAATCATTTCAATGCAACTCGATGTGCGATTGTTTTTTGATTCAAAATTCATTTAGAATTCACTTTATTAAAACTGAGTTTTGCCCGCAGCCTCGGCTTTGCAGAATTTTTTGTTTAGCATTTTTAATCAAATGGTAGGCATCCGATGCAGGTGTTGCCAGAACTTTAATTAAAAATTGCCCAGAATTTTGTTTGCGTTTACAAAAGGCTAAAAAATTAGCTTTTTAGATATTAAACTTCTCTTTCAGTTAGAACATTAGCGCAGTTTTGTAATTATTACTTTTTTACTGTAATTATTAACGTGATAAATGCAATTTTTGGATACGTTTTACCTATTTTCTCCAGAGATATATTTTTTTGCTTCTTCTAAGATTTTAAAAATGAGATTATATGTGAGGCGGGAACTACTTTGACAGTAGTTCCCGCCTTATGCGCCCGCGTTTTATGATAAAAGTACATATTTTATTTATTTATTTATTTATTAGGTTTACCAACAATTGTTACATCATACATACATACTTGGCACAACATACTCAATATTAAAAACTAAATGCACAATCACTTATAGGTAAACACTGCATGCAATGCATATACATATCAATCAAGTAACAAAACAATTTTTCAGTGATCCGTTCGAGTATACAAAACAACAGAGTTAATAATAATATTTGTTATACAATCTTAGGCTTGTGGAAAGTTATATATTATTTTAAGGATTTGAATACGAAATATACGAAATGAAAAACTTAATAATACATCGATGTAATAAATAAAATTTGCTTAGAAGTAGTATCATATTTGCCAGCTCTAAATCTGCCGTGTTCCCGTAGATCTAGTAAAAGGCTACTAAGGGAAAAAAGAGTGTGTCAGCTCCGACGCACGACTGGAGTTTACTCGAATTTAAAATAGATGGCGCCATACTCCCACACTAAAGATATAAATAATACCAATACATATATTAACTTTTATGTTAAACTGTTAATTAACGAATGTTGTTATTATCTAGGAATAAAGTTTTAAAATTAAAAAAAATACCGATACATGGTTCGTTTTGAAAAATTATATCTGTTTTATTCCTTAATTTTTTCTCATAGCGGGCCCTTATATATGCAAATAATGTGTGGTAGCATACCGCCTTAAAGACACAAGGTGCGTTGAGCGTATTCGTTCACCAGGGAGGAGCCCGAAAGGGGCATCGCGCTCGGAGGACTCCGATTGTGTTCCGTTGGAGATGCCGGAGTCCTCCACGCAGTGTCATAGACACACAAAGATGAATATGTAAGCACCCAGAAATGGAAATCTAATCTCACTATTCACAAATCCGTCTAGCTGGGGATCGAACGCGGGACCCATTTTATGTTAACGGGTGACCGCTTCCCCGCGAGTTGTCATCTTACAACATTTATTTTTATATCAAACCAATACAATATTTTACTTCCAAATTGGCCATAAGCATACAATCTCCATCATCGTTTGTTGATTAATATTAAGAGCCCTTGATCCATTGAAAGATGTAAATATTTTTTTATTTCATTAAAGCGGGTTCTTGTATTTTTGTTCGGTTATTTTCCTGTTCGGTTATGGAGATATATAATTATTAATACCCACGATATTTCACTCGTTATGAGTATCGGTACTTTATTTAAACTTTATAATCGATATTACTTAAATATTATCTTTATATAACATTATTTATCATCTCTACATTGAGAGTTTGGCGTCTATACTTCGCGTATATTTAGAAAGAGATAGGAGGCTGAGAAATAGTTATATCTTATTTTACTGTTTGCTACATATCTTCTTTTTTACTGTTTGTGTTTTGGTTGACGTTTCTTCTAAATGTGGTTTGGTCAGATATATTTAAGAAGAAAAGATGAATTTGAAAGACAAGATGAAAATTACAATAAATGTAAATTGACCTTTACCAATTTTTAGGGCTCAGGAGGTAAACGAGGACGCATTTTATTGTTGACGAAAAGGGGAGTGGGGGCATTTATTTTAAAGTTAAATCCAAGTTCATGGGTTCGCAGCCTTGTCTTGTGGTCTTAGCTTTACTATCTTAAAAAGGGTGTAAGTCCTTTTTACTCTCTATCGGCTAAATATTTCATCGCACAAAAAAATCATTTACAACCTCAAATTAAATGCAAGATAATTTTGGTTTTATAACTTTTTGTCGTAGAAACAAAAATAAAATTATTCATAAAGAATATTTGTGTAAATTTCTTCTTTTAGGTATTACTTATAATGTTTTTCGACATTTTGCAGAAAAGTGATATTATTATCAAAACATTTTGATGGAAGGGTTGTCAAGCAACCAATTTCGGTGTTCTGTGACAGTTGACGACCCACGTGGCGGAGCGGTTACCATACCGGTTTGACGCGCAATGGTCCCGGGTTCGATTCCGGCCAGACAGGTATCTCAATGATGAATTTAGATTCATGTTCTGGGTCTGGGTGTTTGTGTATTCGTCTTGTGTGTGTCCATGGTACCCACGACACAGGAAAAAACCTAGTGTGGGGCTATAAGTGTAGTAAGCGTTTTTTTTATTTATTTTAACTTATAGTGCTGTGTGGTTGCGGCACCCTTCCTTGACTTAATTATGAAGTGTTCTACTCTTAGTCACGATTAGGTAAGTGAACCGATAACAGCTAATTACTTAACACTTGTTAATTTGAGTTATGGCACCCACATCCTTCGTTATATAGGGCAGAGATAACTGGAGGAAACGTGGGGTGACGTAGCATATCTATGGTAGTGTAAACAATACTAAATAACTAACTAATAACTGCATAGAAGCTCGATTTTAAGGTTATTCTGTGAGATGAAATTTTTTTATTTTATATAGGCCTACGGGGGAACATTTTTGTAAGATTTATCTAGCAAATGTAAGCAAGTGCCGGCACACTTTTACATGAGGCGACCATCATAGTGCTCGGGAGTAGCAACGCATCTGTGTTTGACTTCAGATTGAACACATGTTCTGTATGAAGTTGATTACAGATGTCCGTGAGCGGCAGTGACCACTTACCATCAGGTGGACTGCATGCTCGTTTGCTACTTCAGTCAAATAAAAATAATGCAAGCAGAATTTGTACCGAAATAGGAATATATAACGATAAGTGTGGCGGTGATACATCCCCGATCAAACCATATAAACCTACGTTCTACTACTTTGGAGAGTATAACATACTTTATAAATAACTAGCTGTACCCGCGGCTCCGCCCGCGTTCAAATCAATGTATCACATTTGTTTTTTTTCATTTCACCCCCTTAGGGGTTGAATTTCATAAAATCCCTTCTTAGTGAGCACTTACGTCCTTAAAAGAACCCGCATGCAAAATTTGAAACTCCTAGCACTTGTAGTTTTTGAGATTTCGTGATGAGTGAGTGAGTGACCTTTCGCTTTTATACATATAGATTTAACGAACGCATATTTATTCAAAGTTAACCCTAGCGCTACAAATACCGTAAATACTGTATAATTCCTATGCGCTTCAGAGTTATATTTAACTTACCTTTTCCATAAATAGCTGCATAAATTCTAAATGCTCATGGAATAAAACGAATTCATTCGTGAGCTGTTTGTATGTAGGTACTCCCGAGGTACTCCAGATGATTTGAATTTCAAGGTAAATGGAAAGTAAATATGTGCAAATAGATTGTATCATCAGATTTTTACCCGATTGTGTTAGGAGCGGTTGTTGTGTTTGTGCGTGTGTGTGTATGTATGTTTGTGTGTATGTTTATATCCATCGTGAGCTGTTTGTATGTAGGTACTCCAGATGATTTGAATTTCAAGGTAAATGGAAAGTAAATATGTGCAAACATTGTATCATCAGATTTTACCCGATTCTGTTAAGAGCCAAATGTTGTTTGTGCGTGCGTGTGTGTATGTATGTTTATATCCATCGTGAGCTGTTTTTACGTAGGTACTCCAGCTGATTTGAATTTCAAGGTAAATAGAAAGTAAATATGTGCAAACAGATTGTATCTTCAGATTTTACCCGATTGTGTTAAGAGTGAAATGTTGTTTGTGCGTGTGTGTGTGTATGTATGTGTGTATATTTATATCCATCGTGAGCTGTTTGTATGTAGGTACTCCAGATGATTTGAATTTCAAGGTAAATGGAAAGTAAATATGTCCAAACAGATTGTATCATCACATTGTTACCCGATACTGTTAAGAGGATAATGTTTTGTGTGTGTCTATCTGTTAAGGTGTGTTAATGTATTAATTAGTTGTTTATATGTAGGTATTGATTTGAAACTCAAGATATACGTAAAGTAGGTAAATATGTTGAAACGGATCGTTGTATCATCAGATTTTTACCCGATTTCGTTAGGAGAGTATTGTGTGTATATGTGTTGTTTATATATAAATGTTTGTATATGGACGATTTGAGTTTATGGATATTAATGCGAATTTTTTATATTGTCATATATCGATATTTCGAGCTTTATAAATATCGATTATCGCTAAGACTTCTTATTAATCACATTTTATTTAAAAAATATGTAATATATTTCTTAAAAATGTATGTAATATTTTTTTAATACCGAATCACATAATAATTCAATCCAATTGGAATGTAATCTTTGGTATTTATTTAAGGGACACACGCGAACGAAGCTGCGGGTAAAAGCTAGTATGGGATATATCGTGTCGTTTATTATAAAACTTCCATAACCAGTTATGACGATGTACCACTTGTGAGTGTGAGGGAGGAAATTTACTTTTATGCCAATAACAAAGATCGATCGGTACTCCCAGTGTGTTATGGGTAAAGGCGCGGCTTCATTAATAGCGGGTTTTAAAAGCGTTTGCTTTTACAAAGAACAATGTCAATAAATGCGAAGGTTTGAATAGATGGATGTTTGCTATTCAATCACACTATAATGGCAGAAAGTATTCAGACGAAAGGCACAGAAATAGATTATAGTTGTGAATAGCGTACGAAGAATGGAACAAATATTGCAGAAAAATCAACTAAAAACTACGTTTGTTATCAGCTGCAGCATGAACGAGTAGTGTAAGTACTTGTTCTCTATTTTCAGTTAAAAATAGTTTGCAGGCCTTCAGGTTTTTGTTTTAAAAATAATATATTTAATTATATTTTTTTTAAGTTCTTGTCGCATTATTTATTACTTTTCAGTTTATACCAATTTGTTATAATTTAAAAAATGTCCCTTGCATTATTTTCCTTCCACTCGCAGACATCATAAAATAGTATTCAGAGATCATATTAAAAAGTATATACCTATATCATTCCTGTATTTAGAGGAATAGGACTAACGTTCGACGTTACCTTAAATATTAAAGCTAATTGGACAGCAGATCGCGCCAAAGAAATGGATACTCGAAAAACATTACCCTACCTTTACACAGACTGGTAGGAAAAGGTTCCAAGACTGGCCCGCTAGCACTGTGACCACACATTTTAAACCGTTCCGAGCACATGCCGTACACAATGTATTAAACGACCTACACCACACATAATGCAATTTAAACAGACCTTATTACTGCACAATAAAGTCTATTATCATCATCTGAGCGGGAACATAAAATTGTAAGCCGCATTGTCCTAATTAAGTGCAGTAAAAGTGTTAGCGTTTTCTCGAATTAAAAAACAATTCGAGGAACAAGATGGGATGGAGTTGTTTTATAGTTTTTTTATTAACCTCACTCGACTATCCTCTGGGCTTTGTGATGGACTCTTAAATTTATCTCGTGGAAGTTAGGATTCTTGATACTGAATTCTCGGTAATATGTAATCAAAGTAAATAGAGTTTACGGATGTGATTTGCCGTGGGTTTATTTTGCGCTTATTTAATAGGAAATGCGAGTAGGTATTTCTTAATAGAAACTTCAGGAACTACAAGTACTTACTTACTAGTACTTCCTACAATGAGTACTTAAGTACGTAAGTACTTAAGTACTCATTGTAGTTTTACACATGTACTTACGTACCAGTAGTTCCTAAGATTAGCAGCACTTACCAGGTGGTAGAACCAGTGTAGTTCGACCGGGTAGGTACCACCGCCACACCTATTTCTAGCGTGAAGCATCTCTTGCGTTTCGATGGAAGGGTGTGGTTGCCGGCATACTTTTATATGAGGCAACCATCTCAGTCCTCGGAAGTAGCAACGCATCTGTGATTGACTTTAGTTAGAACCCATGTTCTGTATGAAGTTGCTCACAGATGTCCATGGGCGTTCATAATGACCCTAGCAGTGTATAACGCCTCTACGTAACATATTCCGTAACGCCTCATCGTTACTATGTTCGAGCGCTAGCGTAACAGCTTTTTTTAACGCCCAGCATTACTGTTTCCATAGCGCTCTGGCATTACAATTTTTGTAACGTCCTGTCGTAACGATTTTCGTAACACCAGTATTTTTCCCTCTCATCGCTTAAATAGTTTCAACTTCAATAAACTAGCAGACATAATATCGAGACTCGGAAGCCGCGTCAGGCTTAAACTCAGCTTCGATATTAAATTTCGCAAATGACATTGTGATTGGACATCTCGAACGTTATGGAATTCTGCAAAGCCTTCATTTTATTTTATAGTAGTAAGTGGCCCAAAGCCTGCCTTAGTCTAGTCTCCATTGCTTAGGCTTTATCTTTATTATACTTTATATCTTAAGATAATTTCTACTGATACTAAGCTCAAACTGAAACTCAGATGAGAGAGATAGACCTGACATAATCTTCTTTATTATTATTTTATCGTAGAGATACACGTCATTCATTGCAGAGAATATTTAACAAAATCTAAGCATACTTTTATATATTAAAATATAATATAAAGAGTCAACCCGGCAAAATTCATTCCGCTAAAAAATCTAAAATTATCAGTGTGTATAACAGCCTTCCACATATTGGAAAGACACAAGATATTGACGCATTACAGGTTCCATATCCATAGAGTAAAATGGTACATTATTACTAAACCTCCGCTGTCCGTTCGTCTGTCATAGTCAATCTCTTGAATCGTAAAAATATGCACTTTTTTGCACATTTTGTTACTCCATTCATCCATCAGCCCTTTGAGGTCCATTGCTAGACATAGGCCTCCCCTAAATGGCGTCACTCCAACCGGTCTTGTGCCTTCTGAATCCAACAGTTTCCCGCTGTCTTCTTCAGGTCATCGGTCCAGCTGGTGAGGGAGCGACCTGTGCTCCTTTTGCCTAAACGTGGTCGCCACTCGAGGACCTTCCTACAGCATCGGTCGGTCCTACGAGCGATGTGGCGATTTTGTTAATATAACAACTATAATCTGGGTACATTATTGTTCCACTACTGGTCTTATCTCAGAATGAGAAACTTTTAGGCCATGTCAGGCCATAGACTTCAAACACCTCCGAGAACTTTATTTTAAGAACGTTCGGATGTGTAGGTTTCCTCACGATGTTTTCCTTCACCCACAATAGAAACACACATTATTAGAAAACAATTGGAAATTAATTGTAAAATATTTTTTTCTACGATAACACTACAGTTATAATAATTTATCCAGGTGGAACAACTAGTGTAGTTCGACCGGGAAAGTACCACCGCCACACCTATTTCTAACGTGAATCGTTTCGTGCGTTACGTTGGAAGGGTGTAGTTGTCGGCACACTTATTTGAGACGATCATCTTCGGGAGTAGCAACGCATCTGTGGTTGTCTTCAGATAGAACCCATGTTCTATATGAAGTTGCTTACAAATGTCCATAGGCGGCAGTGACCAGTTACCATCAGGTGGACTGCATGCTCGTTTGCTGCTTCAGTTAAAAAAAAAAACAGATAATACACATAAAGAAAAATTGTTATCACTATATATACTATAATATAATTTGTCACAAACAGCTGCTTCCATATTCGTCCGATTTCCGAGTAGCTTGTCTCCATCCGTGCGAGCTTCGTACTATCGTACCATATACATACACGTTAAGCGAACGCTCGGCAGCGCTACATGGTAGGCGAAGTGGGAGGTGTTAGGTTTTTTTCGTTACAGAATTTCTCAAAGCCCGCGATAAAAACTATACAATAGCTTAAAACCCTAGTAAACCGTCAAGGCTAGCCTTTGTTATTATTGCATAGTCGTTAAACTTCCAAGGACTTATGAGCGACTTTGAAAACATCGACACGTATTGATCTTCACTCAACGGACGTATATAAGGGACATAGGAAATCCGGACTACTCTCTTAGCATAAGTGAAAAAAGAAAAATCTTTAAAAAAAGGACTTTTTTTACGAAAAATTTCAAAGTAAGTATATTTATTTAGCCCCTCCCCTTCTTGACATGGAGTGAGAAAACATTTCAAAGATATGAAAAAGACAGCATACTGCATAGTTTCCAGGAAAGATAGCAATTCGTAGCATTTGTTTCTTTCTCATTATACTCCTATTACTGCTTGGGATTCATTTAATAGATAGATAGAAGGGTGTGGTTGCCGGCACACTTTCAAATGCGGCGACCATCATAATTCTCGAGAGTAGCACCGCATCTGTGAATGACTTCAGATGGAACCCATGTTCTATATGTAATTGATTACAGATGTCCATTGGCGGCAGTGACCACTTACCATCAGGTGCACTGCGTGCTCGTTTGTTACTTCAGTCAGACAAAATAAAGATAATACACATAAGCAAAAATTGTAAACGCTACCGCTCGTAACTTGGACACCGAACGTCTAGCGGGTGGCAGAGATATTAAATTTCACAAATGACAATGAGATTGCCAAACTTGGCCGATCGTTACTCGTTGCATCAACTTAAATCTTTTGTTTCCATTTTACACAATTTATTACGAGGTATATATAGATAAGAAGTACATAATGTAGGTACATGATAAATATGGCGCAATAAGTTAAATGATTGGCTTAGAGTACATTCAAGTTCTCAAGGTGGCAGAACCAGTGTAGTTCGACCGGGGAAGTACCACCGCCACCCCTATTTCTAGCGTGAAGCATTTTTTTGCGTTTCGATAGAAGGGATCGTGTTTTTGCCGACACACTTTCACATGAGGCGACCATCATAGTCCTCGGGAGTAGCAACGCATCTGTGATTGACTTCAAATGGAACCCATGTTCTGTATGAAGTTGATTACAGATGTCCATGGATAGCAGTGACTAATTACCATCAGATGGACGTTTGCTACTTCAGTCAAATAAGAAAAAAAAAGTACAAGAATCGTTTCACGGTAGAAATAATATGGCGGTGGTACCTCCCCCGTTTAAACACGCGTTCTACCATCTTTTAAAACTAAATATGAATATAATTTGATTTGGATTTTTACATAACAATAGTCTCGAATGTTGGGCCAGCCCGCTTATTTACTAGCACCATGATGTAACACCACATAATTGGTTATCAAAGTAGAACATGCGGGTTAAGGTAATAGCCAAATAATCTATTGTCATGGATTTCCCTAAAACTAGGTATGGCAAAGTGGTAAAATTTTGGAACTAAATTTCATTTTATATTACGCGCCTTTAGAATAACAATGACGTAAGTTGGACATTCAAGTCATACATATATTTTAACTAGTTGACCCGGCGAACTTCGCCTAAAAACCGAAAATCTAAAGTTATGCGTGTTTCTCCTCTATATTATTTATTTATTGTATCCAAACTTATACCTAACACAATCAGTACTCGCGACTTCGTCCGCGTGGACAATAACAATATTTATCCATCCAGTAGACTTAAAATCCACTGTCCGACATAGTTCAGCGTAAGCCTATGTCCAGCAGTGCAGAATGTTTTAATCAATAAACTTTTCTCAATTCTGATTCCCTTAAATTCTTTTACATTGCTCACTTACATTATAAAAAGAACCCCTGTACCAAATTTCAAGTGTCTAGGTTATATTATTTATATATTTTATCTTTCAACAGACAGACAGACATAAATAAATTGTAGCCTATATGTTGCCGAAGACTAATAGCTATATAACAAAAAAAGTTTCATCAAAATCCGTCCATTACTTTTTGCGTTAAAGCCGGACAACAAAAAACTTTTCTACAGTTTTGTTATATAATACAGTTTTATACAGTTTTATTATATATATAATATATAATATAGAATATACATATGTAGACTAGTTGACCCAGCGAACGTCGTTCCGCCTAAAAGTCAGATACCTTAAATTATCAGTGTTCCTCCCCTGTATTAAGCATGTGTTATACATAAAAAGCTTTCTTTTGAATCACTCTATCTATTAAAAAAAGTGCAATAAAATCCGTAGCGTAGTTTTAAAGATCTAAGCAGTTAAGCATATATAGGGACAGACAGCAGGATGCGACTTTGTTTTATACTATGTAGTGATGTGTAACGTGTACTTACTATATGTGGCTTTTGAATTATTTTGTCGATATGATTTTAGACTAGTATTATCGCGGAATTGATACATTATAATACTTAACGGGTAGTCACGATATGCGGTTTATGAATTCTTATAGAATTCTTGGCCGTTTCTGTTTGGCCGTGACCACGATCCATGCAACTGGGTCGAAATATCGGCAAAAAGAATTCTATAAGAATTCATAAACCGCATATCGTGAGTACCCGTTAAGTATTATAATGTATTTTGTCGATACTTTAACCCTACATGTAATTACATACAAAATAGCTGTCTATAACAATCTATACCTATATTTATATCTAATCTATGCTATAAACACGCACACACACACGCGCGCGCTTTCTACACTCATAGCCCCTCACTAGGATTTTCTCCTGTGTCGTGGGTACCATGGACACACACAAGACGCATATACAAACACCCAGGTCTTGAATATAAACTCATCTTTCAATTACCTGTCTGGCCGGGAATCGAACCCGGGACCCATTGCGCGTCAGACCGGTATGGTAACCGCTCCGCGGGTCGTCTTATTAGAATATACCTATGGCTAAAATAATCCATAATCTAATTAATTCAATCAAGTTTAATGACGCGTGGTTGGCTTCTTAGTGCAGGAGTATCCACGCAACTGTGATTGACTTCACATAAAACATCTATTCTATATAAAATTGGTTACTAATGTACAGAGCAGTGATAGCCCAATGGTCGAAACTTGCGCTATCAATTGGGAGGTCTGAGGTTCAAACCAATGCACGCACCACTGATTTTTCTAAAATGATGTGCGTATTAGAAATTAATTATCACTGCATTTCGGTGAAGGAAAACATCGTAAGGAAACCTACACACCCGAGAGTTCTTTAAAAAAAAAAGTTCTCGGAGGTGTGTGAAGTCCACCAATTCGCACTTGACCAGCGCGGTGGACAATGGCCTAAACTCTCTCATTCTGAGAGAAGACCCGTGCGCAGCAGTGGGACAGTAATGGGTGGACGTGTGTACGTGGTCGCAGTGATCGTTCAACATGCGTTGACTTCAACGTTTGGACAGATGCTTAAAAAAATTTAATAAAAAATAATGCTTATAAAAAAACTCTGATCTGTACGAACGTTAAAAGTCCTGTAAACAATTCTGTGTAACAATTAATGTAATATTTTACGTCCGGATCCCTTTTATTGTAGCCTTAAACGGCTTTCAGCAATTTAGGCAGATAAATGAGATTTTAAGGGCTGTGCATTTTGTATAGAAAAACGGGTTTTGATAAAGGGCTGTATGCTCTATCCCTAAATAAAGACTAAAAATATGCGCGATTTGTGGTATTCACAGCGCAACACGAGAATTCTTTGTGTAATTCCATGCACACAAATGGAGATTAGACAAACACCCAGACCCACAACATATTATATTCGCCTCAATTGTACAAATATCATTTGTACAATTGAGGCGAATGTCGAATATCGAGGTTCAAACCCAGGCACGCACCACTGGTTTATGTGCGTATTAGAAATTAATTATCACTGCTTTTCGGTGAAGGAAAACATCGTGAGGAAACCTATGCACCCGAGAGTTCTTTAAAAAAACAGTTCTCGGAGGTGTGTGAAGTCCACCAATTCGCACTTGGCCAGCGCGGTGGACTATGGCCTAAAACTCTCTCATTCTGAGAGGAGACCCTTGTCCAGCAGTGGGACAATAATGGGTAGGACCCCACGTACAAATATCATTGTAATAAAAATAAGTAAAAAATTATGTGTATCAATCAATGTCTCTGTGCACTAGACTATGATACTATCATGTTGTTTTATATACATTGATACAAGCGTATTATTGTATCTATAAATCGAACATATTTAAATATTATTTATTTATACTTATATACCTAGAGTGGTACAAAGGCGGACTTAATGCCATAGGCATCCCAGTCGACCTTTAAAAAAAGCAGATATTATCGAAGGCGGTATTGTATGGAATTGAAATCATTGTAACGTAAGCTCAATAGTAAGCTTCAGTAATGCTAAAGTAACGCCGTTACATTAGTATGTTTCTTACTTTCAATGCGCGTGTAAATAATTATTTTTTAAATTAGCTTTAAACATTATTTTAAAAAATGACTATCATAATTACAACAATTTTTAAAAAGTTAATAAGATAATTCGTAAACAGTTTTGAAATCAGTGCTTATATTTGACAAAGTCTATTAGTTCTATAATAAAAAAAATGGGTAATCGTGAACCACATTTTGTATCTACATACATACTTATGTAGGTGCGCCATGATTTGGACTGTGCGTAATCACCTTTATTGAAGTAACAATTTGTGAGTAATTTCTCTTAAAGGTTTTCTTATTAAAACAATTATTTACTTGCAGCTTATTACAAAGTAAATTCGGTTAATTTGCTTCAGTTTCATCCTGTATACATATAATAATATTGTTTACCAACTTTAATCCAACTAATTTTAAAGGATAAAGAAAGGAAAGGAAGAGATTTCTAAAACTAGTTAAGATATTTTTTTCTATATTGTTAGTTTTTTACCGCCTGCTTCCCCTCGTGTTATATAATTTCAATGTATGAAATTAATCGTCATCGTCAACCCATTATTGTCCCACTGCTGGGCACGGGTCTTCTCGGAATGAGAGAGTTTTAGGACATAGTCCACCGCGCTGGCCAAGTACGAATTGGTGGACATAAAATTAATACCACCAAATTAATACGGTCGAGCCATACTCGTCTACCACCTTGAAAAATGCCTACACACATTCGTAGAGTCTTACATAGACATATAAATGAATACATAAACACAAACATATGCGCGAAAAAACTACACCTTTGACGCAATTGAGTATTATTTCTTCAAAGACATCAAAACTTTGGTACATTGTTGTAAGTTTTATCCTTATTTGGCAACCACTACACTGCAACGACATTCTGTTCAATTGCAGCAGACATTACGTACAATTCTTACTGTTCACGCAACGCTCCAAATGCATTGGCGATATGCCCAGACTATGTATGTGTTACAAAGTTTCAATTTATTTTAATGTTCACGCAATTTGAGTTTTTAAAATGTCGTTAAAAAGATGTTTTATAGACGTTACGTAGATTAATTTAAGGCTAATATTGTGACTAAATTGACACATTTTAATACTTAACGGGTTCTCACGATATGCGGATTTTAATTCTTTTCGAATTCTTTCTAAATATCGGCAAAAAAGTACCCGTTAAGCATTAAAATGTTATGTAGATTTTTTTTATCCGATTAAAGTAGCAAACGAGCATGCAGTCCACCTGATATCAAGTGGCTAACTGCCATCCACAGACATCTGGAAGTATAAAACAGGGATTCTATCTGAAGTCAATCACAGATAGGGTGCCACTCCCGGGGACTAAATGGTCGCCTCATTTGAAAGTAAACTAGAAACCCTATTTTTAGAGTGAAGAATTCCTTTATGCTAGAAATTAGTGAACGACATCGAAACTTTGGTACATTGTTGTAAGTTATACCCTTATTTGGCAACCACTACACTGCAACGACATCCTATTCAATTGCAGCAGACATTACGTAAAATTCTTACTGTTCACACAACGCTCCGATGCATTGGCGATATGCCCAGACTATGTATATGTAACTAAGTTTCAATTTATTTTATGTTCACGAAATTCGAGTTCTTAAAATGTCGTTAAAAAGATGTTTTATAGACGTTACGTAGATTAATTTAAGGCTAATATTGTGGCTAAATTGACTAATTTTAATACTTAACAGGTACACACGATATGCGGATTTTAATTCTTTTCGAATTCTTTCAAGATATCGGCAAAAAGAATTCGAAAATATTTCAAAAACCGCATATCGTAAGTACCCGTTAAGTATTAAAATGTTATGTAGGTTTTTTTATCCAGTTAAAGTAGCAAACGAGCATGCAGTCCACCTGATATCAAGTGGCTAACTGTCATCCACGGACATCTGGAAGTATAAAACAGGGATTCTATCTGAAGTCAATCACAGATAGGGTGCCACTCCCGGGGACTAAATGGTCGCCTCATTTGAAAGTAAACTAGAAACCCTATTTTTAGAGTGAAGAATTCCTTTATGCTAGAAATTAGTGAACGACATCGAAACTTTGGTACATTGTTGTAAGTTATACCCTTATTTGGCAACCACTACACTGCAACGACATCCTATTCAATTGCAGCAGACATTACGTAAAATTCTTACTGTTCACACAACGCTCCGATGCATTGGCGATATGCCCAGACTATGTATATGTAACTAAGTTTCAATTTATTTTATGTTCACGAAATTCGAGTTCTTAAAATGTCGTTAAAAAGATGTTTTATAGACGTTACGTAGATTAATTTAAGGCTAATATTGTGGCTAAATTGACTAATTTTAATACTTAACAGGTACACACGATATGCGGATTTTAATTCTTTTCGAATTCTTTCAAGATATCGGCAAAAAGAATTCGAAAATATTTCAAAAACCGCATATCGTAAGTACCCGTTAAGTATTAAAATGTTATGTAGGTTTTTTTATCCAGTTAAAGTAGCAAACGAGCATGCAGTCCACCTGATATCAAGTGGCTAACTGTCATCCACGGACATCTGGAAGTATAAAACAGGGATTCTATCTGAAGTCAATCACAGATAGGGTGCCACTCCCGGGGACTAAATGGTCGCCTCATTTGAAAGTAAACTAGAAACCCTATTTTTAGAGTGAAGAATTCCTTTATGCTAGAAATTAGTGAACGACATCGAAACTTTGGTACATTGTTGTAAGTTATACCCTTATTTGGCAACCACTACACTGCAACGACATCCTATTCAATTGCAGCAGACATTACGTAAAATTCTTACTGTTCACACAACGCTCCGATGCATTGGCGATATGCCCAGACTATGTATGTGTTACAAAGTTTCAATTTATTTTAATGTTCACGCAATTTCACTTCATAAAATGTTATGAAATGATGTATTGTAGACAATAAGTATATTTTTTTATCCGATTAAAGTGGCAAACGAGCATGTAGTCCATCTGATAGCAAGTGGCTACTGACGCCCATCTCTCCCTTCAGTCGTGCCTCATTACTGAGGATCGTGATTTTAATGCGAAGCCTTTTCAATTTGCTGTCTCCACTTATTGCGATCGGCAGCTTAGTGGGGTGCCATGCTGACAGGTATCTAGATGTTTAGATACCTGATTCGTCCATCTCCTGGGACGGCGGCCTCGAGATCTCTTGTCTTCAATTTTGCCTGTCTGTCGCCCATAGAAATCTGAAAAATATCTTTAAGATACGTTTGCTATTCCCGTGAATAGAGGTGGTCGCTTCAAATTAATGGAAGATAGCAATCACACTTTGCACCGACCCCTAACAACAGCTTAAGAAATAGGTGGTACCTTCCGGTTGAACTAGGCTCTATAAAACCAATATTTTTCTTTTTATTCTTTCTCTCTTCTTATTGTCCCACTGCTGGGCACGGATCTTCTCTCAGAATGAGAGATACAATTTTAGGCCATAGGCCACCGCTCTGGCCAAGTGCGAATTGGTGGACATTGTATTCTTTAGTAACAGTGTATTGTATTGTATTTGTGTTGTGTGTATCGTGAATAAAAATGTTTTCTTTCTTTCAATATTTTCGCGTCTATGTATAGATTTTAACAATATCATAACATAACAATTGGGTTGAAAGGTCAGCAGTAAAAACAAAGCAAAAATAAAAACTGTATCGCAAGTACATATTAGAAAGATATTAGATACTTAAAAAGGCTAATTTTGTCATTTATTTGAGAAGTTTCCATTTTTTATATTGTTACATAAAACTTATGACTTCAGTTTTTGTGACGAATTTTAAATTTGAACTAGTTCACTTTTTTGACCTAGTTCAGTTAAGGTTGAGAAGAATTTCTATATATGGCAGACGAAAAACAATTATCGTTGAACGATAATAAATTAAAAAAAAAAATAAACAAAAAATACAACCGACTTCCATGCCACATAAAAGTAAAAAATAATTTAAATGCATGTTGGTTTAGAGCAAACACAGTACTTAGTACATAGTCCCGAAGTCGGCGCTCACCATATTTCGCTGGATTACGACGAAACTACATGTATCTTATATGAGCGCCGACTTCGGAACTATGTACTAAGTACTGTGTTTGCTCTAAACCAACATGCATTTAAATTATTTTTTACTTTTATGTGGCATGGAAGTCGGTTGTATTTTTTGTTTTAAATTTTTTTTTCACGCTTTTTAGTGACAATAAAATCAGTTATACGAGACCGTGTAATACATAGTATCCATAAGACTGCATAGTGCATGCATAAATGGAAACGTTAATTTAAACTCAACCTTATATGTCAACATTACTGTTACAATGCGTATGAACTGAGCGCAACCGCTCGCAGGGCGCTACCGCGCCTTGCTCGCTTAGTTTCTATATTTTCTTTTAAGTTCCAACCTAACCTAACCCATCCTATGTAAAAAGGTTGGCAGTACTCCTGCATCGTCCAGGTGTTTGTGATCATAATTATGTCCTCTCTGGAACTCATTGTTTGTATTGCGAACAATAATTACCAAACTCATATAGCTTAGGCACTTAGACAGGCTGTATACCTATGGTTTAAACTTGAAGGACTCCAGCATTATCATTGTTGAGGAGTTAAAGGTCAAATTTGTCATGTCATATCTTAGCTTAGTAGTCTCATTATATATACGTTAGCACCATTATTACGGTTGAGGAGTTAAAGTTAAAATTTTTCATGTCATATCTTTTCTATGTAATCTCATTGCATACACGTAAGAAACAGATGCTCAACTTCTATGGCTTGGGCTTGCAGTACCCTGCATCATCAGGGTTGAGGAGTTGAATCTCATTTTTCTTATCATATGTCTTTGCTTTGTAAACATATTACATATCCATAATTATCAAATGGCCAACGCCTATGCTTTAAGTCTGAAGTACCCGTGCATCATCAGGGCTGAAGAGTTGAAGGTCAAAACTATAATGTTATATCTTTGCTCAGTAATCTCATTACATATACGTTAGCACCATATGGCCAACGCCTATGGTTTAAGCTTGAAGGACCCCAGCATTATCAGGGTTGAGGAGTTGAAGGTCAATTTTTTTATCATACGTCTTTACTTTGTAAATATATTACATACCCATAAGCATCAAATGGCCAATACCTATAGTTTAAGCTTGAAAAACCCCTGCATCATCAGAGTTGAGGAGTTGAAGGTCAAATTTTTCATTTTTATCTTTGCTTAGTAATCTTATCAGATATACGTAAGCACAGTGTGGCCAACGCCTATAGTTTAAGCTTGAAGCACCCCAGCATCATCAGGGCTGAGGAGTTGAAGGTCCAATTATCCATCGTATATAGCCATATGTTTAATGTTATACCTTATATCTTTTTAATCTTATTTTAAATGCGTAAGCATGAAATAGCTAAGTTTTATGGCTTAGGCATTCAATACCCCTGCATCATCAGGATTGAGGAGTTGAAGGTCCAATTTTTCGTCGCATTCCTTTGCTTAGCAATGTTATTATAAATCCGTGAGCAACAAATGTCCAACGTTTATGGTTTAGGCCTGCAGTACCCCTGCATCATCAGGGTTGAAGAATTGAAGGTCAAATTTGTCATCGTACATCTTTGCCTTGCTATCTTATTATATATCCGTAAGCACCAAATGGCCATCACCTACGGTTGGGGCTTACAGCACCCTGCATCATCAGGGTTGAGGAGTTGAAGGTCATTTTTTTTATCATGTGTCTTTGCTTAATATTGTTATTACGTACCCATAAGCACCAAATGGCCAACCCCTATGGTTTAGGCTTGAGGCACCCCTGCATCATCAGGATTGAGGAGTTGAAGGTCAAATTTTTCATCATATGTCTCTGCTTAGTAGTCTTATTACATACATGTAAGCACCAAATAGCTAATGTTATAGTTTAGGATAACTGTAACCCTGCATCATCAGGATCGAGAAGTTGAGGGTCAAATTTTTCGTCAACCTATATAAACATAGATATATAATACATATTCCAAGTTTCATAAGAATCGATTCGGCAGAAGTCGAGTTATCTCAAATTATCTAAAAAACTTGAGGAGTGGTGGTGGTTTCCACCCCATAACTCAAAGAGTTAAGCATCACAGCATACCCATGTCCAAAAGAAAAAGTTGCGTGATGAAATTTCCTATCAAATGAAAGAAAGAAAATGGAAATTGGTTTAGAAACACCCAACTTATTCAAGATTTTAAGAAACCGACATTTTCCAATTTTCCGGGAAAACCACCGGAAGGTTTTCATTTTCCTCAATATGGGACTGCCTGTGAAACTAGCCGCATACAATGTCGTATGAATCGTGTCGGTAGGTCGACGATTTCTGGCCATTTAGCCCGAACATACATAAATATATATATATATATATATAAATATATACGTGACGAATAGATAACCTCTTTCCTTTGGGAAGTTGGTTAAAAATAAAATAAATGACGTGATGTTGATAAAATAAATAATAATAAAAATATGGAAAGGTTTTCAAGTATCAAAACTCAACGCTATTGTCTAGACATAAGTGCTCTATTCACTTCAGAATAGTCTGAAATGCAGTCTACAACAAATATCATAAACGATGTGCTTAAATCAGACTCATATAACTGCAATTCAAAAAAATGTAATATTACGCTTTTTTAATAATAATGTTTACAAAATCGGAGGCATTCATAAGAACTACGGACAGAAGTGAAAAATTAAAACACCGCCTACCAACGTTCGCCTTTTTAACATTAGTAAGATATAAGGGCAGTGATAGCCTAATTTGAGCCTAATAGTTGAAACTTGCCCTCTCAATCGGGAGGTCCGAGGTTCTAACCCAGGCACGCACCACTGATTTATGTGCGTATTATACATTAATTATCACTGCTTTTCGGTGAAGTAAAACATCGTGAGGAAACCTACACACCCGAGAGTTCTTTATAAAAAAAAAAAAAGTTCTCGGAGGTGTGCGAAGTTCACCAATTCGCACTTGGCCAGCGCGGTGCACTATGGCCAAAACTCTCTCATTCTCAGAGAAGACCCGTGCCCAGCAGTGGGACAATAATGGGTTGACGACAAGATATAAGGTATGAGTATAATAACTAAATGATAGCGTGTTAATAATGCGAAAATCGTGAATCTATAAGTTTACTCCTATCCGAAAACCGTGCAATACGCCTGAAGAACATTTGAAAAATAGTTGAATTCCATATTGGCGATAATTAATCAAACCTGCCATACATTGTCCACAGGTCTAGCTGTCCCCTTCGTAGAGCTCACCGTAGCACATGCCTCCGTGCTTACCATCCTCGCCATTAGCTTCGAGCGGTACTACGCGATCTGCGAGCCGCTACGAGCCGGCTACGTGTGCACCAAGACACGTGCTACGCTGATCTGCGCGCTCGCGTGGTTCTTCGCTGCACTATTCACGAGGTGACTTTTGATTTACCTAACTTAATTCTTACCCAAGTTAACAAAAGTGTATGCTACGCGATCTGCGATCCGCTACGAGTCAGCTACGTGTGCTCTAAGATGCGCTACGCAGATCTAAGCGCTTGTGTTCTGCGCTGTTCAAGAGGTGACTAAAGATTTACCTAATTTGTTTATTACCCTTAAGTAACGTGACTTTTGTTACCTGATCGTTACTTAACATTTATCCAAGCTTGAACAGTACAATTACTTCTAAAGTACTGTTTTAGCGTGGAAGCTTAAGTTATATGTGTATTTTTTCGAAGGTCATTTGGGATATTATTAAGAAAACCATTTACACTGTACGTCATTGTATAATAAGGTACTTGTGACTGTTATCAAAGAAGAACTGTACTGACTAATACATTTTACATTTTCAATTTTAAAACTACAAAATTATATCGAAATGAGACCTTGGTTTTACTTTTCGCGTTTACCTTTCGACCTTTGTAATATTTAACTATATTATCCGAAATTTGAACGTCGTAATTGTGAAGTTTAATTTTATTCAAGTTCAAATTGTTGTACAAAATTGTGCTTATATTTTATTTGAAGCTTTGAATATTTTACGTGTGTAAATCTTAGCTTTTAAGTGTGAAATATTCGATTAACAAAATTACATCATATACCTAAACATAAAATTTATAAAAAAACATAATATGAATGTGATATATAATAACAATTCATAATCGATTTTCTGTTTAATCAGATCTTTAAAGCTTAGCTTATGTTTATGTTACGTGTTAAAATTGATTTCCATTCCAGATTGACAGCGAAAATTGGAAATCTCTGTGTAAAAAATATGGTATAAACAAAGAATGTTGCTTTAACATTTATGTATATTAACAATATTCAATATTTCATCTCAAATAGACCAATTAAATGACCGTTCATCAATCGGTTCGGTCTATAATACTATCGAAGATGAAGGTGAAATGCGAGTGAGTGATTATTAATTCTATATCGTGAAAATCAGTATTCATTACATTTTATGTCAAGCGCCTGTGAATGACGGTCTGTGCTTGTCGCCGTGTCGCCGCCGACTACCGACAGAATATGGTCGGAGGTTATAATAAGCATCAACAGTGGACAGTTACTGACGACAAGCAGGGCAGTTTTGAAGGTACCACCGCCATACCTATGTATTTGTAGCGTGAATCATTTCCTTCGTTTCGATAGAAGAGTGTGGTTGCCGGCACACTTTTATATGATACGACCATCTTAGTCCTCGGGAGTAGCAACTCATCTGTGATTGACTTCAGATAGAATCCATGTCCTGTATGAAGTTGATTACAGACGTCCATGGGCGGCAGTGACCACTTACCATCAGGTGGACTGCAAGCTCGTTTGCTACTTTAATCAGATAAAAAAAAAGTTGGTATCTGTCGTTGTTGAGCGGCGTTGACTGCTGATGACTGTCAGTGACAGTTGACGAGTGGCAGTGACTGCCGATGTCAGTCGGCGAATATCGCCGACTGACATCGGCAGTTGAGTAGCGTTGACAAGCGATGACAGTCGGTGATGGTCACTAATCAATGGCGTTACCAGCCAGTTGGTGCTGGTCGCTGATGAGTGGCATTGACAGCTGATGTTGATGTTAGCGAGGTTCACTGACTAGTGGCATAATACACCGATAATAATCAGCAACGATCGGTGACCAAGTTGATTACATGCGACATTCGTGAAGATAAACTATCGTTCATTTATTAGTCTAGGGCGGTTGTCAGCAACAGGTGTACCGCGGGAGGACTAATTTAGGTCCGCCAAGTTTTCCTATAAACCCAGTACCTAATTACATAATATACTTAATTAGTACCCATAATTTCAACTATGTTTAAGAATTCGTTCAAAAGCAAAATAAACTTATCATTATCGGGTTTTTTTGGACCTCGGTTAAACTTTTCTGTAGTATCCGGGACTCTACCCATATATACTTGCCGACCCCTGGTCTAGGGGTTTACCGCCCTTAATTAAAGCATCACTAGCGAGATATGTTTCCACTTAACAGCGAAACGAAGCCTGAGATTAATGAGAATAAACCTCACAGAGACATATTTTAATCGTTCATATAAATAGTAAAAATTCAAACTCACAGACGTATATAATCGGCTTATGTCCATAGCGGATTACGAAATATCAGCCAGTAACAATTTAGTTGGTCATGATAGCGTGCATTCGTATGGAAATGTGCATTCATAAGCCGATTAGAATTTTCCTACTGAGATATTATTTTTCATAATTACATTTTCGGGGAGTCATTTTCGTACTGAAGATAGTATTTTTTGATTATTATAATTTCAGAGATCCATTTTCAAGAAGTTAACCAATGCTATTTAAATCTTGGATATTAATATTAGTACAAGATTTCACTTAAAATTTCGTCCAATCAATTTCTTCTCATGAAATTTATAAAAATACTTAAATTTTTTAACATGATTGTAATATATTTTTGATTTTGTTTTTTAGACCCTTAAGGGTTAAGGTGGTAATTTATATTAATTACGTATAAGTTTTCATTTACTTCTTAGCCTCTTAGGAGTCAAACATAAAAAAATAAAATGTGTTATATTATTATGAATCTTTAAATTTGATATTTACTGCTTAAAATTATACATCGTCCCGCGAAACGGAGCGATCATCTTATCGGTTTGATAAGCTTTGAGTTCCGGGTTCGATCTCCGTCCAGACAGATACAATTAATGATCAATTTAGATTTTCGGGTGATAGTGTAATTCCCTTTTTGTGTCCATGGAACTCATGACACAAGAGAAAATCTTAGTGTGGAGTTATGAGTGTAGAAAGCTTCATTATTATTTTCATCTGATTGAAGTAGCGAACGAGTTTACAGTCCACCTGATGGTGATCACTGCCGCCCATATGTAATCAACTTCACACAGAACATGGGTTCCATCAGAAGTCAATCGCAGATGCGTTGCTACTCCCGAAGACTAAGATGGTCGCCTTATGTGAAAGTGTGCCGGCAACCATACCCTTCCATCGAAACGCAAGAAATGCTTCACGCTGTAAATAGGTGTGGTACGGTGCGGTAAAGGGCGAGAAGTACCACCGCCAGGTGGTACTTCTCCAGTCGAACTACCCTGGTTCTACCACCTTTTAAATGGCCGAGTACCGATTGGCAGACTTCAGACTTATCTGAGATTTGTTCTGCTAGGCGTCTACGTTTCATCCTATTTCTTAGACTTGCTATCCACAAAAACATTACTTGGCATATAAAATGAGCCAAGATTTGGATATCAAAAAACGCTGACGCTTCCATTACCCATAGATAGTTTAAAGTGTCGGAAATCTACATGATATAGTTATTCAGTGTTAGAATTTATAAAACATGTAAATTCAATCCTTGAATGTCATTTTTAAGATTCAATTTTTAGTAAAATTTACAGCACTTACGTTCATACGACTGTGAAGTTCATACGTTTGTATAAAAGTTTAAAGAGTTATTTTATCGAGGAGAAGTTTCATCGGTATTTATAATACCCATATAACTTCTTTCCATATTTTATATGTTAGTGAAGTTAAATTATGTACTACAAGGTTACGAAACGTTTTTTATTAGTTAAGTATACTTTCCTAATATTAATGATTTTGGCCCCCATACCCCTAAGAAGATGTAAAGGAGTAGAAGTAGATGACCCACGTGGCGCAGCGGTTAACATACCGGTCTGACACATAGTGGGTCCCGGGTTCGATTCCCGTCCAGACAGGTATCTGAATGATTAGTTTAGATTCTTGTTCTGGGTCTGGGTGTTTGTGTATTCGTCTTTGTGTGTGTCCATGGCATCCACGACACAGGAGAAATTCCTACTGTGGGGCTATGAGTGTAGTAAGCGTTTTAAGTTTTTTAAGTACTATTATGTACATAGCATTACATCGATTAAGAATATTCTCTTGTTATAACATGGTAATACAATTCCACCGCTGTCCTTCAATGCAATAATTATTTCCCGTATTACCCCAGCCACTTCATTTCCATAGCAGTCTTGTAAAAATATAACATTGTCTAAACACAATTATTTTTCAGCTACACAAATATCAACGTTATGTTACGAGCTTAAGGAAGAAAATTGCTTACATTATCCCATTGTTGTCTGCAAATAAACGATTCTTAAAGTAGGCGAAAACGATTTTATGGTGGCTCAATATCATTAAATAACGTTGTTATTTTGACAACGAGGATTATCTGTTTGTACACAAGAGGTACTAAAAGTTTACGATCAAACTTCTCTGTGTACGCTTGAGGTGTTCTGCAAACTGTTTGTTCATTTCTAATGTCTCCACAGTTACTGTGCACTGTTATCTTTTTATAGTTACGTATCTTAGAGTAATCCATTATTTATGTGAGATATTTTGGGGAAGTATTAATGTGATTTGAAACCAACCCCCCAGGGGTATTAGAAAAAAATATTAGCGTTAATCCTTCTCTACATCAACTATAAACGTGCGTCACACTCCTCGGTCCGCGGCAAGTATGTTCAAAACGGATCACAAGTTTTTGCTATACGTATTAATATATAGATACTAGGTGATTCCCGTGCCTTAGCCTGCTTTGTTAGCGTCTACCTCGGCAATGTGTATTTTATGTTTTATGTTATAATCTAGGTCAAAATCTATCCGTGCCCCAAAATATAGTTTTGCGGGATGCGTATTGTAGGGGGGAGTAGATGTATACCCCCCAAAGCTCTATATGTCGGGCACTCAACTACATCTGGTAAAAGAGATGAAGCTCCTAGGTCTCACCATAGACATCAAGCTCAACTTCAAATCGCACGTGGCCGCAGTATGCAGGAAAGCGGCAGGCATATATAAAGAACTAGCGTGCGCCGCGAAGGTGACTTGGGGCCTAAACACCGAAGTAGTACGAACGATTTACATCGCGGTAATAGAACCGATAGTGACATATGCCTCAAGCGTGTGGTCTCAGGCGACAGACCTCCAAATGAACAAGAGTCAGTTGGATGCACTGCAAAGAGGCTTCGCCCAAAAAGCCTGCAAGGCATACAGAACCGTGTCACTAACCGCCGCACTCGTCCTATCTGGGCTGCTCCCATTAGACCTCCGGATCCAAGAATCGGCAAGCCTGTATAAGGCCAAGAAAAACGTGTCAACAGACTATCTACCATCTGGAAGAAAACTGGAACAAACGTTGAGATACGAAGACCTACCTCACCCCTCCGCACTTACAACGACCACATATAAAGTGTTGGAGAGCGTAGATCCCGAGTCTTTAAACAACCACCATATCGTCGGACCCCACGTCTATACCGACGGCAGCAAGATAGCAGAAAAGACAGGAGCTGCCCTAACATGGTGGGAAGACGGAAGGGAAACCAGTTTTTCGACCTATAGTCTAGATCCTTCCTGTACGGTATTCCAAGCCGAACTGTATGCATTACACAAGGCTGTGGAACAAGCGAGATCGAGCAGACACAAAAACGTTAACATCATGAGCGATTCAAGATCTTCGCTAAAACTACTCGAAAACCCAAGACCGTCTCACCCTCTGACGAAGGCAATAAAAGAAAATATCAGAGGGATAAGAAGGGAAGGAAGACACGTTCAGCTGTTCTGGGTCAGAGCTCACATCGGGACCGCTGGAAACGAACGGGCAGATGTGTTAGCAAAATCAGCGGCCAAGAACACGTCAGCCACCCTGGACTACGCAGAAACCCCGTTGTCCTTCGTCAAAAGAAAAATTAGAGAGGAATCGATCCGTAAGTGGCAGGATCGCTACACCACCTCTAGCACCGGGTCAGTTACGAAGGCCTTCTTTCCAGACGTGGGCAAGGCCTACGCGATCATAAGGAAGACCAAACTGACACCAACACAAGTGCAAGCTTTGACGGGACACGGAGGAATGGGGGAGTATTTACACCGGTTCAAGTTGAAAGACAGCCCCCGGAAAGACCCCAACATCAGCGAATCAGTCTGGCACGTGATCTTGGAATGCCCCAGATTCCTAGCGACCCGAATGGACACGGAGTACAAAATCGGTGCCAAATTACAGAAGCTAAACCTTTTTTTATTTTTTTTTGTTTTCGAGTGGGAAACCTTCAAAAGGTACCCGACGCCGTGGGAGCGACGAAGGGTTATGTGGGATTTTTACCGCACTAAAACCCCCCCGGTGGCCATCCTCGGCGCTAAAAAGAGGACTCAGGGATCTCCAACAAACACCACCGGAATCCTCTAAGCTTGTTGCCCCATCGGGCTCCTCCCAGATGGGCGGCTGAGCCCACCGCTCCGTCTAGTCTATACGACGATATGCGATCACACATACCGCCGTCCTTCCCGGGATCGCCTGGCTGGACGGTTCAAGCTCCCACTCTAGCCGCCCGCAACCCCGGAAGCCCCTTTTTAGTCGCCTCTTACGACAGGCAGAGGATACCGTAGCCCTATTCTGATCCCGGAACTACAGGGACGACAGAAGCTAAACCTGGCAACTATCCTCGGAGAAGATGAAAAGAGGACACACTTCCTTGCCTATCTGGACTCCATCTTCCGGATCGTATGTAAAAGAAACTCTACATTATCGCAGACAGTCACAAATCCCACAATAACGCCAACCAGCACGCTCCAAACAAACGGAGACCACACCCCGCACCAAAGCCCTCTCGACAATACTTTAACAGCATTTAATAACTTGCTGCAAGAGGCAGAACAAGGAGAACCCAGCTTGAGAATTCGGGGAGTGGCTCTATTTATGGATAACAACGAAGAGCGTCTCGGCATAAGCTTCTGCAACACAAAGTGCTCAGGCAGAGTAGCCATTTCACCTGGCCTTGCGGCTCTGCTAAACGGCAGCACTTTCAGGGCCACAATGAAGCGCAGAACGTATAACGCACTGTCTGAAGTCTCGGTGGTACGCAGGCGCTGCAAAATAGTGCGAACTAGAAACAAAACGATCGCACTATTTGAAGGGAGCGAAGAAGAGACCCAGTTCGCCCAAGCGTGTGCAGTACTGCTAAGACTAGGGCAACCAGGTGAGGAACCCGCATCGACATCAAGGGTAATAAGCCTCGACGCTATGGTGGTGTGGAATATAAAGGGCAGAGCGGAGGATTACACAGGGAGCCTCAAAGCCTCGGAAAAACATGAGGTAGTGGTATACGGAGACAGGGGCGAAAACCTCAGTTTTCTAAAACCACACAAGGCAGGCCCATCCTCCTCCCGTAGCCCCGAAGACAGATGGGGCCACCCCATAGCAAGCCCTGAGGAAGTCAGCGGGTCAGAGAGACTGCAGCAGAAAAGATCCGCTGAAAGATCTGCAGATCAGAAGCAAGCCGAACAAAGCGTAAAGAAGGGAATACTGTCAGCAATAATGAAGACCTTCAAAGCCGCCTCTCAACAGATTCCAGGCACAAAACACTACACTCAAAAGTTAGACACACACACAACACTGACAAAATCACCTGAAAGGTACTCACTACAGCCAAAGACCGCCATGACGAAAGCGGACAAAGGTCTGGTCGAACCGCCAACTCTCCGGGAAGCGAAGAACCCTCTGGACCACCTTATAAACGCATTTCTCGAGTTTAAAGCATTAACAGTAGCGACAAAGGAGGACAACAAGAGGACATGCTATAACATCATGCAATCCTTCCTTCACAAAGATATAAGGCTACTAAAAGAGAGACTCGAGAAAGCAGAAGCTGCCATATACAACAACGAAACCTCCCAGACGATTGCAGGCGAGGAAACTGGAAGTCACATGGCAGCTTACAGCGCAACCAGAGGGTTCGTTGCGAAGGACGAAGAGGAGAGCGAGCGAATAGGCCGGGACAAATTTCACACCCCAGCTGATGATCCCCTAGTAGTGATAGCCCGCTGCACCAGGATAATGCTAGACGAAAAAATTCTAGCGATGGCGGATAGCCTATCCGGCGAATGCGGCGGCTTCACTCCAGACACATGGGACTTACCAGCATTCTCGTGGATTAATGGGGTTCCGGGCGGCGGGAAATCGACTTGGATAGTGAATAACTTTCAGGACAAAAACGACATTATCATCACAACTACGACGGAGGCAGCGAAAGACCTCCGAGAGAGACTCGTCCTCCGCACTGGAAAGTCCGGAAAGTTTGCCTCAACAAGGGTACGCACATTGGCCTCGATACTAGTAAATGGTTCAAAAGGCAGTTGCAGACGACTATTAGTCGACGAGGTACTCATGAACCATTTCGGAGCCATTGTGATGGCGATAAGACTGACCGGAGATGTTAACCAGCTGCCGTTCATAGAACGCAACAACCTATTCGAACTGCGATACTGTCGACCAAACCAGATAACCAGGATAAGCCAAGAACTGTTGTGCACGCACAGGAATCCGGTGGACGTAGCGTATGCCCTAAGCGAGGTATACAGTGGCATATACTCGTCCACGTCGCGTATGAGATCCCTGAAGCTGAAGAGGTACACCGATGCGCTGATCCCAAAGACCCTCGAGAGGACACTCTACTTGGTACACACCCAAGCCGAGAAGGAGAGTCTGAAGAAAGAGGGCTTTGGGAGTGGGGAGGGATCGCGCACCCTGACCATACACGAAGCACAGGGATTAACGAGCGAGACGACGGTAATTGTGCGTACCTCCACAAAGCACCTCCACTTGCACAACAGCGTCCCCCACGCAGTAGTGGCAGTATCGCGTCATACCACCAGCTGCACTTACTACACCGACTACAGCGATGACGCCGTAGCTCAGTTCATCCTAAGAGCTATGACTGCCACCGATGAAAGGCTGGAAGATTACAACATCTCCATGGCAATCCGTAGCAGGGACTCAAAAATCATAGATAAGGAAAATTGCACGTTCGAAGTTGCCTCCGGAAAGAATTAAATCGCAACTTACAGTAATAACAATGTAATTAGAGTGTAGTGTCCTTAGAATTATATACAATAGCTTAGCATTATACGTAAAAAAGAAACAAAATTACAACACATATACATCTATGTACAATGCACTGAATTATACATACCATGTAAATAAAAATGATGAATGGTCCTATATATATATTAAGCGTAATTGTAAGATTTCTTTAATTGCCAACGTTGTCACTACCGCACACGACAGTGTGATGGTGGCAGCGATGGCCTAACGTGGAGCTAAGAAATAAAGACTTATTGTTAAAAAAAAATAGAAGAACTATTGTGACAAAAGGCACGGACGATCAGTCTGTGGAGCTTTTGTGTTATAATAAAAAAAAAAACACATTTATAATAATAATAATAAGAAATAAATTATAATAGGAAAGAATTCGCAAAGAAATGTTTTTTACGGTCATAGTAAAAGAAAATAGCTTACAAAATATGGTAGATACAGTTAGAAGAATGCTAAAGCAATAAGTATTCAATTAGTCTTCCTACAAGTTGTTCGCGGTCGAACTTTATGTGTTTCGGAGTGTGAAAGTTCCCGGAAACTGGCAAGAATACCAAATAGTTTATTCTCATCGCCTTATAAAGTTGAAATAATAAAATGAAGACTGAGGAATTGTAACGAAAAGTTAACAATTCATTTTGTCATAGTTTTTAGTTTGTTATTTAAATGTGTTAGTTTGTATAAATTGGGATTTCTTAGTTTTGCGTAAAGACTATCAATTATTCGTACTTACTGTCTCTTTGCAACGAGCACGCAGTCCACCTGATGGTATGTGGGCACTGCCGCCCATGGACATCTATAAGTAACTTCATATAGAACATGCGTTCTATCTAAATTCAATAACAGATGCGTTGTTACTCCTGAGGACTAAGATGGTGGCCTCAAATAAAAGTGTGCCGGCAACCACATCCTTCCATCAAAACGCAAGAAATGCTTCACGCTAGAAATACCTCCTCGGTCGAACTACACTGGTTCTACCAACTGAAAAAACCCTTACGTACTAAAAGAACCCTTACTTATCCCTAGCAAGAAATCTGCAAAGAATCTAGTCAGTTTCAACGAAGCCATATCACATACTAGAGAGTCAAGATTGTACCCATTCAGAGTCAAAGAAACCCAGTTTTATGTCACCCATTACTTGCAGTGGCTCTGCACTTTATTGATGCCAACTTGATGTAAACTTACTGACATGTTATTTGCGGTGGGAAAATAAAATGTTCAACACACTTTTTATTAATTTAGTTATAGTGAATGGTCTCTTGTAACAAAATTTTAGGTAGCTACTTTAATCTAAAAGATTGAACTAAATTATGGAATACACACTTTTCTACACTCATAGCCCCACAGTAGGATTTTCTTCTGTGTCGTGGGTACCATGGATACACACAAGATGAATACACAAACACCCAGACCCCGAATAGAAATCTAAACTCATCATTCAGATACCTTTCTGGCCGGGAATCGAACCCGGAACCCATTGCGCGTCCGACCGGTATGGTAACCGCTCTGCCACGCGGGTCGACAAATGCAACAAACAAACTTATGCAACGTCATCAATACGATGTTCGCTGATGATAAATTGGCCCTAGACTTTTTAAAGGCTATTGTCGTCAATCCATCATTGACTCATTGCTGAGCACCAGTCTTTCCTAATGTAGAATAGTAATTAATAATTAGGCTTCTTCCCTGTTGTTCCGAAAAGGGGTTTCCGGGGTTGTGGGCGGCTAGAGTGGGAGCTCGAACCGTTCGGTCAGGCGATCCCGGGAAAGACGGCGGTATGTGTGGTCGCATACCTTCGTAAAACTAGACGGGGCGGTGGGTCCAGCCGCCCATTTGAGAGGAGGAGGTAAAAATGGTGTTGATTATAATAACGGGTCGATTAAAAAGACTGCCATTTGAAAATATTTGTGTATATTTCTTTGAAAGCGAACTAAAACTACTGAATCAATTTAAAAAATGGCAATATATTTATAATCTACATCTTGAGGTAACGTTAACGTTATTTTTTTAACGTATCACCAATTTTTTTTATTACTGAAGTCACAAACAAGCTTGCAGTCCACCTGGTGGTAAGTGGTCACTGCCGCCCATGACATCTGTAACCAACTTCATATAGAACAAGGGTTATATCTCAAGTCAATCTCAGATGCGTTCCTACTCCTGAGAACTATGATGGTCGCCTCATGTGAAAGTGTGCCGGCAACCGCACCCTTCTATCAAAACGCAAGAAATGCTTCACGCTAGAAATAGGCGTGGCGGTGGTAATTCCCCGGTTCAACTGCACTGCTTCTACCACCTTAAAAGTTATTACTTGAAAGTTATTACAATTTACATTTATGTTACTTTTTTAAACTCAAATTAAACCATCCAGCACAGCTAGTTTAACTAATTTGAGTCCAGAATCACATCGAAGTGTTGCTCGATATACTGATTTTTATTTAGCAAACCATGTATTTGTCAACGGAGATATAGCGGAATATAGTTCCTTAATTACTTTAATTTTAGAATTTATAATCTATTAGTAAGAATTTCGTAATTTATCGTGACAGACAAATGTTCGTTCATTAGACTTAATGGGCTATGAATAAAATGGTTTTCGGAAGAGACGCCGGCTAGTATTTAAATAGAAACGACATTTTAAAAGTATGTCACGATTGTCTTTATGAAGAAGAATTTTTAACCGACCCAAAAGAAAAAGGCATTACTTTTTAGGGATCCGTACCAAAATGATGAAAACAAAATTATACTACTAAGACTCCGCTGTCCGTTTGTCCGTGTGTCTGTCTGTCCGTCTATTTGTCATGAGGCTGTATCTGATAAACTGTGATAGCTAGATAGTTGAAATTATTACAGATGATGTATTTCTTTTGCCGCTTTTAAAACAAATAATAATAAGAGAACAAGATAAAAATTTAAGAGAGGATCCCATACACCAAAACTGTTCTTTAAGCTCGATAAAACACACCAGTGTGTTGTAATTTTTTTTCCCTATTAAAACAAGTGATAGCATGTCGACTAGTTTTCTAAAAATCATAACTTCTATATAACAAACTTATATTTTTTGCCTTTTTTATATACAATTTTTTTTCACAAAAAATACGACCGACTTCCATGCCACACAAAAATTAAAAAAATATTTAAACATTTGTTAGTTTAGAACATACTCAGTACATAGTACATGGTCACGAAGGCGGCGCTCAACATATTTCGCTGGATTATGATGAGGAAACCATGTCCTATATGTCTTATATTTGGAAAGTCGGTTAATAAAGATATGGGACCCTTCGTAGGCGAGTCCAACTCGCACTTAGCCGGTTTTATCATGTATGTTCGACAACTACTTCCGATGTCACACACTGACAAAATTCGGATTACGGCGTTGTATGCGGCTAGTTTCACAGCTAGTTTTACATTTTATGTAAGTACATACACTATATAGTTGTATAGTTGTACACTATTTGCTGGGTGTACTAAACAAACATAAATGTCAATTATTAACTTTTTCGTGGCTTTAAGTTGTTTGTATTTTTTTGGTATTTTTAATAGTCAGTTAAAGAAGATATAAAGGGACATTGCTAAGTTTTAAGAAAATTTCAAACAATACTTGTACATACAAAACCCAACAAACAGAGGGGCTGGAATCCTTTAAATCTATTGGGTGCATATTACAATATTTTATATAATATTGTATTATTATGGATATATATTAAAGTTCTGGGTGGTATTTAACTATACTGAGAATCTACGTGACTATTCTTAGTAGACTATAATAGGTTATTTTTATTATTAAAACACACATATCATAAATTAACTGACTGTCCAAATGTCACAGTTCTAATGTTAACAATTTAAAATATCTACTGCTACGACTGCCTACAGAAGTTAAAACTTAAAAAAAACAAATACCCAAAGTAATTCTCTAATGTGTACACTATAAAAAGTACTTATATTGAAACCTCGTTAATAGAGGTATAAATCATACTTATGCATTATATGATAATTACTACTATTGAATAAATTCGCACAAAAACAATATATTATACAACTAGTATTACAATAGTACTCGCAACTAAACAATAAGTTGGTTGAAATTTTCTTTTCTTGAATCTTGCAGCGTTTAAGACAAAGTGGAGTCTAGAGAATTCTTAACAGTCACTTATTGTGGTCGTGGAGTTTACATTTAAAGCGGTCGTAACTCGGAACGCGAGTGATATTGCGGTTCTGCTTACCTTCCGCTTTAAAAACGTTAATGTACGTGTCACACTAAGCTGTTGTAGCGATGTTTTGGTGATAGTTTTTATTTTATTTAATTGTAGTAGCAAAATACCATGCAGTACACCTCATGGTAAGAGATAAACTTCATATAGAACATAGGTCCTATTTGCATAACAAGATCTTCGGCCACCTTCCAACCTACGACCAAGCGCTCGGCAGCGAGAGTCGCCCACGAAAGGTCTATGACCAGCGACATGACCGACTCTCCCTGCCAGCGCACGGATGTACTGACCCCGCCTCGATTCAGCAGACGCAGGTCCAGCCTAGCTGCAGCTACCACGGCGTCGGGTACCTTTTGAAGGTTTCCCCCTCGAAAACAAAAAAAAAACGGTCCTATTTGCATTCAATAGCAGATGCATTGCTACTCCTGAGGACTAAGATGGTCGCCTCATATAAAACTGGCAACCAGACCTATACATTGACACGCTAGAAAAGCTTCACGCTAGATAGGTGTGACGATGGTACCTACCTGCTCGAATTACACTGTTTCTACCACCTTGATAGCGATGACCCGATGGTAGAGTGATTACGTTAACGGTCTGACACGCAGTGGGTTCCGGATTCGTTTTCCGGCCAGACAGGTATCTGAATGATGAATTTAGATTGTTCTGGGTCTGGCTAACATTTTTATTTATGATACCTACGAAACAGAAGAAAATATTTGTTGAAAATGTTTGTTTGGGGTTATAAGTGTAGAGAGCGTTTTTTTTTTCTATTTGGCAAATTACTTTATTGCCAATAATTTATTATTTGTTTCGAAAAATTGAAGAACCAATACATCATGTATGATAGCGGTTACTGCCATTAATGTGTAATTAACCTTAGATAAAGTTACGAGTCCTACCTGAAATGGGCCAAAGATGCTCTGCCGTCCCTGAAAACAAAGATAAAACACCTCGGTTAAAAATGTTCCTTACTGCTCTCTCCAAACCAAAACACAAACACAAAAATGTGCGCTACAGCACATTTTTGTCTTTAGGCATAAAAAGAAGTGCTGGTTTCTCAGGAAAGTTGTTATAAACATTAGCACTAGTATGCTATATTATCATACTATGCTATATTAATATTATAAAGGAGAAAGTTTGTGAGTGTGTATGGTTGTTACTTCTTCACGTCTAAACGGCTGGAGCGATTTTTAAAAAAAATAGTAGGGAGTTAGCTGATACTCTGGATTAATTGGCTACTTTTTACTGTAGGGAAATAACTTATCCCACGGGACGATCGATACATCGATTTATTAACGCGGGAGAAGCTGCAGGGTTCAGCGAGTGCTTATTTTTTTTTCAATATTAGTAATATATAAAATAAAAAGGTCATGCGCAGATTTTTACATGAACTATTAAATTTAAGAGACAAAGATATGTACATATGTTGCAATATATCGTTTACGTTTATGGATTCTTGTTTTACTATTATCATATCGTTCTCGCTTCTCGTCAGCAGTAAGGCAAGTCGCTTACAACATACAAAATATTCAGCAAAACAATTCAGGACTTAAAACGCGGACGTAACCCAAATTTTTAGTTGTTTCTATTCGTTTTCAATCTCACGGCTGTAGACAGTTGTTGTCAGACAGTTTAGTTTTGTTTCTACAGATATATAATCCAAATTAATCTTGCTTATCTCTTACAATTTAATGTTTATAAAAATGTTTTAACAAATTTCAATAAGACCATTTTTAGGTGGCCGAAATTGTCGTATTTTCTTCATATTTATTTCTATCTCATATATGCGTAGTGTGCGTAAATACGGGTAATTAACCTAAATTATTGTTAATAGATTATTAAAAAATAAATAATCTGAATTTATTAAAATTACAAAAATAGATTTTAGATAGATCAGTTGTACCTAACGATAAGGCAAACGGGCCACCAAGGAAAGCAGTCACCATCGCCGTAAACAATTAAATTTCAAAGAACGTTTATAAACATCATTACGCTAATGATACGCATACGCCAATCAGAAGAGACGTCGACTGTAGATATAGGGGCTACTACAGTGTCCCTATTACTTATAACATTACAAAATAAATTAAAAAGTGAAAGGAAATGTTTGTTCATCGGAATGCGTTATCTTTTGAGGAATTAAAGGTATAATTTTGATTCAAATCTAACCCAGATTTGAATCAATATTTTTGAATAACATGAAATATTTATTGAGAAAGGCTAAAATTTAATATAAAACGTAAAACAGAGTAAGATCACCGTTACTGTAGTTCCGGGATCAGAATAGGGCTATGGTATCCCCTGCATATCATAAGAGGCGACTAAAAGGGGCTTTCGTGATTGCGGGCGGCTAGAGTGGGAGCTTGAACCGTCCAGCCAGGCGGTCCCGGGAAGGCTGCATAAGTGGTCGCATACCGCCGTAAAGACTAGACGGAGCAGTAGGCCCAGCCACCTGTCTGGGTGGAGCCCGATAGGGCAACGCGCTCAAAGGATTCCAGTTGCGATTCTTTTGGAGATCCTGGAGTCCTCTTTGTAGCGCCGAGGACGGCCACCGGGGGGGTTTTAGTGCGGTAAAAATTCCTCATAAGCCTGCGTTGCTCCCGCGGCGTCGGATGCCTTTTGTAAGTTTCCCCCTCAAGAAAAAGAAAAGAGTAAGAACTCAAAAAATATAAAGTGGACGTCGATCTACGTACAGACTGCGCTTGCATTTGCGCGACTTGAGTCTTGATTTATTACAATCGTTTTGCAAGTCACATTAATCCTCCGGATATTGGCACTAAGCGCTAGATGGCTCTGAATTACAAAAAGCTCGACATATTGCATTACTTCAAGACAGATGCGCGCCAAGAATAGAATAGAACTACATCTATTGCACAAGTGACGTAAATGGCATTTGAGCTCGACGGTTTTTATTTAATCTGTAGCCGAGAGATCCTTAAGAAATGGAATAAAAGTTGTAAATAGTTGTGAATATTGTTGTAAATATGAACTTAAAAGTTGTAAACGTTTACTTATGCTGCAAAGATATTAATGATTGAAACTATTTATTAAATTGTCAATTCAACTCATATTGTCCCACTTCTGGGCACGGATCTTCTCTCAGAATGAGAGAGTTTTAGGCCATATGCCACCGCGCTGGCCAAGTGCGAATTGGTGGACTTCACACACCTCCGAGAACTTTTTTTTTACCAAACTCTCGGGTATGTAGGTTTGTTCATGATGTTTTCCTTCACCAAAAGCAGTGGTAATTAGTTTCTGGTTTGAACCTCGGACCGATTGAGAGGGCAAGTTTCAATTTGGCTATCACTGCTCAAATTGTCAATAAAACTTAGTAACATGTGAATTAAAAAGGGATTTGAAGTTTTAATTCTATAATGTTCAGAAGAGGATCAGTATAAGCGTTATCACTATACTCTTTAATGCTCGACAAAATAATCCACATAGAACACAGGCTTACCCGGCTTATTTTGTGATATATTGATGTACGTAACGATAAATATGAGTTTACCAATAAAACTTTACAATTTTTGGCTTTGAATAGGAGTACTAAATATACTCATATTCAGTTACGAATTAAGACAAAGAAAGACAAGCAAAAGACATGGCACGCGTGTTCAAAGTCAACAAGCAGCGTGGCATGACCAATTGTCATTCAAATGTTTAGCGGATCATTGTTGCTTGACGAAAAGGATATCACACGTCGTCCCTGTAGTTCCGGGATCAGAATAGGGCTACGGCATCCCCTGCCTGTCGTAAGAGGCGACTAAAACGGACTTCCGGGGTTGCAGGCGGCTAGAGTGGGAGCTCGAACCCTTCGGTCAGGCGATTCCGGGAAGAACGGCGGTATATGTGGTCGCATACCGTCGTAAAGACTAGAGGGAGCGGTGGGCCTAGCCACCCATCTGGGAGCCACCACATAAAAATCACACATCCGCGTCTTCTGTCGCTTCTGTCTGACTTGACCTTAAAACTAACAAAGTGAAATTCATATATCAAATTTGACTAGCACCATTATTATTAGTATCGATTTATAAGGGATAATATTGTTTACTTCTTAAAACATAACACGATGTGATTTATCTAAAATAGAGAATCGACAATCAAATGTTCATGCTTTAGTATTATTATTAACTCGAATCGTCGGTTACATACACGTCTGCGTTTCACAAAACGATTCTATAACATTAAATTGGATTAATTAACCAATTTTTTTAATACGATATTTTGGCAATAGATCCACTTTTTGACATAGTGGAAGTGGCTCCCTCTCAAAACTAAACACTATTAACACTGTCAAGTGTCAACACAAAGCTTACATATATACATATGTGATACATTTTTAAACTGCGAATTGCGAGTTCTGCGAACAAAGAGAGCAAAGTTCCATCTTCGATGCGCGTTTTCTTTCATTTGTCTCACAATCTCTACAAAGTATTCATATACTTAACCTTACAATTAAGTAATACAACAAATATTTATTTTAATACAACACATACTGCATTCATTAAGCGAATTTAATAAAATCATTAAAAATGTTTGAGGCACAGGACCCTCGCAAAACAATTCATTCGTCGATGTCTCCGAAACTAACCAGGACATTGCATGTCGCTTGAAGTGTCAAGTTCGAAACGACAATGAACATCCCTTGAACAACCCTTTAAATAACAAGGTTCGTAAAATTCATGTAAGTTACAGCTTCGATGTCTGACGCTTTGTTTTTGTTTAAGCGAATCTCTACCAAAAATTCTTGGAAATAACGCCATCTAGTGACTGGTGAACTACGGCGCGCTTCATATCTGCAACTGGCTTTATTTACATTGTTTAGAGTAACAGTGTAAATGCTTAACACTGCGCATGGAATAAGAAATATAGGTTAATATATTTTAAATCCCGTCGAACTAGACTAAATTACATTTCTGCAACTATAGTCAGTTAAAATGTGGAATCAAAATAATATTGTTCTTATCTAATCTTTTAGAATTTGCGTTAAAGCAGATATTTGTGTGAGAATAAAGTGTACTTAAAGGGAAAAGAAAGGGTGATAATTTGGCATTTTATTCCTTAGGCCCAGGTATAACCTTGAGAGGTTTAGCAAGATAATATTGTTATATATTGTTATTGTTGATGATATTGTAATAAGTCAAAATAATTTCATTTCAAAATTGCTCACTTTTTGCGATAAAAATCACGGTCCCATATATGCATTGAAATTTAAATTTACAATAGACACTGGGTGATTGTGCGAAGGTAAAGTCGTGCAAACAACGCGACTATTTGCTAAAATAGAAAAATAATCAAGCAACATATAAAACATGAATGTATGTTAATCTCATATTTATTGTCCCTTATTGTATACAATTAGACAGACACCGGTAGTTACCTCTCTCGTTAACTATTTATGATTTAAGATAGACTTTGAGAAATTTTCTTAAAGGGTCATCATTGCTTTTACGACTATAAGCCAAAATTTTGAGCCTATGCGTATGCTTGAAGCATTATATTGATGGTGTCTTATCTGCCAGCTTGTTAATCTTACAGTACACGTCAATCCAATTTTAGCCTTATGTTCGTCATAATAGAGACTGTTCGTGTGAGATAGAGTAACCTGTTTCAGAATTCCCCACTGACTTAGAATCGGCAGGGATTATTGGAAAACGTTTAAAGGGATTTTGGTAGAGATTCCGGAAATAAAATATTACAGCACCTCATTTAACAAGCACTTCGCTTCTTGTGTCGCACGATTTAATTTTACCAAATGTTATTTAATTTAGCACAGACTTAATTAACAAATCTCACTCCTAAAATTATCACTGAAATTACTGTTTTCGGTTAATTAATTTCTTCGAGTTATGATTATGTTGCGGGTTTTGTTATGTTAGCACAGAATTGGTCAAAAACCTTATCATTTCACTCATTCCTTTTGCGTTCTATGAATCAAAAAATTAAATGCGTTTTGTGTAGTATGTGTAAATGAACTAATTTTAGGTACTTTTTGGACCACTTCTGTGTTAACTAGTAGTTATTCTTTATCGACGGATGTATCTTTATCGTGTGTTTCTTCTGTTTCAGCCCAGTCCTGGCCATTGCAGAGCTACACACGGTAACGCGGCAGGACGGCACCGTCGCACAATGTCTAACTCAAGCTGTCAACTTCTGGGAAATCACTTTCTTCGTCATGGTCATCATACTTTTGTATCTCCTCCCCCTCATTATACTTATAATTCTGTACAGCATAATCGCCAAAAATCTGATATCGGCCGCCTCTAAAATTGTTATGAACAAAACAGTTGATCCATACAACGCTAGAGCACGGAAACAAGTCATCTTGATGCTAGGAACTGTCGTACTTTGCTTCTTTCTCTGCCTTATGCCTTATAGACTTATTGCTCTCTGGGTAATCGTTACCCCAGCGGAACTATCCGAAAATATCAGCCCAGAAAGATGGTACAATTTGTTATACTTTTCAAGAATAATGCTGTATATAAATTCAGCTATAAATCCCATATTATATAATTTAATGTCGTCGAAGTTCCGAATCGGGTTCTGTAAAGTATGTGTCTGTTACAAGAAATCTTCAGAAAGATCTCAGAATCGACGAGCCCAAAGAACTATTACAAACGGATCAACCACAAGTAGTAGTTTGACAAGAACAACAAACAGTCTGAAGAAACTATTCACACACAGAGGGAGTTTAGATAAAAGCGACACGGAATCAGAGAGCAAAGAAAGTAAGGACGACCCTAATAACGCGAAAACGAACGGCTTCTTCGAGAGAATCTTTACGAGCCGGCGATTTATTAGACAACAATCAGCCCCAGTGTGCTCCAATCCGAAACCGAGTAAGATAAACAGAATGAGGAGCGAAGGCAATATGGCAGAAATATCTGACGTTTTAGAAGCAGATCGTAAAACAAAACGTGAGACAGGTGACGCTGCGAGGTTTATCGGTCATTCCAATGCTAGTGCTAAAAGTAATAGGTCGGATATCGAACTAGACTGCTCTAGTCGAAACCACGGCTCTTTACGACGGAGTGTTTTAATAAATAGTGCTAAAGCGAAAAGTTTAGAGGGTGAGAGCAAGAAATTCGTGTCGTACCAAAAGATTAAAGTGGACTGCGTCGTTGGCTTTCAGAAGTCGAAGAGTGTAGAATATGATTTTCCAGAAAGTTTTGTATGACTGATGACAATGTTATAGAACAATTATTTGTTTAGGTTTAGTCGTGATGTTTACGTAGATTAAGTTTTGTCTTCAAAGGGTTATTTTAAATTGATATAATTTTGAGAGTCACAATATTATTAATGACAAGTTTATTTTGATTCAGGCGACAGAATAATGTCAATAAATGAACAGAAGTTCGAATTAAGAGATGAGAGATTTTTTTTTTATAATAAAGAAGTAACAAACGAGCATACAGTCCACCTGATGGTAAGTTGTCACTGCCGCCCATAGACATCTGTTTTCAACTTCATATAGAACATAGGTTCTATCTGAAGTCAATCACAGATGCGTTGCTACTCTCGAGGACTATGATGGTCGCCTCATATAAAAGTGTGCCGGAAACTACACAAATCAATGAGGTCATTTTATATGTTCTAAGGTCAATAAAACTGAATCCTTTTAAAAGTACTCGTGTAAAAATGCTTGTGATTTATTAAAACCGGTTTTTAAACATAATATTAGTAAAGATAAATAATTACGAAGATAATATTAAACACTCGTATAAACAGAATTGATGATTTTGGTAAGTTCGTTACATGCACGAGGTATTCCTATTTAGCACATATTGAAACAAATAACGCAGGAAATCAATCCTACTGGTGGTTAGTTACAAAAGTCTATAAGTAACATATCCTTAAGGGACTTCTCGTTTAGGCCAATTTTGATATACCTAATACACTTATTACGACGACAGTTATGTGAAGATAGTGAATGTGAAGCGTGTGTGACCAAATACTGCGTGTATTTGGTCACACACGCTTTCTACAATCATAGCCCCACACTAGGTTTTTCTCCTGTGTCTTGGGTACCATGGACACATATAAGATGAATACACAAACACCCAGACCCAGAACAGGAATCTAAATTCATCATTCAAATACCTGTCTAGCCGGGAATCGAACCCAGAACCCATTGCGCTTCAGACCGGTATTATGGTAACCGCGCGGCCAAGTCTGTCGTCAATGTTCAAAGGTACTCGTATGTAAAATAAATCAATAAACTAACCTCATTTTATAGGAGACACTCTTAATTAACATTAATCCTAATTCAGGTAGGAAACGAAGGTAAACCCACGATTCCACCTTTCGTGGTTTGACTCCGAAGGCGCCACTGGATCATCAAACACTGCCTAATAATTAACTTGGACAGGTGGTAGAACCACTAAAGTTCCATCCAAGTATTTCTTGCGTTTCGATGGAACGGTTTTTTTGCGCCCAGACAAAGGGGAAAGGGCTTACCTCCATGCGGGGAGGGTGGTGGTGAATGCTCATGCATACCAATACGGCCGTCCGCATTGGTTATTTGGGACTCACGAGAGACCTACGTGCCTACCCACTAAACACCACCAGATGTTGGCTTTGGCCTCTGAGGCCTTAAAGCCGTCATCGGAGAAATAGATGGAACGGTGTGTCTGTCGGCAAACCTTAAATATTAGGCAACTATCATAGTCCTCGGGAGTAGCGACGCATCTTGTAATTGATTTACGATAGAACCCATGTTCTGTATGAAGTTACTTACAGATGTCCATGGGCGGAAGTGACCACTTACCATCAGGTGGACTGCATGCTCGTTTGCTACTTTAGTCAGATAAAAAATAAGCGCAGCTGTATTATGGTCTTAAGGGTGTGTTAAAATAGACGTAGGTACTTATCCAAAGTCCCAGTAGTGTCTTAGACCTCAGAATTACAATCTTGGGTAAACCCTTATCTGGTGTTAATATTTATAGAGGGCCAGAAGCATCGTATCATCAGATGAATAGCGTGTTCGTTCGGTACTTCAGTAGGAAATAGGTGTGACAACGGTGTCTACATTCTTATTCATCAGTGTCAAAAACTTACAAAAGCAAACTTAGACTTTTAATAACAAAGTGACTATTAAAATTTATATCAATATGACCCTTAGATATAGAATGAATGATGTTAGAAGTGATAAGAAACAGGGATTAGACAATTTAAACATCCATTTAAGTCTGTATTGTAAAGGGCAGTTTATAATAAAGCTGATTTTGGTGTTACATATGATACAGAAAATAACACGTCTAAAGTTTTAGTATATGTACCTTATAATATTTATTTAACTTGGCCTTTTAAACAGTCATGTTAAATATAGGGAGGAAATGAAATGTCTTTATTTTGTATAGGCCTACGGGGGCAGTTACAATTTTTTCCCACACTACCACCGGATCGAAATACGACCTCAACTGAGAAGATGCGGCAAGAAACTCAGTGGGTTGTCTTTTTTCTTATTTATATTATTTTTTTTAAAATATAGTTACAATCATGTTTCTTTTACATGGTAATCAAAGTTAGCTCCAGTATCTTGCCTTAATTAGTAGGAAATCCGAAAGTATATAAACGTATAAATAAGTATATTTGTCAACTGCCGTTTTGTTTGTGTGTGATTCAAATTACAATAGAAATACAAAGAATCGCCATCTTCATTATAGGCCTTATATACTATTCATACGTTTTGTATTTGTCTGATAAACAAATGGAATTGCTACCGTATAAATTAACTCTCGTTTTAAGAACAAACGATATTACGAAAAATTGAAATAAAAATGTCCTTTAAATTACTATTCAAGATAAATAAAGTAATTTAATAATAAAAAGTCTCAACTTGTAGTTCCCAACTTTTTGACGAGTCAACTATATTCCTAGTTAGATAATTATTATATTAATACGTGAAGCAAAAACTTGTGACGCATTCTTAAGTAATATGCCGCGGGCGGATTAGTATGAAATTTTGCACGTATATAGTGGACGTAGAGAAGGAGTACAGAATGTTAATATATTTTTTTAAATAATGCATAAAACATAAATATAATCAACTAAAAACACATTACACACACTACCGTGCATTTATCCCATAAATAATAAACGAAGTAGAACATTCAATATCTTACTATGAAAACACAACGACAGAAATATCAGTGTTCTTATCAAAATACTTTTATACTTATACTCAACAAAATATTCAAAATTATTTGAAAATGATTACATTTTATTTGAATTAGAGAATTATTCGTACTACTTTGGACAATATGAAGTTTAGTTTTTTCATTTAAATTACGGTCGAATTTCGACCGATGCGACGGGTGACTAGTATTCCTAGTTAGATAATGTAGGTATTACAAAAAACACATTAGTTAATAAAACATGTACAATACAAGAACGTTTAAATTACATGGAAATCTGTTTCGTATCGGCTAGAATACATCTGGTGTGTATGGAGCTTTATCTGATAATGCGTATAGCGTTGTCTTCCACAAATTTACATACAATTGGGGCTAAATCAGAATACGCCAGATGTGACGCACATTCTGTAACAATGTGTTATATTGAAACGCTTAGAACCCAATTCACATGTATAGAAATTATATGGTACATAAAATAAACAGAAGATTAATACGTACTGTTTCTATAGAGACATCGGTTTGCGCGATCGTTCCTGCTGCGGACGTGTAAGATGTGGAATGAACTTCCTCCTGAGGTATTCGCGAGGTGCTACGACATGGGGTTCTTCAAGAAAGGTGTAATAACAGCTCTCCTCCAAAGCCGGCGATGCATTGGCGACTCCTCTGGTGTTGCAAATGTCCATAGGCGACGGTGACTGCTTCCCATCAGGTGGCCCGTCAGCCTTATCGTTAGGTCTTAATATAAAAAAAAAGACAGGGCTGGATTTAGAGGCACTAGGTGTGAAAGTATCCGCCCTCCCCCAAATGTTTTCCAAATAAAAAAAATGCATTGAAGGTGTGGAAGTATCCCCCTCCCCCAAATATTTTCCAAATAAAAAAAAAATATTATATTGTGGAAGTAACCAAGTAGATTATTTTAGTCGGCGAATAAGGTCACTTAACCTTTGAGCTCCTCATTGGTGCGCGGGGCAGTTTCCCCGGAAGACTATTTCTAAGGTGACGAATTTCTTGCGTTTCGATGGAAGAGTGTGGTTGCCGGCACACTTTCATATGAGGTGACCATCATAGTCCTCGGGAGTAGCAACGCATCTGTGATTGACTTCAGATGGAACCATGTTCTGTATGAAGTTGATTACAGATGTCGCAAGGCGGCAGTGACCACTTACTATCAGGTGGATGCATGCTCGTTTGCTACTACAGTCAGATGAAAAGAAGCCTTCTAAATCCGGCGTTTTATAGAAGGATTCATGTTAGTGTGAAGGGCTTGTTTACTTAATGGTAAAACTCTTTATGGTTCGACCTTGGACCCACAACCACTATCGTTAAATCTGCCAGTAACTGCATTTTTTATCTGATTGAAATAGTAAACGAGCACGCAGTCCACCGAATGACAAGTGGTCACTGCTGACCATGGACATTTTTAAGCAACTTCATATAGAACATGGGTTCTATCTGAAGTCCGTGTCCCGGCAGCCACACCCTTCCATCGAAACGTAAGAAATGCTTCACGGTGGAAATAGGTGTGTCGATGGTACTTCCCCGGTCGAACTACACTGGTTCTACCACCTTCAAACCTTTAAAAATGCTTATAAATATCCATGGACAGCAGTGACCACTTATAACCAGGTAGACTGCATGTTCGTTTCAATCCGATAAAAAGATATACTATATGAACTAGGACAGGCGAATTCTCGAGACCGAAGGTGCCAATGATGTACACGATTTGATAGTTGACTTCGAAAGCATGAAACAACGTATCGGATACGTTACGTGACGACCACGTTACGTACTAGATGTATATAAAGCTCAAAAGATAGTATTTTTTGACGTCAAACTCGATTATATTAATATGTGAAAATGGTTGAAAGAATTTAATATAGACAAGTGGAATGTGCAATATTGTCATAGTTATGTAAAAACTGTTTTGTGAATACACGAATATTAGCCAAAATATTTATTCTAAGATATTAAAGTACGAGAGTCAACCGCGTGATTGCTACGTCCATCTGTTTTTTATTTAAATATAATTTCTAATTTTCCAGTTAAAAGTATAGTGAAATACGATTATGCCGGAGTTCCTGTTAAAATATTGCGTTGCCGGCACTCAGTCTTTTGAAAACATCGATTATTTAACATGTATTGTAGTCATACAAAAAAGACTTAAAGTTAATGCTTAAGTAAATTCATTTTTAGAATTAAAACATTTTTTATCAGTAATTTTTGTTGACAACTCTTGCATTATCGTATTACTATGTAAATGAGTATTACTGGATTAGTCATGAAATGAAATGAAATGTCTTTATTTTGTATAGTATTTTTTTTTCTTACACTACCGCCGGATCGGACCACAACCTATGTGTTGAGTATTTTTATTACTTATATTACTTTTTAAATGAATATCAGATGTTCGTAGTAATAACACAGTCGGACCTTAGACTATTAAGTATATTCATATTGTAAATGCCTATTGGTGTAAGAATATAAAGAGATATTTCAAATGAAATTTGGTCTTTTATTTAATTCATGTAATATGTATATCCCTTTAGAACTTTTCATTGTTGATTTCAGATGAGTGCCAAGTTTTGTAGGTGGCAAAACTCTTCGTAGTTCGACTTCGAAAAACCACCGGCACACATATTTGTGCCTAATAATCTATTTGTGCGCTCCTTCCTGCCGCGGACGTGCAAGATGTGGAATGAGCTTCCTCCAGTATTCCCAAAGCGTTATGACATGGGGCTCTTCAAGAAAGGTGCAAAAAGAGCTCTCTTTCTAAGCCGGCGTTGCATTGGCAATTCCTCTGGTGTTGCAAATGTCCAAAGGCGACGGTGACTGTTTTCCATCAGGTGGCCGTCTGCAAGGTTACCAACTCTCAGAAATGTATCCCTAAAGCCTCCATAAAAAACTCCTAAAATCCTTGCACTGGGCGGAAAATGTTGACCTCCGGTCTGAAACTCCCCAGGCATGAAACCCCTAAAAGTACCCCTAAAAAAACCCATTCCACTTTTTCTCCTTAAATTTGGAAGAAAAACCCCTAACTTGGCAACACTGCCCGTCTGCTTTTTGTCAGGTCCAATTAAAATAATAATAATAGAGATGTAACGAATATTACCAGTACGCATTCGTAAATAATCGCATGATTTTAGATATTTAATTTATTCACAAGAATTGTGCGGATGTTTCAAGTATAATGAATTGCAGTGCTTTGCAAAAATGGTCTGGAAATCTATCCGAATTGAACTGCAGTTTGACGTTTGTCATTCGCATTCGCATTCTAGAATGTTCATGTTATACTACACACTTTCTACACTCACAGCCCCACACTAGGATTTTCTCCTGTGTCGTGGGAATTTATTTTCTCCTACCATGAACACACATAAGACGAATTTACAAACACCCAGACCCAGAACAGGAATCTTAACTCATCATTCAGATACCTGTCTGGCCGGGAATCGAACCCGGGACCCATAGCGCGTCCGACAGGTATGGTAACCGCTTCGCCACGCGGGTCTTCTAATAACAATGTTAAGCGCTGCTGTGTCCTAGACCTGAAGGGTGTGGTAAGGGTTACATAATTTTAAGAGGCACCAAGTCCTCGGAAGTAGCAACGCATCTGTGGCCGATCCAGGTAAGACTAATCGTATTTTGGCTTCATTACAGATATCCACGGAAACTAGCATCTTACTATCAAGTGGACTGTACTCGTTTGCTACTTCCGTACTATAAAATAGCCTTTTTTCTCTCGAGGGGGAAACCTTCAAAAGGTACCCGACGCCGTGGGAACGACGCAGTGTTATGTCTGATTTTTACCGCATTAAAACCCCCCGGTGGCCGTCCTCGGCTCTACAAAGGGGACTCCGGGATCTCCAAAGGATCACAGTTTTATAAGTTGCTTACAGGAGGCCATGGCCGGTAATGACCACTTACCATCAGGTGGACTGCATGCTCATTTGTTACTTCAATCTTATAAAAACAAGTGGAGTCGATTTTTTTATATAATTTTGAAGTAGCAAACGAGCATGCAGTCCACCTGATGGTAAGTGATCACTGCTGCCCATGGATATCTGTAAATAGCTTCATACAGAACAAGGGTTTAATTTGAAGTAAATCACAGATGTGTTGCTACTCCCGGGGACTAAGATGGTTGCTTCAAATAAAATTGTATGATTGAAGTATAAATACATTAAGCAAAACAAATCAGCCTGTATATCTATGGGGGCGTTAAATAGACTGTTGTATCCATTGTTGCCATCACTATAATGTACAATGAGCTTTAAGTAACCGCGCCCACAAATCCTTCAATGACTAAGTAAGCCATTGTTTACACGACCTTAAGATATAAATAGACTTGAAGATTTAATTCAGAATACACGAGCTTTTGCATATACAGGTTGTATGTTTGTAAACTATTTATATTTTAGTTCAATTTGTTTGCGTAAAACAACTATTTTTAAAAGCTTTTTTTATAAGTTTTTAACTTTAACTCAAAATCTTGTACAAATTAAACAAACATGAACTCTGATTTAAAGCACATGCATATTAAAAGAGATTCTGCCATAATCGGCCACACTTGTGGGCTAAGTGACAAGCGACGCGACAAGCGGTGCGATTTTTATGAGTGGCGGATATAATAGAAGTAGATGCTTTAATTGATGTATTAATAGCAGAAGTGATAGCCAGCAGCAGTGATAGCCTAATGGTTGAAACTTGCCCTCTCGATTGAGAAGTCCGATATTCAATCCCAGGCGCGCACCACTATTTTTTCTAAATTATGTGCGTATTAGAAATGAATTATCACTGCTTTTTGGCGAAGAAAAACATCGTGAGGAAACCTACACACCCGAGAGTTCTTTAAAAAAAGTTCTCGGAGGTGTGTGAACTCCACCAATTCGCACTTAGCCGGTGCGGTGGACTATGGCCAAAAACTCTTTCATTCTGAGTGAAGACCCGTGTCCAGCAGTGGGCCAATTTGCCCTCTCAGCAAGTTTCAACCATTAGGCTATCACTGCTCTACATATAATCTCAGTGTATAAAAATATTTATTTATGGGCGGCATTGGTCGTATACAATATATGAGACTATTGTTTAAACGATTCAGTTATGTTAATAGAACCGTTTAAGACTTCGTATTGTTTGCACACAATGCTGTGGCTGTAAGTTATTGCCGTTTCCAAGTTCTGTGGCTAAGTAGCTACTTAAGTAGCTAAGTATTTTGCTCTTTAAAGCGCGAATAACAAATAACAAACAAATACCATAATATCTTGTTTGTAATAACTAGTTATAGATATTTCTTGCGATTACTAAAGGGTTATTGAACGCGTACGATTTTTGTGTTTTTAGACCATTTGTATATCAGTTTGAAAGATGTGACAAGGACATTAGGATGGTTACACACAATACCATAATATTATTTTTGTAATTACAAGTTATAGATATTTCTTGCGATTACTAGAGGGTTTTTAACGCGTATGATGTTTGTGTTTTAGTCCATTTGTATATGAGTTTGAAAGATGTGACAAGGACATTAGGATGGTTACACACAATACCATAATATTATTTTTGTAATTACAAGTTAAAGATAATTCTTGCGATTACTAAAGGGTTTTTGTTTTTAGATTCGTATCGTTTCGTACGATTTTTATGTTTTTAGACCATGTGTTTGAAAGATGTGACAAGGACATTAGGAAGGTTACACTGGTGACGGAGGTAGTGAGCAACAGATTGTCGAAGATCCTCGCTAACGATAGCCGATTGTCCCTCGTGTTATTATTAAACGTTGCCAATTGACGGAGCCTGTTGTCAGCCATCATCGCCAATGGTCACTTATTATCGCCATTTTTTTTTATCTGACTGAAGTAGCAAACGAGCATGCAGTCCACCTGATGGGAAGTGGTCACTGCCGCTCATGGACATCTGTAATCAACCTTATACAGAACATGGATTCCATGTGAAGTCAATCACAGATGCGTTGCTACTCCCGAGAGCTATGGTCGCCTCATGTGAAAGTGTGCCGGCAACCTTTTATCGAAACGCAAGAAGTGCTTCACGCTAGGTGGCGGTGGTACTTCTCCGGCCGAACTACACTGGTTCCACCTTGATCATTCCGTAAGCTAGCTCGTGTAGATTAGTGTAGCTGTTTGTTACCTTGTGCCACCGTTGTGTCGATTAGTTAGCGATTGCCGATGACCGTCGTCGAATGCTATTGCTGTTTTCTGCCGTAGTAATCGAAAACGCAATGTTGCAATTATAGTATGGAGATAAACGCGATTAAGTGTTTTTTGTTTTAAAATTTAATTTAGCGTAACTGCATTTTCTGTTAAGTTTTGACCGACATATAATTTGAAAAAAATCCTTTTTCCTTTACCCCTGTTTAGATCATATCATTTTAACCGCAAAAAATATATTTTATAAAAAATGACGATTACTGTGTTATTAATTACAAGTGCAGTACTAACTCCCAGAGTTCTTATTCTGAACCTCGTGCCTTATTTGAAGTTCATTACATAGACAGAAATGACCATCCCTGTAGTTCAGGGATCAGAATAGGGCTACCGTATCCCCTGCCTGTCGTAAGACTGGCGTGTGAGGGCGGTTAGAGCTTGAAACGCCCAGCCAGGCGATTCCGGGCAGGACGACGGTATGTGTAGTCGCATACTGCCGTAAAGACTAGACGGAGAGGTGGGCCCAGCCGCCCATCTGGGAAGAGCTCGATGAGGCAACACGCTCAGAGGACTCCGGTTGCGTTCCTTTGGAGCTCCCGGAGTCCTCGGAGAGCGCCGAGGACGGCCACCGGGGTGGTTTTAGTGCAGTAAAAATCCCACATAACCCTGCGTCGCTCCCACGGCGTCGGGTATCTTCTGAAGGTTTCCTCCTCAAGAACAAAAAAAACGACATAAGTGATAGAGAATACCCTTAGTTGGACCGCTATTTGCGCCTACAATATTAAATACCACACATTGTTCCACTATGAATCATGTAACAATCTTAACCTATAAACACCGTGTTGTAGGAGACTGATATTGCAAGAATCGGTGAGTTATGGCATATTGTGTGATAACAATAACAATGTAGGCTAAAATATCCCATTAACATACATACCGGATAGACTGCGCCATAATTTAGCACTAGGTTTGATAGATTAGATATAAATTAAGAAAATGTTATATGCGAGACTGAACCATCAATTATAATAAATAATAATAATAATCTAAAATTTTAAATTTATTACATGGTTTAAAGATCGAGGGACTAAAATTCGAGACCCAAGAACCACTCAATTTTTTCAAAGTAGGTAATGTTTGTACTATCATACTAATATTATCATATAATACTAATATAAAGTCGAAAGTTTGTGAGTGTGTATGTTTGATACCTCTTCACGTCTAAACGTCTGGAACGATTTTCATAAAATTTGGTAGGAATTTAACTGACACTCTGGATTAACATATAGGCTACTTTTTACCATGGGAAAATATTTTATTCCCACGGGACAATCGATACGATTTATTTTAACGCGGGTGAAGCTAGTAGAAAATAACTTTATCACAGCTTCACGATGAACTAAAGCGTCGGTAGGAAATCTACGATATAGTTTTTACAAGTGTGAAAAGTCTACACATTCGCACTTTTTCAGCTCAGTGGACTTCGGCCTAAAACTCTTCCATTTTGAATGAAAGACCCGTGCCCAGCAGTAGGACAATAATATGTTGATCACATCAGAGTAAATAAGAGGAGCAGTATTCTAATTCGTACTACATTTGTGGACAATAAAGAAGCTTAGCAGGAAAAACACTTAAACGTGGCATTACAACTTGGTTGTAAGAGGTAGCGAAACACTTGTAGCAGACTCAGGAGGACTCAAATTATAATTGAGGTTGATGTAAACCATTTTTTTGTAACACTGAAGTAGCATACAAGCGTGCACACCGTCTGATGGTAAGTTATCACTGCCGCTCAGCTCTGTAAGGAACTTCATATAGAACATAAATTCTATCTGAAATTCATCACACATGCGCTTATACTCCCGAGGTCTAAGATGGTCGCTTGGTATCAAAGAGAACAAGCCAATAACAGCCTTCCGAAACGCAGGAACTGTATGGTAGAATAAATGTAGCGGGGATACCTTCCCGGTCGAACTACCTTGCAACATTTACATGGACTTTTCTTTTGCTACTTCTACACAAAAAAATGCGGCACTTGACGACTGCCGCGGTAAAGCTATTGCAAAGCGTTTTTGTCAACTTTGGCAATCCTACTAATATTATATATTTTTTTTTGGAGAATTTTTTTCTTTGATATTTATTCATGTTTTTTTCTTTAATACTATATACTTTCTCACAAGCAATTGCTTACATATTCGTTCGATTTCCAAGCAGCTCGTTTCGATCCGTGCGAGCTTCGTACTGTCGTACCATATACATTAAGCGAACCCTTGGCCGCACTATATGGTAGGCAGAGTGGGTGTGTTAGGTATTTTTCGTTACGGAATTTCTTGATTCGGTCGCCGCGCTCAAAGTAAGCTATAAAAGCTATGCAATAGCTTAAAACGTTTATGTGAATGGAGTCAAAAGGTAGTTAGATCTAGTTCTTATTAAATCACAAACATTCTTTAGTATTATTCTCGGAAAAATCGTATTTAGAAAGAAGATAGAGACCGACTTCGCAAATCACGTAAAATAACGCATTACATGTAAGAGTAAGTGACCTTTGCTTAATAAAATCCCCATATCCCAAGGCGCATATTTAGTTGCTCATGTTAATAGGGCGGGCATACATGCCGCGATGTTTTACGGTTTTGTAAATAAATATGTGAAAAATGAAAATGTTCCAAAAACAAAATTAAAGACATTAATTAAGACTCTATGAGACTCTCTCAGACTATAACAGCTTAATAAATTTAAAGGGTACTTAATTATGAAATTAATTAAACATTTTGCATCAACTTCATATTGTGAATAATTTTATTTAAGTACAGTATAACTGACAGTAGAGGGTCACGAAACATTTTCTTAAAAAAGTAAAAAGTGGTCATAGTAGTATAAAATTGTTTTCATATTGGGTCAGGAATTCAAATCCCTACTGCATACCGTATTCAAACTCAATGCGGTTACCGGGGGTTTTTAGTGCGGTAAAAATCCCACATAACCCTGCGTCGCTCCCACGGCGTCGGGTACCTTTTGAAAGTTTCCCCCTCGAGAAAAAAAGGGTCAGTTTTTTAGCCCTTACCACACAAGAAATCCTAGAAATAGATAATATAAATTGTGCCACATAAAAATCTCCTAAAATAGATTTTTCTTTCCCCAACAATATTCTACCAAAATAATCTTAGCGCAATGTAAACCCACAAAAGAACCGAGTCAAAGCTCTGCGTAGGAAGCTTGAACGTTCTGAAAATACAAATGGCTGGAATTACTACGTCAGTTTGTATAGCTGTCTCTATAATTCAATTACGTCGACCTTTGTTAGCCAATGCTAAGTATTTAATTACAAATTACAACTAAAGTGTGTGGAAATACGTTTATTTTTCGTTATAGACTTGGCGGTAACGCAGTATAGACAACAAATTCGTTGTCTATATTGTGAGTCGTGACGGCAGAGCGATAGCCTAATGGTTGAAACTTGCCCTCTCAATCGGGAGGTCCGAGGTTTACCAAGGCACGCACCACTGATTTATGTGCGTATTAGAAATTAATTATCACTGCTTTTCGGTGAATGAACACATCGTAACGAAACCTACACACCCGAGAGTTGTTTAAAAAAAATGTTCTCTGAGGTGTGTGAAGTCCATCAATTCGCACTTAGTCCGGATTCGATTTGTGGCTAGGCAAATCGATCTAGTAAGTTATGTTAGTAGGTTCATAGTTTGTCTTTTGTTATGAGTTCGCCATAGACTTGGCGGTTACTGTCTTCGTAGAGAGTTCCGGATTTGACATTTGACTAGGCAAATCGATCTAAGTAGTATGACTTAGTTGTGCTGGTAGGCTTAAAGTTTTTCTTTTGTTATGTCGTTATATACTTGTCGGTCACTAGGTCTGTAGAGAATTTCGGATTCATCCTTCGACTAAGGAAACTTATCTAGTAAGAGTTGAAAGGCTAATGCTCTGCTTCTCAGCTTATATAATGACTTTATGGAATTATCAGCGACACAAATGTTAGTTTGCTATACACCTATTATTAATACATCACATATTCTCCAGTGTCGTGGGTGCCGCGGACACACAAAGACGAATACACTGTGATATACTATACAATGTACCTACTATGATTAGTATGATGATTAATATGATCAAATGTATTGAACGTATTGAACAGCCAGTATTAAATGGATACTCGAAGATCGCGGATGTAATGTAAGATGCTTAAGGTTCGAGTAAATGAAACGACCGCGATCTTCGAGTATCCATTTAATACTGGCTGTTCAATACGTTCAATACATTTGATCATATTAATCATCATACTAATCATAGTAGGTACATCGTATAGTACATCACAACACAAACACCCAGACTCAGACCAGGAAATCAAAATTCATCATTCAGATAGACAGGGATCGAACCAAGAACCTTCTACGTGTCAGACCGATACGGTGTCCATTCCACCAAGTGGGTCTAAAAAAATCCTAGGGAGTGTAATATTAATTTCGCTAACTAACCAAACCCACTGAGTAGCAAATGCTCTTACTAATTAACTTCCCCAGTATGTTTTACATACGGATCTAATTAATGCGAACAAGAAGGGGATATTAATTTACTTAGAGTACATAAATACTTTTCAGGGTTCCGTAAAGGGTAAAATAGAACTCTATTACTAAGCCCGCAATGTCTGTGTGCCACATAGCTCTTCCTATTGATCCGTAATGGATATATAGAATAAAATATAATAGAGTAGAATAGACTAGAATCTATATATTAATATGTGAATCAAAAACTTGTGACCCGTATGAAATTTTGCTCGATTATAGTGGACGTAGAGAAGGAGTGCAGAATGTTAATAATAATTTCAAATAATGCATGTAACATACATAAAATCAACTAAAAACACATTGTACACACTACCGTGCATTTGTCACAAACACATAAATAATAAACGAAATAAAACATTCAATGTCTTACTATGAAAACAGATAACGCCAGAAAGTCACTGTCTTTGTCAAAATACCCGCTATTGCTTTTAAATGCGGCTTTGCTGTACTATACCTCTTTTTATATTTAACGGGTGTGTTCAAAATTATTAAAAAATGATTACATCTTATTTGAATTTAACAAATATTCGTACTACTTTGGACAATATTAAGTTTAGTTTTTAAATCTTGAAATTACGGTTGAATTTCGGTCGATGCTACGGGTGACTGGTACTGCTTATCGCACACTAGAAACATATATGAACATAGCAATAACATACAACATGATATTATATACTTGATTTTTTTATTTTAGTGTGTATGGCCACTATAAAAACAATTTCTATTTTATTTCGTTTAACGTAGAATAAGGCGAAAGATATTTATTTTAAAAAGTTTTTTTCTTGTTACACCAAAGAAGTATATCTTGTAACGCGTGTACATAAGTAAACACACACTTTCTTTTTTATTTATATATTTGTATAGTTACTAAAATGTTTTTTATGTAGATGATAATAAACAAAAGTCGTACAAGAATCGATATTTGTCGGTGTCCTTCGATTTATTTATTGCAATGTAGTGGATACATAATTCAAAAATTTCATGTTGCATGTACCTATATCTATTACATAACAACAAAAACTAAAAGTAAAATAAAGTTAGTAATAAAATTTAATTATTCATACGGAACCCTCCTTATGCGTTCGACTCGCGCTTGGCCAATTATTTGTTTTTCGGAAAGTTGAAGCAACTAGGGTTGCTAATTAATTAGCAAGAATGAACCTAAGACGCTAGCTGCTCGTATTGCGAAGTAAAATACATCTTTACTTAGCTAATTTTCGTGGAGAGGTTTGCGAACCCTTATTCGAATATCTTCAATCACACTAACGGGTCAGAGATATGTATATGTATGCCAAAATATATTGCCCTAACGGTTAAAGCATAAGGCCAAAGAATATCTATCTAAACTCTACTAATATTATTAATGTGAATGTGAGTTTATTTGTTTAAGCTTTCACGCAAAAACTACTCCTCCCGGCGCTATAAAGAGGACTCCGGGAACTCCAAAGGAACGCAACCGGAATCCTCTTGCGCGTTGCCTCTTCGTGCTCCTCCCAGATGAGCGGCTAGGCTCACCGCTCCGTCTAGTCTTTACGATGGTATGCGACCACACATACCGCCGTCCTTCTCGGGATCGCCTAGACGGTTCAAGCTCCCACTCTAGCCGTCCGCAACCCCGGAAGCCCCTTTTAGTCGCCTCTTATGACAGACAGGGGATACCGTAGCCCTATTCTGATTCCGATATACCTCAGAGCCTGAAGTCAAAGATGTTTCGAGCAGTGTGTGTTGCCAGTGATGACATACGGCGCCGAGACGTGGTCCTATACTGTGAGCCTCGTGCGTAAGCTCGAAGTCGCTCATCGAGCTATGGAGAGAACTATGCTTGGTATTTCCCTGCGCGACAGAATTCGTAATGATGAAATCCGTAGGAGAACGAAAGTCACCGACATAGCTCTCAGAATTAGTAGGCTGAAGTGGCAATGGGCAGGCCACATCGTTCGTATGACAGATAGCCGATGGGGTAGAAGAGTCCTCGAATGGAGACCACGCCTCGCCAAAAGGAGTGCAGGCCGCCCCCCGACTCGGTGGACTGATGACCTGAAGAAGACGGCGGGTAACCGCTGGATTCAGATGGCTCAGGACCGGTCGAAGTGGCGCAGATTAGGGGAGGCCTATGTCCAGCAGTGGACTTTCAAAGGCTGATGGATGAATGGATGGACCCTGATTCCGGAACTACAGGGATGGACCGCAGGATTAGACGGTTCTATTTTTTTTTATCTGACTGAAGTAACAAACGAGCATGCAGTCCACCACCTGTAAAAGTTTTGTTGTAAGAGGCAACTGAAACTGAGCTTTGGGGTTGCGGCGGCAAGATTAAGAGCTCGTAGGCCCATTCTGACTCCGAGAACGTGGGTACATGGCATTAGAGGTCTAATAGATAGTTTAAAATTACAGCAGGAAGAAATATCTTCTCTTCACCAACCACAACTCTTAATCAGAAAAAATGTAAGGGTCCAGAAATAAACCGAAATACCATCACTACATAGTATAAAACAAAGTCGCTTCGTTCTGTCTGCCCCTACGTATCCTTCGATCTTTAAAACTACTCTACGGATTTTAATGCAGTTTTTTTAATAGATAGCGTGATTTAATGTATATTACATGCATAATAAAGTGGAGGAACACTAATAATTTTAGATTTTTGACTTTCAGGCGGAACGAAGTTTGCTGGGTCATGTATCTCGATTAGTTTTATACATACAAAAATTCAAAAACAAAAAAACAAAAGATTTGATTATTTACTCAAAGCCAGTCACCAATAAGGAAGCATTTTTCCAAAAACCAACCAATAAGTTTAAGTGAAAATCTGCTAGCAGCATTTTGGCAACCAGCCAGCACAGTTGTAATAGTTTTGTGACTCCATTTTTGTAATTAACCGTTTAATTCTTTTTGACGTCCGGATGTTACTGTAATGTATTTGGACGTTCCGTTATACGTAAGTTTATGTAAAGATTAAGTTGTGTTGTAATATCAAAATGTGTTTTATTATGAAATGTACCTACATAATGTCTTCATATAGTTAGAGAATAATTATTGTTAATATTAGAGAATTATTATTGTTAAATTTAATGGTTTAATATTATTTAATGATAAAACTATTGATACTGGTGGATAAGACATGATTCTAAAAAGAATAGAGGAGTCTCATGTTCGTCTCTTGAAGTTTGAATAATGATGTAGCAAGAATATTGTTATCTTATTGAAAAATTGGTATTTATTGAATAATATATTAAATATTATAAGTACTTATTTCACTCTTATTTACATCCAGATGTTTTTGTACTGTAGCGATTTTTACATCCAGAAGTAAAATAACTTTCCACTTTATGACGGCACCCACTGTGGAAACACGCGAAGATAAATATACAACACCTTGACCTAAAATATAAATCTAAATTCATCATTTTGATCTGATTGTCTGACCGGGAATCGAACACGGAACCTGCTGCATCCGTATTGTGACCGCTCCGCCACCGGAGTTATCACGGACATGGACTATGTTGATAGATATTCAATATCTTTGGAAGCAACTTTTTCATTCTAAAAAAACGATCAGTGAAATATTTTTTAGTTTAAGTTATTAAAGAAATATAACCTTATATTGCTTATGATTTTATCAATATAATTCAGATAAGTTTAAGATTAGAAAGAAAGAAAGAAATATTTATCTGTAAAAAAATACTACAACATAATGTGGCATAAATAACACAGCATTCATTACTTTTACATTAGACCATTGCTGTAGTAAATTTTACATCCACACTCAGCTTCACCGCGGCGAACCACGGCCACTGATTTTCTGTGTGTCCCAATTCGACGATTAACATAGGATAGACGTGGAATTGGCCTTTAAAGGACTTCCAAATAACTATTCAGAGCCTATTTCACTATTTAAAAATTACGCTACACTCAACCACAGTCTGGCTTAAAAAGTATAAAAAGAGAATTGTTTCGCTCAGAACAAAGTGGATGTTTAATTTCCATTCGCAATTTAAAAACAATTTTAAAGCACCGAAATAATATTAAAATGTATTCTAACACTGATTTGCTAGACAACATGAAAAATAATATGCTAATATTGGTTGCCGGTTCACTTTTACATGCGATCATGTTAGACCTCGGGGGTAGCAACATATCTTATGAAGGTAGTAGAACCAGTGTTCACCTGGGAAAGTACCACCGCTATACCTATTTCTAGCGTGAAACAGTTGTGTTTCGATGGAAGGGTGTGGTTGCCGGCACACTTTTATGTGAGGCGACAATCATAGTCCTCGGAAGTAGCAACGCATCTGTGATTGACTTCAGGTAGAACCTATGTTCTGTATGTAGTTGATTACAGATGTCCATGGGCGGTAGTGACCACTTACCATCAGGTACCCTGCATGCTCGTTTGCTACTTCAATGTAATAAAAAAACACGACATTTTAAGAGAGATAGTGACTTAAATATCACTCCTTTAGTTTAGCATCACTCATTAAAGATGCGTATCAAGTAAAGTTAATTGAGATCCTATATGAGACCTACCACGAAAACATAATTACAATTTTTAACCCCAGTAAAGACAGCGAGTATTATTTCTGATAGAAGACAGATATAACTAAGGCACAACTACCGACTCAGTAAATCCTAGAAAGTTTGTCACCATAAAATAATTATGTTATTAAAATAACTACAGTACTAAATCTCCACAAAACTAACACCAATATTTTCTTTCCAGTCCAATCCTGGGAGTGGCGACATTCACCCATGAGCGATACTTCGACGGAACAGAGCAACCCGTTTGCTTGACACAAGCGGACACCTTCTGGTCGGCCTTATTCTTCATCCTCATCATTGCTATCTTCTTCATCATCCCCCTCGGAGTACTCCTCGTTCTATACAGCGTCATCGCCAAAAACCTCATGGAGAACCCAGTCATTATCTCCCAGCATAGTAAAAACTCTAACAACGCTGGTAATGTTGTAAGATACAGGAAACAGGTAATCCTCATGCTAGGAACGGTGGTTTTGTCGTTTTTCGTATGCCTCCTACCTTTCAAAGCTCTCACTCTATGGATCATCGTATTCCCCCCAGAGACAATAATGTCATTAGGTATTGATGGTTATTATATACTTTTATATTTTTGTAGAGTTATGTTGTATTTAAATTCGGCTATTAACCCAATATTATACAATTTGATGTCATCCAAGTTTAGAGATGGATTCGTTAAGCTGTTAAGGATAAATAAGTTGATGCGGTGTGGACGGAATTTGAGAGAGAATATGCAAAGACGGGACACGTTTAATACAACAACTTCGACTGGATTTTCAAGCAGTCAAAACACTTCAGACTCTTTTTGGAGACGCTACAGCAATAGAGCATCATCGCAAAGACACTTTATTAACAGAGACAGTAAGAAAGTCAAAGAAGCGAAGGAAATATTCGAAACAAAGGTGCAACAAATGAAAGTAGGTGAAATAGTTAGCGTTGAGAACACTCGACGTAACAGTATGAAGATAATCGCCGCTATGAACGAACTGAACGATAACTTAGGCGATATAATCGACGATAGTGTGAAACACAATAACGTTATCGTAAAAGCTGTTAATGGGGTAGCAGATGTACAAGTCGACGTTCATAATATTGATGTACAGGACACTGAGAACAATAAACAGATACAAATACTGAACCTAGATGTTAAGACTAACAATGTGTATTCAGCAACGTTAGACGTTAAGGAAAAGTGTGAGAGAAACAGATTTGTGTGTATGCCGGCGCAAGAGAATAGAAATATATTTGTATACGACTTTAAAAGTAACGAAAGTTTTGTCTAATATAGTTTTGTATTGAACTTATATTATATTGTGTATCACGGTTCAGGGAAATAAGGTAAAAAGATAAATATATCCAAGGTAACGAAATAGCAATGTGTTCAAAACTTTTATCATTATCGTCATAAACTTTAAAGATGAGCTTGTTTGTTGCCCAACGTAGTACGGATATTTTTCTAGCTTTTCTTTTAAATTTTAATCGTGCCAAGATTCTTTGGAAAATTTACTCATCTTTATTTTCTTATTTTCTTAATTATTTTCAGATGTCTCCATTAAAGCGTCGTTGTATTTATTTTCAAAAATGCCATTAAATTTTAAAGCATTTATACAAATTATTATTGTAATAAAACACAAAAATTATTTTTACACGTTTATCTGACTGTCAATACTAAGTAACTATCTCGGTTAAAAAAACGTAATCCACATAATTACGCTTATAATCAAGATAGTAGACCATAAAAACGTTTTTTACACATTTATCTGATTCGCTAAGTAACTGACTATTTTTGTTTTTGTCTTATTTCTCTGAACTCTCATAATTCAGTATTCAATGCGTTTGGCCGCATGCCAAATAAATAAATGCATTTAGCTAGCCTAGATAAAGTATAGGAACTTATGAAAAATATATAGTGATTTGAGTATGGAATCGCTACACCTACTTTCCTTACAGCAGAAATACTCGGAATTCGAGATATCGGTGAGAATAAAAGGGACGTAAAGCGAAATTTGCAATTTTCTGAAATAGCAAAATTGTGTTTTCATTTTGAGAATTTTCAGGGAAAAGGCGTAACATTATGTTTATCTTTGTTAGGGTCCCGTACCCAGAGGGTGAAAACCGTCTAATTTTCTCTCATGTCATGTCATGTCTGTCTAATTGTTACCAGGCTGTATGTCGTAAATTATAATAGCTACTTATTACATTTTTCGAAATTTTATGTCCCTTTTTTTCTCACTGTCAATATAAATGTTCTAACTTAGGGAGCGTTCAGGAATTACATAACGCAATTAGGGGGGTTTTGTCAAACGTTACAGACGAGGAAGCGGGGTTCGAACAACGCTTTATGTACCTTTTTATTTAACACTTTCACTGACAGAACGTGATTGTACGTCATAATTTGAGATTTTGATATGGCACAACGTACGATGACGTTCAAATATAAAATATTATTTACGACAGAACGTTTATTCCTGATGAACTTTCAGATTAAAATCTTATTGGACGTACCTTGTGTCACACCATGTAAAATACTAGAAACTTTACTGTCACGATTCTGTCATGACGTCTTTAAAACGTATGATATCATTGGACTCTACGTATTTATACGTCATGTATGGAGATTTTTCGGAGTCATTCTAGAACACAGACTTAAGCGGTACCGTCCGCGAAAGTGTTAGGTTAGGTATAAACCCTTATTTAAGTCAATACGGCCACAGAGATTGCTGCTAAAGTTCAGGGAGGAGTAATGCAGCACGTTGCGGTGCGTTAGATTATGAAGGGAAGAATTAAAATCTTCAAAAATGCAATAGGTAATATTTAAACGCTCCTTTCGTCGTCAATAATAACGCATTTGGAGAATCTTTGAAGGTGGTAAAACTAGGATAGTTCGATCGCCACACCTATTTCTAGCGTGAAGCATTTCTTGCGTTTCGATAGAAGGGTGTGGTTGCCGGCACACTTTCAGATGAGGCGACCGTCATAGTAGCAACGCATCTGTGATTGACTTCAGATGGAACCCATGTTCTGTATGAAGTTGATTACAGATGTCCACAATCACATAATAATTATATATTGAATACATTGACTTAGTAACAGAAGAACGATCATTTAATGCCGTTTTTTATATATGATACGGAACTGTTACTGCGTGCCCGACTCGTTCTTGGCCAGCTTTTAGTTATTTACTTTTTATTATTTTTGATTTCATGCCTTAAGTCCTTTAGTTACTAAGTCAATAATTGTATATGTATTGTAAGTTCCTATAACATTTTTTATACATTGATGTTAAAAATGGACAATAGGTAATATTATAATATAACATTTCCTCTATGAAAATGTACAATTAAATGTTCGATATTAATAAAATAATCAAATAATCAACGCATTTAAAGAACTAGAGATCTCAATAATCTATTGTACATGCCTTTACGTACTACAATAAACCTATTTTAAACGTTTTATTAATGCATTTTATTTATCCCGTAGCAATAATGATTAGTGTAACACAGTAATGAGATGCTTTTAGGTATGGTGTCAAAGGAGGTGAGGTGGGGAGGGGTGTGGTGAGGGAATTAACATAAGCATTTGATAGCGTGATTTTCAAGGTGGTAGAACCAGTGTAGTTCGACCGGGGAAGTACCACCGCCACACGTATTTATAGCGCAAAACAGTTCCTGCGTTTCGTTGGAAGAGTGTGGTTGCCGGCACACTTATATATAAGGCGATCATCTTAGTCCTTGGGAGTAGCAACGCATCTGTGATTGATTTCAGATAGAACCCATGTTCTATATAGAATTGTTTACAGATGTCCATGGGCGGCAGTGACTACTTCTTCGTTTGCTATTTCAATTAGATAAAAAAATAGGTGTGTCGGTGGTACCTCCCCGGCCGAGTCATATATATTTTTACAAAAATTGTGTTGTATTTAAATTTATTTTCAATAAAATTTTCTATACGCTTATACACTTAAAAATATGTGACAGGTTTACCTGTCTGCTGCGTAATAATCTCTTCTCAAAATGAAAAGGGTTAAAAAAGTAACCTAAATGTTATTATAAGCTGTAAAATTGCGATTACTCTAATCCCTTTAAAACACTATTATCACTCTCAGTATTTTCTTTAATACTAGGTTAATCCCGCGTCTTCGCCCGCTTCGGTCACGTCTACCACGGTAATGAGTAGGGTTGCCACCCGTACTTTATTATAAAGTATTGTACTTTATTCGGGGCAATTGTACTTTATACTTTATGAGGAAAATAAAGTACGCGAAAATACTTTATTTTGTTTATCTGGGATTTAAAAGTAAAATTATGATCAGTAAACTAAAATTCCTTTAATCACAAGGTTTCCGTAGCTACCTTATTTAGGAAGTAGTAGAACATTTACATTTAGTGACGTTTTTTAAAAAATATGGGCGCCAAGTTACTATCTACATTTTTTTTTTTGCTTACTATCACCTCACACAGTTCCAAATGTATCCCAGAGCCAAAAATTAAGTAATAATATAAATAGTACTTTATTTTGAAGCTACGTACTTTTTAATGTACTTTCATCGTTGAAAAAAAAGGTGGCAACCCTAGTAATGAGTACTTATCCCTTATGGTAATGTAGTTTTACAGGTAGAACCAGTGTAGTTCGACCGGGGAAGTACCACCGCTACACCTGTTTCTAGCGTGAAGCATTTCTTGCGTTTCGATGGAAGGGTGTGGTTGCCGGCACACTTTTATATGAGGCGACCATCATAGTCGTCGGGAGTAGCAACGCATCTGTGATTGACTTACTTCAGATAGAACCCATATTATATTTGAAGTTGCCCACAGTTGTCCATAGGCGACAGTGACCACTTACCATCAGACTGGACTGCATGCTCTTTTGTTACTTCAATCAGATAAAAAAATAGTAGTGATGTAATTAATGTTATAATTTGAACATTCGCGAATGCGAATGCGAATATAGTTTTATTTTCAGTTTTTGTTATAGCATAGGGGCGGATGATGTTGATTTAATGACCTTTTTTCCAGGTCGACAAACTGCAGTTCGGCGTGAATTTGGATTTGGCGACTTTTTATTGCAAAGCACTACAGTTAAATACTCGCAAAACCTTCGAACAATTCATGCGAATGTGAATATCTAAAAAAATAAATTAAAAAATATATTTAAAAGCAGCTTTTATTTCAAAGGACTGAAAAGAAAAGAATAAACTTGTAGTAATCAAACCCATCATTTTATAGCATGGTACAATTTTCTATCATATACAAACGCGTCGCAAGATTGTCCACATTAGATTTAATCAAATCTAGGTCTGTGGTTTCCAACTGTTCTCCAAATATCAGCCAGATTGGACACTGACAAGTGCTTTAAATTAAGACTGCAAGATTTGACCTAAACACACATACTTACATACTTACCCACAAACATTGTAGTAAATAAAAGCTTTTAAAAACATGCAAATATTCGTTACATCCCTAGGTTATAAACTTTCATCAAAAGAAAGGTGCGAAAAGAGCTCTTCTTCAAAGCCGGCATTGCATTGGCGACTCTGGTGTTGCGAATGTCCATAGGCGACGGTGACTACTTTCCATCAGGTAGCCCGCCTGCCTTATCGTTAGTTTAAAGTATAAAAAAAACGATCGCTTCTTGCTTATTATTAGTCTAAATTGATATAGGGTAAAATAAGAGTTGTAAGAGCCATAGCCCACCGACTTGGTCAAGTGCGAATCAGTAGAATTTACGCACCTTTCAGAACTTTTTGTCTAAACTCTTAGATTTCACGACGTTATCCTTCATCATAAATGAATGATAATTTATTTCTATTAAAACAATTTAGCATTAAGAGCAGTGATAGCCTAGTGGTTGAAACTTGCACTCTCAATAGGGAGGTCTGAGGTTCAAACCCACTACAGAACCCACACAGTTGGATTTTTTCCTGTGTCGTGGGTGCCATGGACACACATAAAGACGAATACACAAACACCCAGACCCAGAACAAGAATCTAAACTCATCATTCAGACACTTGTCTGGCCGGGAATCGAACCCGGGAGCCACTGCGTGTCAGACCGGTACGGTAACCGCTGCGCCACGCGGGTCGTAAAACTCGTGTACTATTATTTTTATCTCCTCAGAGGAGAAGCTATTCGCTTATATTGTTGTTTAGATTGTTAGTACAATCTAAAACGATAACATAGTTCTAAAAAAGATACCTCTATTTTTGCAAATATTTTCGTAAGATCTAATCTCGAACCACCTTAAGCGGAAAGTAGAACATACCGATTAAGATTAAGACATTTTAAACTATGTCGGCGTCTTTTGACATGAATATAACTGAATCGTTAAGGGACAATCACAAATTTATCATTACACTATAAACTATATACATAATACAAAAGTAATGTGTTCATTTATTACACTATATTTTTATTACTTGCTTTACCTTAAATACTTTAATTAAAATATTTATATAAAAATCCATACTAATATTATAAATGTGAAAGTGTGTTTGTTTGTTCCTCTTCCACGTCGCCACATAGCTATTATATGATATGGTTTATATGCTGGGAGAAATTTAGGAGGGCGGAGAGTTACGTAGGCTACTTTTTACCGCGCTCTCTCATTCCCATAAGAATATCAATGTTTTATTAGTTGACACATATTAAGTAGTTCCAGATTGTTAATAGATGGCGTTAGTAAAATTAATTTGCATGTTCTGAATCACGCTATCAAATGCTAATGTTAATTCCCTTTGACCGTGTGGACGAAGCCGCGGGTAAACGCTAGTACAGCAATATACTAAGGTACATGAAATAATAAAATAAATCGGTGCCATTTTTTGGGGGGACAATATTTACACCCGCAGCTACAGATTATTTAGTCCGTTTTCCTTTATTTCCCGTGAATCGAGGCAATATGCAAATTACAGAAAAATAAGAGAGATTGTTGTTTGCGGCAAATTATTGAGTTTTTTCTCACCAAATTCACACGCACACGCTTTCTACACTTATAGCCCCACACTAGGATTTTCTCCTATTTCATAGGTACCATGGACACACACAAGACGAATACACAAACACCCAGACCCAGAACAATTTTTTTATCTGAGTGAAGTAGCAAACGAACATGCAGTCCACTTGATGGTATGTGGCCACTGCCGCCCATGGACATCTGTAATCAACTTCATACAAAACATGTGTTCCATCTGAAGTCAATCACAGATGCGTTGCTACTGCCGAGGACTATGATGGTCGTCTCATGTAAAAGTGTACCGCAAGAACTGCTTCACGCTAGAAATAGGAGTGGCGGTGGTACTTCCCCGGTCGAACTACACTGGTTCTATCACCTTGAAAAGTTCTACCACCATGAATCTAAACTCATCATTCAGGTACCTGCCTGACTGGGAATCGAACCCGGGACCCATTGCGCGTCAGACCGGTATGGTAACCGCTCCGCCTCGCGGGTCGTCAAGAATTCAATTCAGAATTGAATATTATGAGCTGTTCCAGTCGAAATTTAGAAGTTTATACATGTTAAATATTTTTAAATAGTGGTGTATACTGCAATCGGTGAGCATTTTATCAAAATAAACTGTAGCTCGTGTGTTATCTGCCTAAAACCACGCATAAATAAATACTTATTTTTAATTTCGCGAAAGTTAGTGAAAGGAAAATTCAAATTCGATTGTATTTTTTAAAGTACAAAGATATTGAAATTGGTTATTTCGTTCCGCCTAGACAGACGTACAAAATTGTCAACATAGCTATATAAGTCTCAAAGGAATAGCAAGATTATAAATCACACACAACGCCGGGGCGCGCGACTAGCTGCGCGCATACAGACAGCAATAAAGACAAGTTATGAGCAATTACACACATATATCGTTATTCCAATCGCATCTAAACTCAAATTAAGATGCTATCTCACTTTCCCGTTCCGTATTTACAGCTTAATTTGCGAGATTTTATCAAAAAGTAAATCGTATGTATGTTTATTTAATTTCCCTGCGCTTAAGGGACCTTTGGAAGGTAATGTCCTTATATTAACGAGGACTTATCCAAAATTCATCTGCGATCCTACGAAATAATGTCTCTTATTAGATTTTTTTATAATTATGAAGTAGCAAACGAACATGCAGTCCACCTGACAGTAAGTGGTCACTGCCGGTCATTGACATTTGTAAGCAACTTTATATAGAACATAAGTTTTATCTGAAGTCAATCGCAGATGCGTTTCTACTCCCGAGGACGAGTATGGTCGCTTCATATAAAGTGTGCGGTGTGGACAACCGCACCCTTTCATCGAAACGCAAGGAATCCTTCACGTTAGAAATAGGTGTGGCAGCGGTACCTCCCCGGTCGAACTACACTCCTTCTACCACCTTTAAAATTACATTATATACCTTTTTAAGTTTGAAGTAGCAAACGAGCATGTAATCTGATGGAAAGTGGTCACTGCTGATCATGGATCTCTGTAAACAACTTTATATAAGACGGGGGTTATATTTGAAACCAATAACAGACGCGTATCTAATCCTGCGGACTAAGATATCGCTTCATATTAATGTGAGCAGACACGCTTTCAAGACACGCTTTCTACACTCATAGCCCTAAACTTGGATTTTCTCCTGTGTTATGGGTGCCATGGACACACACATGACGAATACACGACACCCAGACCCAGAACATAAATCTAAACTCATCATTCATACCTGTCTGGCCGGCAATTGAACCCGGAACCCATTGCGCGTCAGACCGGTATGGTAACCGCTCTGCCACGCGGGTCGCCAGAGCAGACAACGATACTATCCCACGGTAACGCTAGAACGCTAATTCACGATAAAAATAGTTATGACAGCGGTACCTGCCTGAACGAATTATACTTATGCTATTACCTATCATCTCATTCTTTTATTTGTTTTTTTGTTCTCGAGGGGGAAACCTTCAAAATGTACCCGACGCCGTGGGAGCGACGCAATGTTATGTGGGAGTTGTAGCGTATCAAAAACCGCCGGTGGCAGTCCTCAGCCCTACAAACCAGCTACAAAACAGACAACCAGACCCCGGGATATCCAATGGAATGCAACCGGTGTCCTCTGAGCGCATTGCCCGATCGGGCTAATCCAAGGTTAGCGGCTGAGCCCGACCGCTCCGTCTGATCATTACGGCGGTATACGACCACACGTACCGCCGTCCTTTCCGGAGTCGCCTGTCCGAACGTTTCGAGCTCTCACTCTAGCCGCCCGCGACCCCGGAAGCCCCTTTAAGTCGCCTCTTACGACAGGCAGGGGATGCCGTAGCCCTATTTTGCTCCCGTAACTACAGTATAACATAATAGTACAGAGCAGTGATAGCCTAATGGTTAAAACTTGCCCTCTCGATCGGGAGATCCGAGCTTCAAACCCGGGCAGGCACTGATTTTGTAAA